>JARHVA010001887.1:1295000-1355000 GCA_037957365.1 Torreya grandis
ATCAAAGCCACAAGTTTTAATGCCACCTACCTCAGGTACACTTTTATTGTTATATATTTTATAAACACAACATGAATTGGGGGAATTATTAACATAATGTGTTGATCATCAGATATAAATATTAGTGTATTATTTAATTAAAATACTGGTATATTGTGAATTGACATAATCTTCCATTAAAAAGGCATGTTTAGCACTTGTTTTTGCTTCCCAAAAACCTTGAGATTATATACTAATTAATTAAAATAAATTCATTGAAAAAATCAATCCACTAAGTACCTAATTTCAAAATCATCTCTAATATGGAGAATGGCTAAGTGGGCTATGTTAGTGACATTGATATTTATTATGTTAATCATAAGGCCATCAAATGTACAATTCTTATAGACATATTAGTAGAGGTATGATATATATATATATATATATACACACACACACACACACACACACACATACATATATATACACACACATACATATACATACATATATGTATGTATGTATGTATATATATGTGTGTGTGTGTGTGTGTGTGTGTGTGTACATATACATACATATATATATATATATATATACACATATATATATATACATATATATATATATATACCACTCTATTGATTGTTTTAAGGATAAAATAAATTCAATAAGAAAGTCCATATATATATAATTTATTTTATCCTTAGAACAATCAATAGAGTGGTATATATATATATATATATCCATTAACCATGGACTTTTATATTGAATTTATTTTATCCTTAGAACAATCAATAGAGTGGTAACTATATTTTGATGGATCCTTCACCAAAAATGGAATATGGGTAGACATTTCTCATATTAATATATAATGTTATCTTATCTAAAAATACTTTCAAATATGATTCCATTGTACCAATAACATAGTATAGTATGAGGCCATTTTTTAGGGTTAAAACTATATATTCAATGGGGTATCTAATATCTCTTAGTTTATGGGGATTTAAAGTTTATTATCAATCAAGTCAATGATGAATATCAAACAAAATATGACAAGCTCATTCCTTGTAAAATAATGGTGAATATTTTGAATCAATATTTCATGTACATATAATTTTAGATGGTTCCTCACCTAAATAATAGAGTAGCTAATTGTATGCCAATGATTAGTTCCATTCTTGACATGCATATGACACAAGCCATCGTAAATTATTTGTTGAGCAGTTGATATTTCCATCATATGATTTTCTTCTATCTAAAATGGTTTATGATATTGTTTTTTTTTATTCTCCTTGGCATGAATATAATTTATCATACCTTCATGAAAACGTTATACCTCCAAACTTGTCTTAAAACTATAATAAAACATTCATCGAATGTGATTCTTGATTCACAATCTTTGGCAACACCTTACAACATAGAGGTTATGATAGAACTTTTTTGTGGTGTATAAACTATAATAAGTTGAAATTAGTTATTAAATAATGTTATGATGGTATCTATGTGTGCACATAAGTGGAACTTTCCTTATGGATAAACTTATTAGAATCATATATTATAAGCCTACATTGAAAACTGATTCCTATCATTATGTCAAAAAAATTATCCCATGTCAAAAGCATGGTGATATTATACATGATACATTAGAAGAATTTCAAACTAGTTACACACCATAGCCCTTTTCCACATGGGTGTTGGAACTCATTAGTAAAATCGATCCCAATTCTTTTGAAGGACACAAGCATATAATTATCTCCACACTAAATACTTGCCCAAATGGGTGGAGTCCATCCCCTTTACCTTTAAAATGATAAATTTATATTAATATTTATCTTAAATTATATCATTTTCCATTATGGTATTCCATCCACCATTATTTATGCCAATAATAAGTATTTAAAGAATAAATATGTAAAATTGCTTTACCACACTTCTCATATCAAGCATAAATGGTCTCCACCATATTATCCCTAAGGAAATGGTCAATTAGAAGCATATAATAAGAGTATTCTTAATATCCTCAAATGTGTTGGTAATGATTTTGGTTGTGATTACATTTATAGATTTATCCCATTCTATGGGATTATCATACAAGCATTCAAACACCCATAGGGAAACCCTATATTACCTTGTGTATGACATTGTGTATATATTACTAGTTGGAATTAAGATCCATTCATTACAAATTTCATTTAAAAACTTAGTTAATGATGAATAATATTACACCTCATAATTATAGGAGCTTGACATCTTATATGAGAAACAACTCCATGCCCTCAATCACTGACAAGCCTATCAAAACTACCTCCATCATAGTTATAAAAAAAATCAGAGCAAGGGAGTTTGAAGTTATATATATTTTTATAAAGGAAAATTAATGAAATATAAATTTTTATCAATAAAATAACATAAATTTTAATCCTAAATGGATAGGTTCATAGGTTATCACTACCAATTATGGATTTAGTTCTTATAAACTAGTTAATTAATAAGGTTAATATATCGATAAGCTAATGAACATCATGCACCTCAAACATTTCCATGCCTAAATTTATTTATTTTTTGTTTGTGTGTGCATAATGAAAAAAAGGATAAATCATCTATCCAAAATTAAAAACAATTAAAATGATGCCTTGGGAAAGTACCATGGTGAAAATTAGTTTTTGATGCCATGTGTATACCATTATATATATATATATATATATATATATATATATATATATATATATAATGGTATATATATACCCTTGTTACTTGGGGGAATTTCAACTCCATAAAATCCCACCCTTCATATTTCCTGATGTATATATTCCCCATAAAATTTTATCCATGCCATATTAGTATAAGGTTTGATCTTGGTGGTCATGCTTGGACTCATGTTTTGGACATATATTTTATATATGACTTCCATGTCATAATCATTAGCTCACCACTCATTCATCCATAATAAAATCACCATTCCTTACTATTCTAACATCTAGAACTGGCTTTTTTTTATATACATAGCTTAGTTATCCATTCTAATAAACCATAAAAAATAAAATAAAAAATAAAAAATAAAAAAGAATCCAATTATATTTTATCCTTAGGATCAGTACCCTTATCCTACCTTATATAGATTACAGTTAAAAGGGTTACATTAATAAAAATATCATACTAAAAATGGTTTTTATTCTAATGGACATAAAAAAATGATATTTGTGTTCCTTATTTGTATAATTTCTTTACTTGGCCTATAAAAATGCTTTTTACATCTATTCACTTACCTACTTGATTGTTTATTTATTTATTATATTTTATTTCTTTAAGTGTTCTTTGGTTATATCTCTTGTTTTCTCATTTTCTTTGAACAAATTTTCAATTTTTTTAATCTTGTTTTCATTATTTGTTAGAGTTAAATTAACTATGCACATTATAAATGATTTTATTACGATCTTACATATCATGATGAATTATTTATTGCACTTGGGAGTATATCATATTCTATGTGTATTACATAAAATTCATCATGGTTTTTACATACCATTGGTGCATATTATTGTAGACATTATTACTAAATTATATAACACCTTAGTCTTGTACACTTAGAAAATACATATCATGGATTTACCTTTAGCTTATATAGCTTTCCCACTATCAAAAGGATCATACAAGCTATTTCTTTCTGCCTATTACTATCTCTTAGTTTGACCAATGTTATTATGATGACTCAAACCTTATATCATATTCTAATTTTTTAAAACCTGCTTAACTTTTATCTTTTTAAGTTTCATCCCAATGCCTATTTTTTAGCTACCCAAACACTTGAATCCTAATAAAATGTGTACATCGATGTAGTGTCATATTTTAAGGCAAGTTTCCAATGCCCTAAATTCATATAATTTACAAATTAAATGTATTCCTATGTGTGGCCTAAGTCATTAAATTCAAGATATTATTGAAATGTATTGGTATAAATAAAAGAATATTCCTCATTCATTCCTCACCTAAATATTTATTACCTCTCAAAATGCAACTTAAAAAAAGCACTCAATCAAACATTCAATTGAGAATATATTCCTTATTTTATCTTATTTTCATACCAATCATAGGAACAAAACATCTTCATGTCTGAAGTATTGAAACAACATTCCATAAACCATATTGCCAAGTTATAAGCTAGGTCACTCTATTTACATGATTATCACACATTGTATTTTTATGAATAGACAATCAAATACATATGGGATAAATACTTAAGTACGAGGCCCTATTCAGAGTATTATCTATGTAGGCAATGTTCATAGATTGAGGGATCTTTTGGGAAGCTTGACATTATGTTCCCACTAACCATTTTTCCCACAACCACTATCACTATGGAAAACTAGGTTTTTATCATTTAAAAAGGATAAATAGTCCTTCAACTAGATCTAAATACACCAAATTGATGGATACATAGAACCCAAAATCATCCAGGTGGTTGCATCTAGTTTTAGCATGTTTTTTATACTTGACACTTGCATCCAAGTCAAGAAAAAACATCAACACAACCATCCTAAGTTGATTCAAATATCCTTGGATATAGAGGTAAAATACAAAGCACCAACCAATTAATGTACAATCTATATCTTGTTTATTCCCTTCTTGTTATATATCTAGATATATATTGGTATCAAAACCAGGTATTCTATTTTCATTATCATTGCAATATTTAACATAGTTGTACTTCCCATATTTAGCATATGTTGGTATAATAAATTAAGTATATGTTTATATAATTTTTATAATTAATTAACCTACTATAGATATATTTATCACCCTTTTGATTATTCATTTATGTTTTTTTACTTCTAGATTCAATTTCAAAAACCTAAGGTTAAACATTTAGTGAACCTGGTTGGTGTGAATGTAAATATTTTATTCCTAAGATTTTTATCCATCTAGGGTTTCAAATTTCTATGACTTTTAATTTATTTATTAGATTATTTTATATGCAACCTAAGCATAACCCTAGATTGGGTCATGTGCCTATTAAACACATTGAGTTTCCTCATCTACCACCTAAGATATCTAAAACTAATAAGAGATGTAATATTATAGATCATGATGATACTAATATTAAGAATGAACAACATGTTAATGAGGTTATCATAGAATAATATTTTGATAATGGAAACCATGAGTCTAATTAAAATAATTAGCATGAAGAAATAGACTACAAGTAAGTGCAAACTATTAGATTATTTTATATGTATTCATTAAAATCCTAACAACCTATATGATATCCTATAATTAATATTGAAAACAATAAATCAAAAGACATAACTGAAATATCCCTCACATTCAATACTTAATTGATTCCTACATCTAGTAGGGGCATGAGTTATGTTTTAAAAAGATTTTTTCCTATGGCCAAGAATACTATTGTTACATCTACCATGAGGTTACCAAATACTTCATCATAAATATTGGTTTCAATTAATATTACTAATAAAACCATGTTAACTTCCCCTTTGGTGACTAATCATCCTACTAATATAAATTTGAATGGATCTACAATTCAAACTCTTCACTAAGTTATAAATACCCTAGAGGACAAGGTCAAGAACATTGAATTAAAGGATTTAAAATCTCCTCATACTATGGATTCACATGATGTGTTGCATAATCCTATTTCACCTAAAATATATTTTCACCCATTATCAACTAGATTTGTCACACCTTATGTTCACATTTTATAATGGAAAGGGTCATCCTGAATACCATCTTACATCTTTCTTTATAACATTCCTTCATTATGAATCTAATGATAAAATCTTAACCAAATTATTTCCAAGGATCCTTAAGCACTATGTTTTGAGGTGGTTATATGATTTACCTCTTTAATAAATAAAGGCATTCAAACTTATTGTAGATAAACAAATTTCACACTTTTCTATTAACATTACAAAAAATGTTTCATATTCCCAAATTATAAAAATAAAATAGGGAAACAATGGACCTATCAAAGAATATGTCTTGAGGTAAAGGATAATGTTGGATAAATGACCAATCCTATTTGAGATAAAGGTATTCAAGACATCTTGAAGTAAAGTTTATTTTCTCCTCTAGATGAGTTCATTGTGTTTAAGTAGTTCAAATATTTTGATGACTTATGCCATGTTGTTCAAGACCATGAAATGAAGCTCATTTCATTAAATAAACTTAATTATGTAGCAAGCACACCTACTACATCGAAATATAATACCAAGTTTACTATCAAACCATGTTATAATTTCAAAACTCATTAGCCTAGAAATTAATAAACCACCATGGTTAATGTAGTGTCACAATAACCTAATTGGCTTATGTTATCTAATGTACCATGGAGATACTTCACATGCTTACTTGAGCCTCCCTCTTCACTATGTTTTTAACTTATAGAGTGTCATCTTATACCTATCCCTTACCTTATATATGTTGATATGATTAGACCTCTACCTAAAGGGTATGATGTGAATACTTATTGTGAATATCACCATAGCCTTGTAAATTTTATGAATATATATTTTATCTCAAAGAATAAGATTTAAGGCCTCATTGATGACCAAAATATTTAACTTGGTAATCCTCCAAAGTAATTAGGTTAACAAAATATTGATCACTAGTATCAAAAAATATTTAGCAATCCTTTGTATGATGATTCTAAGAAATATATAGAAGTGAAAATGTCATATAATGAACATGCTTTACCACCACATTATTGGTATCCATTGTATGCAATTATTGGTTCCTCTATATGGCATACTTATCAAATGGTTTAGATTCCCTCCATTACTTTCAATGATAGTGACATTAGGGATGAATACTCAGATCTCCATTCCTTATCCATTCAAGCACACCTTGATAACCATCCTATACTAAATGTTATGATTTATAATGGTGCAATAAATAACATTTAAATCATGACATTACTTACAAATTTAGGTTATACCAATTATTATTTACACCCTTCAACCAAACTAGTTATAGAATTTGATGGGACTTTATAGTAGGTTCTTGGTAAGATTGATTTAGATTTACAAGTAGGTCTTGTAGACATCTAATTTTGGCCACAACTAGCATCTGATTGGACTTCATAATGATTCCTACCAAAAATTATAAATTAAGCCTAATAATCATTAAACATCACAAATTTGGCCATGCATCATTCATCAAAGCTCAAAATCATGTTGAGGCATCCCTATTTGGGATAATAGCTCCTACACAACAATAACCTCTCATGGATTCATCCCTAATCACCTTGTGGAATAAAAACTATAAATTTGGCCTATAAACATATTAAATGTGGCACTTGATCAAATATTAAAAGAGCAAAAATGCTAATAAAAATCAATTAATTAAATAAATAATATCAAGTGCTTACTTGAATTATACATTTTCAATTAATGAATATCTAAAAATAGATATTCAATAAAACAAAATATCAAGTCTTTCATTATTACCTTTATAATTTGTCAAAATATCTCAAAATATCCCAAAATATTCCAAAATATATAATTTGAGAACTGTGACTAGTAACTGAAAATCATAAATGCATGACAACTTTTAACTCAACTAGAGTTAGTCTAAATTAATCCTTAAATAACCTTGGGTGAGAGTTAATTATTGAGACTATAAATACAAGGCCATATCCATTTATTTTTAATCTTAGTTTTCTTTTATGTTTTATTTATGTTTCATATGCATGCTTGTTACATATATTCTCCCTAGTGTATAAGCTAGAGTTATTAGTGTTTAGTGTATTTATTTGGATTTGATTTTATATTACTAACACAATACTAATCTCCCTTATTTTATTAATTTTTCATATAATGTCACACAAAATGGGACTCTTCATGAGTATGCACCCCACAAATTTTATTTGTTCTCAAGCTTTTATTCTATTTTTTTGTTTGCTTTGCTCAAATAAAAAAGGGATATAAATTATTAATAAAATTTTTTGTATTCAATTTTTTTAAAAATTTATGTATGTGTTTCATTAAAATTATCTAAAAATTTCAAAATAAAAGTTATAGTTTAGTAATTATTATCAAATTACTGACTGCCACTTTCATTTTTTGTTTTCCTACTAAAAATGGCTAATATAAAGCTAATAAATTTTTGGATTCACTTTTTTTATCTAAGTTTTTTAATATAGGTGGATCTCAGACCTATTAATAACCTCCAAAATTTTCATGAATACATGGCACATAGTTTAGAATTTATTTATCAAATTAGTGACTACGACTTTCATTTTCTATTTTCTCGCTAAAAAATGGATAATACAAACCTAATAACATTTTTTTAATTAGCTATTTTGATCTAATTTTTTTTTATAGGTTCACCTTGGACTTATTAAAAATATTTTTTTAATAACTAATTCATATTTTAGAAGTTATGATAAAAACACTGACTATTACATTTTATATTTTTATATGTCTAGTTTTATTTTTAACATTGATTTTGTAGGTTAGCCTTCTAATTTGTTGCTTTCATATTTTGATAGTTTACGATTGATTTTTTTGTCTTATTGAGATAAATTTCAGTAATATCACTTTTAAAAAGAAACAAGAAAACCCCCTAACAAATTTTACAGTACCAAAAAACCAAGAGAAGACATTTTAAAACACTCTAAGTTTCAAAACTCATTTTAAAATTGGTCTTTTAAATATATTTTTGCTTGAGTTATTTTCAATTTTATTTAAGTTTTAAAACAAAGTGAATGGCATAATCTTGATGACATATTTTTTTTACGCTAAGAAAATGAACTCTCACTTTAGTTATATACTCTCAAGAGTTTTCATTTTTATGTTCATTATTTGAGTGTTTATTTAGAAAAATAGGTGTCATATGTATGCTCTCCCTCCCTCCTATTTAGGGAAATTGGGTGATCAAAAATGTACACATTGAATTTTTCACTTTTTTCCAAAACCATGTAAATAAATTTTATAAGGCCCTCCCCAAAATCCAAGTAATTTGGGTAACCCCAAAATGACCCTAAAGTCCTTCCACTTTTTTTATTTCATGCATTTTGGCTTATGGTTGGGGGCTCACATCTCCCTTACAAGTGTTTTAGTGGTGTGTTGACCTAGGGATTAATATCCCAACACAAGGTATATAAATTTAGGTTGACCCATTGGGATACTTCTTTAAGTGGTTAAACAAGATTTGTTAGTGGTACTCAGCCTTAGAATGAAGTGGTAACTTAGACATCACACTACACTGAGTAATTGATAGATGTAGTGGTTGTGAAAAGGATAAGAGCTATTTAAAACAAGTTGTTTTACATGGATCTAAATTAATTGATTGTGCCCTAGTGTTTCCTACATATATGGGACCATCTAGAAATGAGTGAAATTGATATTTTAGACAACCTCATTTCTCATGGACATATTGTTTATGTAGGGTGATTAACCTAAAGTTCTCTATTTTAGTACAAACACTTGATAGAATAGGGTAACCAAAAACTGCAATTCTCAAGTGATTTTACTTTTTGGATTAATAATTTAAAATCCTCTCAAGATCAAGTATATATATGAAATTTGGTATTAAGATACAACCTTGTAAATTTTAAGATTTAGGACATTACACTTAGGTGTTTTTGTCATGTTGTCATTTTTACTTCCATGTTTTTTAGTCAAAACTATTTGTTTGTCATACCACGTCCAAAAATGAGTAATTTTTACATAACACTCTTTTATTTGATGAGGTGTTATGCCATTCATTTGACATCATAACTTTGCCTTAATCATTATCAAACATTTGTGTATGTATGTCACTCTTTTGAAAGGGGCATTATTACACTACCCAATTCATTTAGGGTCTTGTGACTTAAATTTATTTGAAACAAATCATTTTTCATATCTTTAGAGAATTATAACATTATTACACTACTCAAATTATTTCAAAGACTTGTTTCCTTTTGTCTAAATATCTAATTTTGAAATTGAAACCATGTGTGCCTTTTGGATTTATACATAGTAACATCATGTTATCCATTCCTATCTATCATTTTGTCTATTTTTCAGAATCCTAGTCTTCTAATTTGATTTTGAAATTATATTTGACAAGTTCAAATCCAAAAATTGACTAATTTTTGCCTATGCCTCATGTAATTTTTTCATAGACAACAATCTTTCACTTTTGGGTTGTGTAACTTACATTAATTTCTTGCTCCATTTAAAGACTATTTTTTTCCTAAATTGGGTAAGTGGTCTACCTTCCATGTGCCTAAGGTTTTTATGTCTTTTGACAAATGATCAAGTTTATGTTTAAATATAAGTGCCTAGTTTGTGTCAAAGTGTTTCATTGGATTAAACATCTTGCCTTTTAGACCTTATTTTGAATAAAGTCTGGCTTTTGTGCCTTGTTCTTGAAAGTCCTAGCAATGCTTGTTTTGAGCCTAGATTTTGTGCCTTTTTTTCAAAATACCTAGAAACCTTTGTTTATTTAGACCTAGTTTAGACTTTTTTGAAACACTTTATACCTAAGTTTGGCATTTTATTTTTTATTCATCTACTTGACCCATTTATTTAGAGACATTTAACATTAGACATTTTGATGTTAGATTATTTTAGACCAAGTTTTAGCACATATCATTTTGGAGATACAAATATTTTACTTAGACCAAATTAAATTATGTTTGCATCATTTATCTTCTAGACATTGTTTTTCAATGTTTGTAGAACTCTAGGAATTTTTGTGAAATGTTAATCATTGACTTGGATATGTATCATTAAGCTCATAGTGAATCCATGTATAATCCAAGTTATGATAAAGTGGTTACATAAGATGACTTTGTTCAAGACCCCTATGGTGATGATGTTGTTTGTGAGATAGAACGTTATTCTCCTTATAATATTCAATCTAGAAAACAAATCCAAGATTCTCAAACATAGTATTCCAAGGTACCTTCTTTGGACTAATTAAGGTACCAAGTTCACCCTTTTAATGTTAATGGTACCCAATCCCCTAATTATACCATTAAACTTCCTTTGAATTATGAAAGTAACCAATCTCCATAGAATTCAAGGATTACCATTTCAGGACCTCATCCTTTGGCTCATGATAGCAAACAAGCTTCACACTACCCTACCATTACCATTATAGCCCCTCATCCTTTGGCTCATAATAACCAAGATTCAAAATACCTACCATTAGCATTATAGGACCTCATACTTTATATTATGAGATAAACCAATCTTTGAAATTCCCTACAATTACCATTATAAACCCTTACAAGTATAGTATCTTGTTATCCAAACAAGGTTGTGTAATTATGACTAGACGGGTAACAATGACTATCTTAGATAAATGACAAGTCTTTTTTAAGTCCATATTAGATGATATTATTCACATAGAGGTAATTATCCAACCACTAATCCTTAATCCATTACCAACCATCCCCTACTAGAGTTAGGAATCACCCAATAAATGTATATAGACTAAGTCAAGGTACAACAACAAAATCAAACAAATAAATAAACAAACAACTAAGTAAAAAAACACATCAAAATCTTGAACAAATATTTAATAGAAATCATCTTGTCATTAACCAAGTAACTATCTACTTGTGAAGGATTAATGGAATGATAAATGGGTGGTGCCCCCAAGCCAGGATACATACAAAAGGAAGGTCACACTCCTATCAAACTAAGTAGAGTGAGTCAAGGTATGGAGTTAGATAATGATCTCTATGTAGACTAAGTCAAGGTATACATTTATGGAGTTGGGGATGGTTGGTAATATATTAAGGATCAGTGGTTAGATAATGATCTCTATGTGAATATGATCATCTAAGATGGACTTAACAAAGACTTATCGTTGGTCTAGGGTAGTAATTGTTACCTATCTAGGGGTAGATATTTTTCACATTACTCTATAATGTGATCTTGTCTAAAAATATTTTAAAATAGGGTTCCATTTTTCCAAAAACATAGTATATTATGAGGCCCTTGTTTTTGGGTCAAAACTAGATATTCATTGGGATATATAATATCTCTTAGTTTATGGGGATTCAAATTTTATTATCAATCAAGTCAATGATGAGTATCAAATAAAATATGACAAGCTCATTCCTTGTAAAATAATGAAGAATAGTTTGAATCAATATTTCATGTACACACAATTTTAGATGGTTCCTCACCTAAATAATAGATTAGTTGATTGTATGCCAATGATTAGTTACATTCTTGACATACATTCAAACATAGGCCATAGTAAATTATTTGTTGTGTAGTTTATGTTTCTAGAATATGATGTTCTTGAATCTGAAATGGTCTATGATATTGTTGGTTTTGATTATTCTTGGTAACAATATAATTACTCATACCTTCATGAAAACATTATACCTCCAAACTTGTCTAAAAAATATAAGAAATCATTCTACCAATGTGATTCCTAATTCACAATCTTTGGAAATACCTTATACTAAAGAGGTTATGATAGAAATTTGTTGTAGTGTATAAACTCTAATGAGTTGGAATTAGTTATTAAATAAGTTCATGATGGTATCTATGTATGCACATAAGTGGAATTATCCTTTCAAGTAAACTTATTACAATCATATATTATTGGCCTACAATGCAAATTAATTCCTATAATTATGTCAAAAAAACTATCCCATGTCAAAAGCATGGTGATATTATACATGATCCATCAGAAGCATTGCAAACCATTGCCACACCATAGCCCTTTTCAACATGGGTGTTGGAACTCATTACTAAAATTAATCCCAATTCTCCTAAAGGACACAAGTATATAATTACCTCCACTAAATACTTCCAAATTGTGTGGAGGCCATTCCCCTTACCTTTATAATAAGGAAATTGATATTAAAATTTATCTTAAATGATATCACTTTATATTAAGGTATTCCATCCACCATTATTTATGTTAATGATAAGTATTTAAAGAATAAATATGTAAAATTTCGTTGCCACACTTCTCATATCAACCATAAATGATCTACACCATATTATCCCCAAAGAAATGGTCAATTAGAAGCATAAAATAATAATATTCTCAATATCGTAAAATTGGTTGGCTATGATGTTAGTTGTGATTACATTTATATATTTATCCTATTTTATGGGATTGTCATACAAGCATTCAAATGCCCATAGGGAAACCCTATATTTCATTATGTAATGCAGTGTGTATATCTTACCATTTGGAGTTAAGATCCATTCATTACAAATTTCATTTAAAAACTTTGTTAATGATGAATAATACTACACATCATGATTACATGAGCTTGACCTATTATATGAGAAATAACTCCATGCCCTCAATCAATAACAATCCTATAAAAACTACCTCCATCATAGTTATAAAAAAAATAGAGAAAGGGAATTTGAAGTTAGGTATATTTTTCTAAAGTAAAATCAATGAAATATAAATTTTGATGAATAAATAAGGGAAATGTTAAACCTAAATGGATAGGTTCTTAGATTGTCACTACCAATTATGAATTTGGTTCTTATAAAATAATCAATGAAGAAAGTTAATATATTGATGAGCTAATGGAAATCATGCACCTCAAAAACTTCCATGCCTAAATTTTATAGTGTTTTTTTTTTGTCATTGTTGTTGTTTATGTGTGCATTAAAATGATAAATCATCTATCTAAAATTAAAATGCATTAAAATGATTCTTTAGGAAATTACCATGGTGAATATTAGTTTTTGATACCATGTTTATACCACTATATATATACATCCTTGTTGATTAAGAAATATTCAAATCCATAAAATCCCATCCTTCATATATCCTAATGTATATATTCCCCCAAAAAATTTATCCATGTCACCCATGACATGTTGGTCTAGGGTTTGATCTTGGTGGTCATGTGCATAAAACTTTGACTCATGTTTTGGAAATATATTCTATATAGGAATTCCATGTTATAATCCTTAGCTCACCACTCATTCAACCATAATAAAATCCCCATTCTAACATCTAGAACTAGTTTTCCTTTATGTACATAGCTTATTTATCCATTCTAATAAACCATAACAAATAATCCAAATATATTTTCTCCTTAGGTTTGGTACCCTTATCCTACCTTATATAGATTACACTTAATAATGTAACATTAATAAAAATACCATATGAAAAATGGTTTTTAATCTAATGGACATAACAAAAAGATATTTATTTTCCTTGTTTGTATAATTCCTTTACTTGGTCTATAAAAATCATTTTTACATCTGTTAACTTACCTGCTTGATTGTCTATTTATTTATAAGAATTTATTGATTTAATTTTTTTATGGTTATATCACTTGTTTTCATTATTTACTAGAGTCAAATTAACTATGCACATTACAAATTATGTTATTATGATCTTCCATATCACGATGCATTATTTATTGCACTTGGGAATATCTCATATTCTATGTGTATTACATAAAATTCATATAATTTTTTACATACCATTCGTGCATATTATTGTAGATATTATTAATAAATTATATAACACCTTAGTCTTGTACACTTGGAAAATACATATCATGGATTTAACTTTAGCTTCTAGACCTTTCCAACCATCAAAAGGCTTGTATAAGCTATCTATTTTTACCTACTACTCTCCCTTAGTCTGACCAATGTTATTATGATGACTCAAAACTTATATTATATTCTAGTTTTTTTAAACCTTCTTATCTTTTATCTTTGTATGTTTTAGACTAATTCTTATTTTCTAGTTGCATGAGAACTTGCATCCTAATCAAATGCCTACATCGATCAAATGTCATAGTTTGATGCAAGTTTCCAATGCCCTAAATTCATATAATTTACAAATTAAATTTATTCCTATGTATATCCTAAGCCATTAAATGCAAGATATTTTTCAAAGGTATTGGTATAAATACAAGAACAATCCTCATTCATTCCTCACCTAAAATTTTATTACCTTTAAATAGGCAACTTAACAAAAGCACTCAATCAAAAATTTAATTGATAAAATATTCCCTATTTTATCTTATTTCCATATCAGTCATAGGAGCAAAACATCTTCATGTCTGAAGCATTAAAACAACATTTCATGGACCATATTAAAAAAATACAAGCTAGGTCACTCTATGTACATAATAATCAGACATTGCATTCTTATGCACACCCAATCCAATACATAGGGGATAAATACAAAAGTATGAGTTCTTATTCAAAGTATTATCTACGTAGGTAGTGCTCATAGATAGAGGGATCTTTTGGGAAGCTTGACATTATGTTCCCACTAACCCATTTTTCCCATAAACACTCTAAATATGGATAACTAGGGTTTTATCATTTAAAAATGATAAATAGTCCTTGACCTAGATCTAAATACACCAAATTAAAGGCTACATAGAACCCAAAATCATCCAGGTAGTCACATCTAGTTTTAGCATGTTTTTGTACTTGACACTTGCATCTAATTTAGGTAAAAATTTGATGTAACCATCCTAGGTTGATGCAAATATCCTTGGATATAGAGTTAAAATACAAATAATTAAATTATTAATCTAGAATATATATCTAGTTTATTCCCTTCTTGCTCTATATCTAGATTTTTTTTGGCATCAAAACCAACTAAGTATCTTGTTTTCATTATCATTGCAATATATAACATAGTTGTACATCCCATTTTTAGCATATCTTAGTATAATAAATTAAATATGTTTTTATATAAGTTTTAAAATTAATTGGCCTACTATAGATATATTTATCACCCTTGTGATTATTCATTTATATATTTTTACCCCTAGATTTAACTTTGAAAACCTAGGGTTAAACATTTAGTCAACCTAATTCATGTGGATATAATTTTTTTAGATTCATAGAATTTTCATCCATCTAGAGTTTTAAATTTATATAATTTTTTATTTCTTTATTAGATAATTTTATATGCAACCTAGGCATAACCTATTTGGTTGTGTGCCTATTGAACACATTGAGATTCCTCTTATACCACCTAAGATGTCTAAAAATAATAAGAGACCTAATATTATGGATCATGATGATACCAATATTGATAATTAACAATATGCTAATGAGGTTATCATAGAATAATATTTTGATAATGGAAACCATGAGTCTAAAGAAAATAATGAGCATGAACAAATAGATTACAAGTAAGTGAAAGCTATTTTATTATTTCATATGTATTCATTAAAATCCTAAGGACCTTGATGATATGATAAAAATTATATTGGAAAAAATAAATCAAAAAGGATAACTAAAATATCCCTCACATTGGACACTTCATTGATTCCTACATTAAGTAGGGTCAAGAGTTATATTTTTAAAACATTTTTTCCTGTGAGCCAAAATACTATTGTTAGATATACGATGAGGTTACCAAATGCTTCAACATACATATTGGTTCCAATTAATATTACTACTCAAACCATATTAAATTCCCCTTTTGTGATTAATTATCTTTTTAATATAAATTTAAATGGATCTATAATTCAAACTCTTCTCCAAGCTATAAAGACCCGAGAGGACAATGTCAAGAACATTGAATAAAAGAATTTAAAGTCTTCCCATACTATTGATTCATAGGATGTGTTTCATAATCCTATTTCACCTAAAATATATTTTCACCCATTACCAACTATGTTTTTCACACCTTATGTTCACGTTTTATGATGGAAAGGGTGATCCTGAATAACATCTTAGATCTTTCTTTGTAGCATGCCTTTAATATGCCTTTAATGATAAAATTTTAACCAAATTATTTAAAAGGATCCTCAAGGACTATGTTTTGAAGTAGTTATATTATTTACCTCTCTAATAAATAAAGGAATTAAAAACTTTTTTAGATAAAAAAATTTTACACTTCTCTGTTAACATTACCAAACAAATTTCATATGCCCAAATTATAAAAATCGAATAGGGAAACAATGGACCTATTGTTGAATATGTCATTAGGTAAAGGATAATGTTGGATAAATGACAAATCCTATTTTAAATAAAGGTATTCAAGACATATTCAAGTAAAATTTATTTTATCCTTGACATGAGTCCATTGTTTATTTAGAAGTTCAAATATTTTGATGACTTATGTCATGTTGTTTAGGACCATGAAATGAAGCTCATTTCATTAAATAAATTTAATTATGTAGCAAACACATTGACTATATCTAAATCCAGTACCAAGTTTACTATCAAAAAAATTTATAAGGTCAAATCTCATGAGCCTTAAAATTAAGAAACCACCATGGCTAATGTAGTGTCATAGTAACCTAATTAGATTATGTTATCTAATGTAACATAGAGATAGTTTACATGCTTACATGAGCCTCCCTCTTCACTAATCTCATAGGTTATAGAGTGTCATTTTATATCTCTCCCTTACCCTATAGATGTTGATATGAGTATACCTCTACCTAAGGGGTATGATGTGAATAATTATTGTGAATACCACCATAGCCTTATAAATTATATGAATGTGTGTGTGTGTGTGTGTGTGTGTGTGTGTGTGTGTGTGTGTGTGTGTGTGTGTTTTCTCTTGAAGTATAAGATCCAAGACATCATTGATGACCAAATTATTAAATTTTGTAAACTTCCAAAGTATTAGGTTCACAAAATAGTGATCGCTAGTATTAAAAAATATTTAACAATCCTTTGAAGGATGATTCTAATAAAGATATAGAAGTGAAAATGCCATACAATGCACATCCTTTGCCATCACATTATCAGTATCCATTTTATGGGATTATTGCTACCTGTATATGGAATAATTATCCTATGGTTTATATAACCTCCATTACATTCAATGATAGTGACATTAGGGATGATGACTCAGATATCCATTCCTTATTCATTCAAGCACACCTTGATAACCATCCTATACTCAATGTTTTGATTTATAATGGTGTAATAAATAACATTTACACCATGACATTACTTACACATTTGGGTTATATGAATTATGGTTCCCATTATGGTATTCCATCCATATTTATTTATGTTAATGATAAGTATTTAAAGAATAAATATGTAAAATTGCTTTGCCACACTTCTCATATCAAGCATAAATGGTCTACACCATATTATCCCCAAGGAAATGTTCAATTGGAAGCATATAGTATTAATATTATCAATATCCTCAAATGGGTTGGCAATGATGTTAGTTGTGATTACATTTATATATTGATCCTATTCTATGGGATTATCATAAAAGCATTCAAACACCCACATGTAAACCCTATATTCCCTTATGTATGGCACTATGTATATATTACCAGTTGGAATTAAGATTCATTTATTAGAAATTTCATTTAAAAACTTAGTTAATTATGAATAATACTACACCTCATGATTACATGAGCTTGACCTCTTTTATGAGAAACAACTCCATGCCCTTAATCACTGACAAGCCTATCAAAACTAACTCCATTGTAGTTATAAAAAAAATTAGAGCAAGGGAGTTTGAAGTTATATATATTTTTCTAAAGGAAAATCAATGAAATATAAATTTATATAAATAAAATAAGGGAAATTTTAAATTTAAATAGATAGATTCTTAGGTTGTCACTGCCAATTATTGATTTGGTTCTTATAAACTAGTTAATGAAGAAGGTTAATATAATGATGAGATAATGAACATCATGCACCTCAAACACTTCCATGCCTAAATTTCTCTATTTTTTTGTTATTTTTGTTTTTGTTGTTGTTATTGTTGTTGTTTTTGTTTGTGTTTGCATAAGAAAAAAGGATAAATCATCTATCCAAAATAAAAAAACCATTAAAATGATGCTTTTGGAAAGTACCATGGTGAAAATTAGCATTTATTGCCATGTGTATACCGTTATATATACACACCCTTTTTACTTGGGGGAATCTTCAAATCCATAAAATCCCATCCTTCATATATCCTGATATATATATTCCCAATAAAATTTTATCCATGTCACCCATGCCATGTTGGTCTAGGGTTTGATCTTGGTGATCATCTGCATAAAACTTTGACTCATGTTTTGAAAATATATTATATATATGACTTCCATGTCATAATATTTATCTCACCACCCATTAATCCATAATGAAATCTCCATTCCTTACTATTCTAACATCTAGAACTAGTTTTCCTTTATGTACATAGCTTAGTTATCCATTCTTAAAAACCATAAAAAAATACAAAATAAAATAAAATATAATCCAAATATATTTTCTCTTTGGGATTAGTAACCTTATCCTACTTTATATAGATTACCTTTAAAAGGGTTACACTAATAAAAATATCATACACAAAATGGTTTTTAATCTAATGGACATAACAAAAAGACATTTTTTTCCTTGTTTGTATAATTGATTTACTTGGTCTATAATTTTTTTTTTACATCTATTTACTTACCTACTTGATGGTATATTTATTTATTATATTTTATTGCTTCAAGTGTTTGTTGGTTCTATCACTTATTTTCTCATTTTCTTTGAAAACTTTTTTTTTAATCTTGTTTTAATTATTTATTAGATTCAAATTAACTATGCACATTACAAATGATGTTATTAAGATCTTCCATATCATGATGCATTATTTATTGCACTTGGGAATATCTCATATTCTATGTGTATTACATAAAAATCATCATGATTTTTACATACCATTGGTGCATATTATTGTAGACATTATTACTAAATTATATAACACCTTAGTCTTGTACACTTGGAAAATTCATATCATTAATTTAACTTTAGCTTATAGACCTTTCTAACTATCAAAAGGCTCATATAAGTTATCCCTTTTTGCCTGTTACCATCCCTTAGTCTGACCATTGTTATTATGATGACTCAAACCTTATATTATATTCTAATTATTTTAAACATATTTATATTTTATCTTTGTAAGTTTTTTACCAATACCTATTTTATAGCTACCCAAACACTTTCATCTCAATTAGATGCCTACATGAATGCAATGCCATAGTTTGGCACAAGTTTCCAATGCCCTAAATTCATATAATTTATTCCTATGTTTGGCCTAAGTAATTTAATACAAGATATTCTTTAAAGGTATTGGTATAAATACAAGAACAATCCTCATTCATTCCTCACCTTAAAATTATTACCTCTCAAAAGTAAACTTACCAAAAGGATTCAATCAAACATTCAATTGAGAAAATATTCCCTATTTTATCTTATTTCCATACCAGTTATAGGAACAAGACATCTTCATGTCTAAAGTATTGAAATAATATTCCATGGATCATATTGACAAGTTACAAGCTAGGTCACTCTTTGTTCATGATTATCACACATTGAATTCTTATAGACACACAATCTAATACATAGGAGATAAATACATAAGTATAAGGTCTTATTCAGAGAATTATCTATGTAGGTAGTGCTCATAAATAAAGGGGTCTTTTGGGAAGCTTGACATTATGTTCCCACTAACCTATTTTTCCCACAACCATTTTGAATATGGAAAACTAGGGTTTTATAATTTAAAAACCGTAGATAGTCCCTGACCTAAATCTAAATACACCAAATTGAAGGCTACATAGAACCCAAAATCATCCACATGTTGGTATCTTATTTTTTTTTTTTTTGGTACTTGACACTTACATCTAAGTTAGGTAAAAGCATAGATGTAACCATCCTATGTTGATGCAAATATCCTTGACTATAAATTAAAAAGACAGAAATTGGATGATTAATCTAATATATATATATATATATATATATCCAGTTTATTCCCTTTTGTTTTATATCTATATTGGCATCAAAACCAACTAGGTATCTTATTTTCATTATCATTGCAATATATAACATAGTTGTACTTCCCAATTTTATCATATCTCAGTATAATAAATTAAATATATGTTTATATAAGTTTTATAATTAATTGTCCTACTATAGATCTATTTATCACCCTTGTACTTATTCATTTATATATTTTAACCCCTATATTCAACTTCAAAAAACAAAGGTTAAACATTTAGTGAACCTAGTTTATGTGATTGTAATTTTTTTTATTCATAATATTTTCATCCATCTAGGGTTTCAAATTTATTTAATTTTTATTTCTTTATTATATTATTTTGTATGCAACCTAGGCATAACCCTAGATTCGGTCGTGTGCCTATTGAACACATTGAGATTTCTCTTATACCACCTAAGATGTCTAAAACTAATAAGAGACCTAATATTATGGATCATGATGATACCAATACTGAGAATGAACAACATGATAATGAGGTTATCATAGAATAATATTTTAATAATGGAAACCATGAGTCTAATGAAAATAATGAGCATGAACAAAAAGTTTACATGTAATTGCAAGCTACTACATTATTTCATATGTATTCATTAAATCTTAAGGACCTTTATGATATCATAAAATTTATATTGGAAACAATAAATCAAAAGGCATAACTAAAATATCACTCACATTGGATACTTCATTGATTCCTACATCTAGTAGGACCACTAGTTATGTTTTAAAAACATTTTTTCATGTGAACCAAAATACTATTGTTACATCTGCCATGAGGTTACCAAATACTTCAACATAAATATTAGTTTCAATTAATATTACTACAAAAACCATGTTAACTTCCCCTTTGGTGACTAATCATCTTGTTAATCTAAATTTGAATGGATCTACAATACAAACTCTTCTCCAAGTTATAAAGACCCTTGAGGATAATGTCAAGAACATTGAATAAAAGGCTTTAAAGTATCCTCATACTATTGATTCATACGATGTGTTACATAATACTTTTGCACCTAAAATATATTTTCATCCATTACCAACTAGATTTGTCACACCTTATGTTCACATTTTATGATGGAAAGGGTGATCCTGAATAACATCATAGATCTTTCTTTGTAGAATGCCTTGATTATGCCTCTAATGATAGAATTTTAACCAAATTATTTCCAAGGATCCTCAAGCACTATGCTTTGATGTAGTTATATGATTTAACTCTCTAGTAAATAAAGGCATTCAAAGATTTTGTAGATAAATTTTTTTCACACTTCTCTATTAACATTACCAAAAATGTTTCATATGCCCAATTTAAAAAAATCAAACAAGGCATGGACCTGTCAATGAATATGTCTTGAGGTAAAGGACAATGTTGGCTAAATGACCAATCCAATTTTAGATAACAGTATTCAAGACATCTTCAAGTAAAATTTATTTTATCCTTTACATGAGTTCATTGTGCTTAAGAAGTTCAAATATTTGACCACTTATGCCATGTTGTTCAAGACCATGAAATGAAGCTCATTTCATTACATAAACTTAATTATGTAGCAAACACACTGAATACATCTAAATGCAGTACCAAGTTTACTACCAAAAAAAGTTATAAGGTCAAAATGCATGATCTTAAAAATTAAGAAACCACCATGGTTAATGTAGTGTCACAATAACCTAATTGGCTTATGTTATCTAATGTACCATGGAGATAGTTTACATTCTTAGCTAAGCCTCCCTCTTCAATACTCTCATAACTTGTAAAGTGTAATCTTATATGTCTCCCTTACCTTATATATGTTGATATGAGTAGAACTCTACCCAAAGGGTATGATCTTTATTGTAAATATCACCATAGACTTATAAATTTCATAAATATATATTTTATCTTGATGCATAAGATCCAAGACCTCATCGATGACCAAAATATTAAATCTGGTAATCCTCCAAAGTAATTAGGTTCACAAAATAGTGATCTCTAGTATCAAAAAATATTTAATAATATTTTTTAAGATGATTATAAGAAAGATATAGAAGTGAAAATTCCATATAATGCACATCCTTTCGCATCACATTATTGTTATCAATTATATGGTATTTTTGGTACTTATATATGGCATACTTATCCAATGGTTTAGATACAATCCATCAATTTTAATGATAGTGACATTAGGGATGATGACTTTGATCTCCATTCCTTATTCATTCAAGCACACCTTGATAAACATCCTATACTCAATGTTATGATTTATAATGGTGTAATAAATAACATTTTCACCATGACATTACATACACATTTGTGTTATACCAATTATTATTTACACCCTTTGACTAGAATAGTTAGAGAATTTGATGGGACCTTACAGTAAGTTCTTGGTTATATTGACTTAGTTTTACAAGTAGGTCCTATATATATCTAATTATGGCCAAAAGTAGCATTTGATAGGAATTTATACTAGTTCCTACCAAACATTATAAATTAAGCCTAATAGTCATTAAACATCACAAATTTGACCATGCATCATTCATCAAATCTCAAAATCATGTTGAGGCATCCCTATTTGGGATACTAGCCCCTACACAACAATAACCTCTCATGTATTCATCCCAAATCACCTTTTGGCATAACAAATATCAATTTGGCCTATAAACCTATTAAATAAGACAATTGATCAAATATTAAAAGAGCAAAAAGGATAATTAAATTCAATTAATTAATTAAACAAAATCAAATGCTTAGTTGAATTATCCATTTTCTATTAATGAATTTCTAAAAATGAAAATTTGAAAAAACAAAATATCAAGTATTTCATTATTACCTTTACAATTTGTCAAAATATCCCAAAATGTTCCAAAATATCTAATTTTAGAACTATGACTAGTAAAAATATCATAATTGCATGACAACTTTTAAATAAAATAGATTTAGTATCAATTAATTCTTAACTCAGCTTTGGTGATTGTTAATTCTTGAGATTATAAATACAAGTCCATACCCATTGATGTTTAAGATATCTTTGTTTTCTTTTATGTTTTAGTTATGTTGCATATGCATGTGTGTTACATATGCTCTCCCTAGTATCTAAGCTAAAGGTATTAGTGTTTAGTGTATTTATTTGGATATAATTTTATCATAGTAACATAATACTAATCTCCCTTCTTTAATTCCTTCTTCACATAATGGCACACCTAGTGGAACTCTTCATGAGCATGCACCCCACAATTTTTTTTGTTTTTAAGATTTTATTCTATTTTTGTTTTTGCTTTGCTCAAATAAAAATGGGCCATAAATTATTAATACATTTTTTTATATTCAATAGTTTTTTAAAAATTTATATAAGTGTTTTATTAAAATTCTCTAAAATTTTAAAAGTCTAATTTATAATTTAGTAATTATGATCAAATTAGTGACTACCGCTTTCATTTTTTGTTTTCCTACTAAAAATGATTGATATAGAGCTCATAAATTTTTTTAGTCACAATTTTGATCTAAATGTTTTAATATAGGTGAATCTTAGACTTATGAACAACCTTAAAAAAAAATTAAGACCTAGAGCATAGTTTAAAAGTTATTATCAAATTAGCGACTACCATTTTCATTTTCTATTTTCTCGCTAAAAATGGACAATACAAAGCTAATAACTTTTCTTTTATTCACTATTTCTATCTAAATTTTATCAAATAAGTTCACCTTGGACATATTAACAACATGAATTTTTTTTGTCAAGAACTAATGCATATTTTATAAGTTATGATAAAAATACTAACTACTACATTTTTTTGTTTTTGTGTGTTCAATTTTATTTTTAACATTGATTTTGCAAGTTAGCCTTCGAATTTGTTGCTTGAAATTTTGATAGTTTAAGATTTATTTTTGTGTCTTATTGAGATAAATTTTAGGAATATAATTTTTACCAAGAAACAATAAAACCCCCTAACACATTTTATAGGACCTAAAGACCAAGAGAAAACATTTTTAAACACTGAGTTTCAATACTCACATTTAAAAATTTGTGTTTTAAAAATCTTTTTGCTTGAGTTGTTTTCAATTTTATATAAGTTTTCACATAATGTCAATTGGATAATATTCATGACATATTTTATAATTTTCTATAAAAATTAACTCTCAATTTAGTTAAATACTCTTAGGAGTTTTCATTTTTATGTTTGTTATTTGAGTGTTTATTTACTAAAACAGGTGTCATGTGTATGCTCTCCCTCTATCCCATTTATGGAACTTGGGTGATCAGAAAATTTAAATCTTTAAATTTTTCATTTTTATCAAAAATCATTTAAATAAATTTTCTAAGGCCCTCCCCAAAATCCAAGTGATTTGGGTGACCCCAAAATGACCTTAAAGTCCTTCGACATTTTTTATTTCATGCATTTTGGCTTATAGGTAGGAGCTCACTTCTCCCTTATAAGTTCTTTAGGGGTATGTTGACCTTGGGACTCATATCCCAATATAATACCAACCCCACTCCATGATGGGGTATATAAATTGAGGGTGCATTGGGATGCTTTTTTGAGTGGTTAAACAAGTTTCGTTATTGGTAATCAGCCTTAGAACGTAGGGGTAACTTGAACATCACACTACACAGAAAAATTGATACATGTAATGATTGTGAAAAGGATAATACCTTTTCAGAATAAGTTGTTTGACATGGATCCAAATGACTTAATTATGTCCTAGTGTTTTCTACACATATGAGACCATTTAGAAATGAGTGAAAATTGATAGTTTAAATAACCTCACTTATCATGGACATACTATTTACGTAGGATTATTAGCCTAAATTTCCATGTTGTAGTAAAAACTCTTGAAAGAATAGGGTACCTAAAACCCATAATTTTCATTCACTTTTACTTTTTATATTAACAACATAAAATCCTCTCGAGATCAAGTATTTAAATGAAATTTGATAATACGATGCAACCTTATCAATTTCAAGATTTAGGACGTTACACTTAGGTATTTTTTTCATTCTATCAATTTTACTTACATGGTTTTTAGTCATAATTATTTTTTTGTCATACGACATCCAAAAATGAGTCTTGTTTACATAACACTCATTTATTTGAGGAGGTGTGATGCCATCAATTTGACACCACAACTTTGCCTTAATCATTATCAAACCTTTGTGTGTGTGTGTCACTCTTTTGAAAGGGGCATTTTTACACTACCCAATTCATTTCAAGTCTTGTGCCTTAAATTTATTTTGAAACAAATCATTTTTCATATCTTTAGAGCATGATAACATTGTTACACTACTCAAATTGTTTCAAAGACTTTTTTCCTTGTGTATAAAATTCTAATTTTTAAACCAAAACCACATGTAACTTTTGGATTTATACCTAGTACCATCATGATATCCATTCCTATCTATCTTTTTGTCTATTTTTGAGAATCCTAGTCTTATAATTTTATTTTGAAATTAGTCTTGAAAAGTTCAAATCCAAACACTGACGTATTTTTGCCTATGCCTCATGTAATTTTTGCCTAAACAATGATCTTTCACTTTTGGGTTGTATAAATTTCACTAATTTATTATTCCATTCAAAGACTCTTTTTGTGCCTAAATTTGGGGAAGTGGCCTACCTTCCCTGTGCCTAACATTTTTATGTCATTTGACAAATGATCAATTTTATGTTTAAATCTGAATGCTTAGTTTGTGTCAAAGTGTTTCATTAGATTAAACCTCTTGAATTTTAGACTTTATTTAGAATAAAGTATAGCTTTTGTGCCTTATTCCCAAAAGACCTAGCAATGCTTATTTTGAGCCTAGATTTTGTGCCTTTTTTTCCAAAATACCTAGAAACCTTTATTTATTTAGACCTAGTTTAGACTTATTCAAAGCACTTTATACCTAAGTTTGGCATTCTATTATTTATTCATCTACTTGACCCATTTATTTAAATACATTTGACATTAGAGATTTTTATGTTAGACTATTTTAGACCAATTTTTAGCATGGACCATTTTGGAGATACAAGTCCTTTAATTAGACCAAGTTAAACTATGTTTACACCATTTATTCTTTGGACATTATTTTTAAATGTTTATAGAAATATAGGCCTTTTGTGAAACATTCATCATTAAATTGGATATGTCTCATTAAGCTCATATTGAAGCGATTTATAATCCAATTTATGATAATGTCATCACACAACATGACTTTTTTTAAGACCACTACAAAGATGATGTTGTTTGTGAGATAGATCCTTATCCTCATAATATTCAATCTAGAAAACAAACCCAATATTATCAAACCCAGTATTCAATGATACCTTCTTTGGAATAATTAAGATACCAAGTTCACCCTTTCAATACTAATGTTACCCAAACCCCTAATTATACCATTAACCCTCCTTTGAATTTTGTAAGTAACTAATCTCCATAAAATCCAAGTATTACCATTTCAAGACTTCATCCTTTGGGTCATGATAGTAACTAAGCTTCACATTGCCCTACCATTACCATTATAGGCCCTTATCCTTTAGCTCACAACAACAATCGAGCTTTAAAATTCCCTACCATTACCATTATAGGACCTCATACTTTGTATTATGAAAGAAACCAATCTTTAAAATGCCCTACCATTACCATTCTAGACCCTGACAAGTATAGTAGCTCATTATCCTAACAAGGTTGTGTAATTATGACTACACAGGTAATAGTTACTATCAAAGACCAATACAAGTCTTTGTTAAGCCCATCTTAGATTATCTTATTCACATAGAGGTCATTATCTAACCACTGATCCTTAATCCATTACCAACCATCCCCCACTCCATAAATGCATACCTTAACTTAGTCTACATAAAGGTCATTATCTAACTCCATACCTTTCAAGATTCCACTTATGGAGTTAGTTCATACTTCCCCTTATCATCATAAGTTACTTATGAAAAAATAAAATGAAATTGAATATCCATCCTCTATATATGAATAACAACCCTCTATCAATCATCAACCTACTAACATGCATACCATTGAATCTATATGTCCTTTCAAATTGTCTATTAAATTTATTTAAGAGGACATGATTAATGATGAAATCCTTTTTTAGGTTGATGATCCACCATTATTAATTAAAATAACCATTAATACTACCCTTATTCATAAATTTTTAGTTGATTAAGGGTTTGGTATTAATGTGACATCTTTATGGCTTATCCAATAAATTGGATATAATAAGGATCACCTCAAGCAAACCTACCACCCCTCTCATGGATTTGATAAAACTAATCAAAAGCCACATGGTTATATTTGGCTTCCTCTAAAAATTTGACCCAATACCATTCAAACTAAACTTATGGTCCTTGATTTGCCCCTATCTTATAACATACTCTTTGATCACCCTTAGATTCATATAATGAGATCCATCACCTCTTCTAATAGCCAATGCATTAAATTACTACATAAAGGCAAATGGTATAAGCATGAGACTAATCACAACCCTTGGAGTATTCAACTTCCTAATCTAAAACCTTAATATCACATTCCTACTAGTTTTACCATCAATAGTGCTCCCTTGCCTAAATTCATCAACATCAATCTAGACTTACAAGTTACATTGATTTAGATGATGATGAACCTAATTACTTATAGCATACTTGAAACACTACTAAGCTACCTCTTTATATCTTGGATTGTATTCCTCATTCTTTATTACCTCATGATCACACTATTCCTCTCATTAATGAGATCACTAATTTCCCCCTCCATGTAATGCTCAAGATCATTCTTACCTAGATGATACCTTTACCTACAATGATTATGAAGTGGCCAGATTATTCCAAGATCCTCTAATCATATATCTATAAAATTTTAGTGACATCAAAATTTCCCCTTTTGAAATTACCTTTAAATCTCAAGCATGTACCATTTATCCAACCTGTGATAATAATTGCATCTTGTCTCAAGCTCAATCTGAAGACTTGATGTATAACATTATCAAAAAACTTTAACTCAAATACATGCTTTCAATTAGGATGTTTACACCATTTCCATAGATATTGAGTTAGATCTTGAAATTAATGTACCTCCTATTAATTCTCCACTTATTGATACTCCTTGGTTGGTTGAAAAAATCCCACCTCCTAAATGTCTAGGAATTTTTGCATCTTATCTACCACCTACATATCCCATCACTACATCTAATTCTTTCTTTATCATATAAACTAACAACACACTAATCTCTTTTGATCAATCTACTCCTCTTACTTTTGAGATTACATTAGATTCCAAAGACACAGATGTCAATTAGATACATTATGAATATGATATCCATGGTAATCTAATTCTCAATCTCAAAGTAGATGTTGACTATTATGGTCCTCTTTTTACTTTACCTAGTAATGAAACTATTCTTGAATTACTTCATCTCTGAGAACCTCAACTTCCTTGACAACATCACAAACTTGGGAATTTCAAAAATAAAGCCCCATATTTCAACAACTTCATTACTAGCATTGACCCTGAATTTAATCCAATTTCTTCTTTACCAAATACACCATATCATTTCCAATATGGCAATTTTATTCTTATAGAATAAACTACTCACATTGAATATGGTACTCCATCATGCACTCGACCTATTATAGTTTCTCACAAACTCACACCCACTTAACATGATAACTTTAGTTTATTTTTTGATAAATATCATGAGATGTTCACCTGGTCCTATGAGGACATGCCTGGTATTTACCCTAGCATTATGGTACAAAATATCATCACTTATCCTGATGCAAAACCTATGTATCAAAAGTAATAAAAATATCCACTTGAGGTTTTCACCTTATGTCACAAAGAAATTATCAAAATTCTTGATGCTAAGTTTATCAAACCAATATATTTTTTTGAATGGGTTTCTAACATAGTCCTTATTCATAAAAAGGTTGCTATGATCATTTACATTTTCATCAACTTCCATTATCTTAATCTTGCTTATCCCAAGGATAATTTCCATCTACCTTCAATTGATGCCATTATCAATTAGATATCTATTTATGAAATTTTATCTCTTATGGATGGCTTATATATCTATAACCAAATTCAAATTTCCCATTAAGACAAACATAAGATTACTTTCACCATAGAATGGGGCACCTATTACTATCTTAAAATTCACTTTGAAATTAAAAATGTTGGAACTACTTATCAATGAGCAATGACCCATATCTTTCATGACCTTATTCACAAAATTATATAAACCTATGTGGATGACGTCATAGCTAAGTCTAAATATCAAAAAATTCATCTTTTTTATCTTGTCATCATCTTTGACCACCTTTTTAAGTACAAAGTTACATTAAATCCTTATAAATGTGTCTTCGATGTCTTATATATAAAACTATTAGCATTATTAGTTTCTCTCTATGATAAAGATGTTGACCCTACCAAGATTAACTCTATTATCAACATGCTTATCCCTAAATCCATTCCAAACATTCACACATACCTTGGTAAACTTGGGGTAAGTGAATGATTCATCCTTGAAATTATTTACCATATTCATTCTGTAAATTCTATTATTAATAAAGGCAATGCTCTAGAATGGATAGATCCCTATCAAAAATCATTTGATAATATAAAAGAATCATTGCTTCACCAACATAATTTTCATCCCCCTTCAAATGATCAACCTCTGATCTTATATACTTATTCCTCACTCATATCAATTGATCTAATGCTTGCACAACAAGATGATACTAGAAGAAAATATGCCATCTACTACATCAGTTGAGGCCTAATTAATTATGAGAAATGTTACACAAAAGTTGAACATGATTGCCTCACCATATATTTTATAGCTGAAAAACTTCAACATCATATGCTTTATTAGACCAATTAAGTTATCATCCATGTTGATCCCCTTCATTACTTATTCTCTAAATACTTTCTTCCCAAAGATAGAATTGGAAAGTGGATGGTCCTTCTCATAGAGTTTGATCTCTGAACTATTACTCAAAAATATATCAAAGAGTAAATCATCATTAGTCAACTTACCACAGATCCTATGCCCATTACTGACCACATTCAAGATAGTCTTACTGATGACAATATTTAATATATTGAAGGTCTCAACCAAGACATATCTCTTAAATATTACTTCCATTACTTCACTATCAATCTTGAAATAAGTAATCTAGATGAATTTCTTATCCTCCTTGCTATTATTAAACCAAGAGTATTTATCAAAGAACTTCTTAAAATTAACATCGATTTACATGAGGATACTTAGACCATTCATTTTGATGGTGTCACATGCCTTTAAGGAGCTAGGATAGGTTATATTATTACAATCCCTCTTGGAAAAATCATCCCTTTAGCTTTTCACTTAACTTTTTACATCATTAACAATATGGTAGAACATGAATCTTTAATCTTAGGCATGAGAGTTGGCCTTGATTTAGATATCCAATACCTACATGCTTTACATGATTCCTAACTCATTTTATGCCAAGTCAATGTTGATTACCAATGCAAAAGTGAGAATATTAGTTCTTATCATCAAATTGTAAATACTCTCACCAAAGATTTCATTTCTTTCACCATGGATCATATCCCTTGAGATCAAAATTCTATTGTTGATTTCCTCACTTCTTCAACATCTCTTTTCCATCCACACTAAGTTTTTATTGATCCCACTTTACTTATCAAGATAAGAAAATTTGTGTTTTCTACTCAACCACATGATTCACTAAACTAGAAAATTGAGGTTGTCACCATTCAATAAGGTCCATGGTACAAAGACATCATTCAATTTCTAGAACATCAAACTTATCCTCATAACTTAGATTCCTATGAAAAGAATCGCATTCATAAATAAGATTTCAAGTATGTATTTTGATATAACATCCTATATGACCATAATGTTTAAGGTACCTTTCTCCACCATGTTATGCAATATGAGGTTCCTCCTTTTATTGAACAAGCACATGGGGTATTTGTAGTGGCCACTATAGTAGACATGTTAAAGCCTACAAATTCCTACATATGGGATAATTTTGAACCAATCTTAAAAATAATGCCACTAAACTTGATAAATAGTGTACTCATTACCAACTCAATGATTATTTAATTCATTTATCTCTAACCAAACTTCAAATTGTATAATATCCCTGGCCATTCTCCATGTGGTGATTAGATCCCATAGGAAAATCGATCTCAAGATGGGCATGTCTTTATAATCAAAACCATATAATATTTCACCAAATGGGTTGAGTCTATGCCCATTTTTAATTTCACCAGTACCACCATCTCCAAATTCATCCTTAATAAAATCATTTACCACTTTAGTGTCCCTCATACTATCATTTTAGACAATGGTGGTAATTTTAAAATTAAAGATGTTAAATATCTCTATGTTAAATTAAAAATCATTCATAAATTCTCCACACCTTTCGTCCACAATGTCATGTCCAAGTTGAGGACACCAACAAAATTATTAATAAAACTCCCCAAAAGACAATTTGTGAAACTCACATGGATTGGTACCTTCATCTCTATCCTTCTATTTAGGCCTATCGTACTAGCATGTGTACTACCACTGGGGTAATGTCATTCTCTCTAATTTATGGTTATAAATTAGTCCTTACATTAAAAATTGAGATTCCCTCTCTTTGTATATCTTTTCATGGTATCATACCCAATGAATAATTGCATGAATCTCACCTTCATGCTCTTGATATCACTTATGAATGTCATCTTTTTGATTTACAACATAATCAATAATATCAGGCTCATATTGATAAACAACATAACAAATGAGTCAAACTTTACACATTTAATGTTGGTGGTCTTGTCATTAAATTAGACTACACTCATGATAAATAAGGTAAATATGCCCAAAATGGTGGGTCCCTTATTTAGTCAAAGATATTCTTGGTCCAAGTACCTATCACCTTCAAAACAATGAATTCCATATTTTCAAAGAACCCACCAATGCATAATTCCTCAAGAACTATTTTGACTAAATCCTTCACTTCTATTTCATGTTTTTTATATGCTATCTATGTAACACTTTTTGCAATATACTCACATGTGTCTCACCCTCTGCAGCAGTTATATCTTTTCACAAGTTTAGTCCTTTTAGTCTTTTGGCTTCCCTTTTTCCCATGAGTTGCATTGTAAAACCATGGATAGGACCCGGTATTCCACATGATGTAATTTTATCCTCTTTATTTTCATACTTTTTACACACTTTTTGTCACCCCTTAGGTTTATCACTTTTGAGTTACAATGTAAGAACATGGATAGGACTAGTCCTTCCTCATAAATACCATGTTTTCTTATCTCATTTATATTTAGCATGATATATACACCCTTATGGGTTTATCTTTTATGAGTTATAGTGTAAGACCATGGATAGAACTTAACCTTTCTCATCAAATCACCCTCTTATCATTCCTTTTTTAGAATTTTTTTTGTAATGGTTATAGGTTCTTGATATTTGTTCTCAGCTTTAACTTTTGCTTCTTTTGTAGATGAAATTTTCATAGCATCCTATGTTAGCATATTTTACTACATTTCCCTCCTTATGGTAAGGAATCACACTTTTCTCTCATTGTATCCCTTTTTCACCCTTTATCACATTTTTTGTGATTTGAAGTAATTCAAATTATTTCATGTGTCATTCTTCTTGATTTACTTTCATTTCAATCCACATTGGATAAAACAAGGTTGAAGTCAAGATAGCACTTTTATTTCACATAGATTTATGAGAATGTTATACATTATGATCACTGAGTTTCTCTCTCTTAGAAACAAATTCCCAAGTATTTAAATAAAATTCATCTTTAACACCCATAATTGGTTTTCCAAATCCACATGAGCAGGAATAGAAAAAGACATCAAGAAAGTTAAAAGCTAAATTATTTGAAACAAAAGGAAATGTTATACAAAAGGCAACATATAAATTTCAAAATTCAAAATCACACCAAAAGACTTGATTACAAGCACATCTCCTATCTCCAATCAAATATCAAACTCCATAGTTAGATTTACAATAGAGCTAAGGTCCATTGGGTTGTAGTAGGGTAGTAGATTAGAATTGGATTTTTCAATAAACTCTATGGTGTTACCTATTTTCTCATGCAAGTACCTAATCTTTGTAGTAGACTAATGGCTCTATAATGGGTACTAAAGAACAAGGAACACATTGTGGGAAGGTAGGTCCACTTTAATTTTCATTCATATAGATTTCACGAGATGATCTATATAATTCATTTTTTGACCTAAGGCTTGTGTGGCTAAGATAAGTTCTTTAGATTCATTAAGGTCAAAAGTCCTCTTGTTTTCATAAACCTATTTGAGTGTCTTGACTTAGATAAAGAGTTACTCTACCTTGGTTTTTCCTTCATTCTCCCCTCCAAACATTTCATTTCCCCATTGATAGGAAAATTATTATTTTGATTATGTTTTCCCTTCTTCTATACTTCCCTCTTCTTCACATCTTAAAAAACATGAAAGAACTAATTTATTTCAATTTCATCTATCTTTAGACAAAAAACATGTTTGAGTAACTAGGATTACTTTATTTACAGCATGGCTCTACATTTCTAGACATTATTTGATTTATTTTTACCATTTATCATTGTTATACTACCCTTTTTGTGAACACCTAAGCCTATTTCTACTTTCATTTATTTTTTCCATTATTGAGTGAGATTGGCTTGTTTCTTCTCACTCACCAATGTTGTTTTCCTTTTGTGTACATTTTTCCATTCATGATTGAGTAATTATTATTACTTATCACTCCTCAATGTTATTTTACCATTTCTCTCACCCATATTTATTCAAGGATTTTTATTGATTTAGCATTAATGTTTGATTACCATCCTTTTGACATGTATCCTTGGTTTGATTTGGTAAGTTTGCCTTTCTTACTAAAGGTTTAATTGTTTGATATTTTTGGTCTTTACTAGCCTTGGATTTTTGGTTACCCTATATACTCTAAATTTTAACTTGGTCATTTGGTTTAACATAGCACTTGTCACCCCAACATGATAAATTCCCATGTACATTCCATCTACATAGAACCAATATCTTGGTTTTATTGTATTTTTTTGTTTTTAATCTTTAGTTTTGTATTATTGGGTTTATCGAAAGTAGTCTATGTGCCATCCATAATCATAACTACAAACATAATAGATAACCATCCAGTGATAAAGGTAAATCAAGGTATACATACATTAAATTTTTATTTATTTCCATTTTAGTTATTTTTGATATAAAATACTAGAACTTTTTTTAGCCTTAGCATTGTGTATTTATATGTTCTTTTCTTAAAACACTATCCCTTATTGCACTTGAGTGAGACATGATAAGATTTGAATGGGGAATATGTATACACATAATATTTTCACAATTTATCAATTACTAATTCTTTATATCTTATACTAACTCATCGAGTTTTAATCTCTTTGAGTGCATGCCCTAAGAGATGGATCAAGAAAAGGGTGGGTAGACCATTGGTGCTTCACATGATTATTGTCCATTTTTCCACTTACTACTTACATACTCATCTCCTAAAAACCATTCCCCTAAGCTTTGTCTCCTCTTTTACACAATCCTCTAGTCTTTTACCACCTTCATTATCCCTTTCCCTTACATAAAACTCATTTTTATAGTTTACATAGCTATGTCAACTATGTCAACCTTGCATTCTTATTGACAAATTTTTTTAAGGGTCTAGGTCCTCCCCTGGCTGACCTAGTTCATGACCTAGTAATTTTTTGTTAATTAAGATACTACATCAACTAGGTTGACCTTTTCAGTTGAAAATTTCAAAAGAGTTTATGGTTAAATATGCCTATATACACACATTAATTTTTCCATTCTTATAAAGTACACAATAATTATTATTTATTTTCACTTTTTTATGATTTGATCTTCAAGAATTCTACTTAAGGAGTCTTAGCTTAGTATTTATACTTGGAGAATAATCTATCCTTGTGGAGAAGTCTTGGATGTTTTATCCATTGTTAGTGATCTTTAAAAACCACAATAACCTCTTGTGAAACACCTTTGGCCAAAGGATAGATTGAGTCTAAATGGGTTCATATTCTAGGTAAGTATCTCTAACTTTGCTCTTTTTTTAGTAGATAGAAGTAGTATAAGTAATGGCTTTTGAATAATTATATCTCTTTCCATGCATTAGGGTTTTACCCATACATATCTTAATTAGGATTATCTTATACATGTTTAATTTATGTTTACTAACCCACACTTTCTACCATAAGCTTTAGTGAGCATTATATTATATTTTTTATTTAATTGTTATTAGTTTAGTGAATATGAAAACATAGGACCTAGTTAGGGTTATTTCATAGTTTTTCTTAACTCGAGGCTTTAGAACCCTCCCTTTTGATATTATCATGGTACGAGATCCCTTGTCTAGGTCTAAGAGATCCACATTGGTCATGACCTATATTATCTAATGTATTCCCAACAAAAAGTGTAAGTAGGATCTACCTTCTCCAAGCTAGGATTGACTTGTAGAATCTATTGCATTTCCCATTGCAAACACCACCTCTATCTATCATGTCACTAATTGACCTTGATTTATTTTCCCTCATAATAGGTTCCCATTTTATCTTAATTGAATATAATAAGGCTCTCACATTATTAATAAGGTGACTAGGGATATCTTGGCCATAACTCCATTGTGTATCAATCCTCACCATTTACTTATCATAACTCAAAAGAGTTTACTTAAGGTGTGATATGGATTGGTTTGAGATATGTATAATATGATTATAAGAATCATGATGTTTCCAAATATGATCAAGAGGATAGGTAGTCTACCAAGAGGGATGATAAGGCTCATAAAGAGGGTAAGGATTAACATGTTATTGGTGGTAAACATCATAACACTAGTATGGGTTATAGGGCTACTGATAAGGAGGTATATGATAAAATTAAGGTCCATATGCAGCCATTACACATCATGATACAAATAAAAATCAAATTAAAATACCAACAATATTTATTCTTACACCTAAGATGATGGACTTATGATGCCTTATAACATGAAATCTGACTGTAAATCCACTTCTCAAATGCTTGAAGATCTTTGAAATGACTAAGTGTTGCAAGTGAGTCCTCCAATTATTTTAATCTTATCCTATTGTGTGTGTCAAAACTATTAACAATCCAAAATACACCCTTATGAGTAGGTTTTTTAGGCCTACTTCTAGGTTTGGGGTAACAAGGGACTAGTTCAAGGCTATGGGTGACCTATGGCTAGGGTAAACCTCTAGTATATAGGGTTATCTCCCTTCGTGCATCAATTAAGTTTAAATCACTAAGACATACTTATTTTTGGGGTTAAAATGGATACAAGGTATGGATAAAATTAAATCTAATCTAAGGATGGTGATGCACCAATATGATTATCCACTCTGTTTTACTTAAACAACACTAATGAACTAGAACAACAACTAAACTATAATCTCCATGAGATCATATGTAATAGTGTTTCATATGGAGGCTATATTAGGTGGATATAACATGAGGGACATGAAAATAAGGTCTGATCCTATATACTTACAAGTCATATTCAATTTCAAGCTCAATCACCAACACCTTTTTCACATCATGTAACATGCATATAACACCTAATAGAAACTAGGTAAGACAAGGAACTATAATGGGAAATAAACCTACAACATATTCATATAAATAATAAAATATCAAAATATATACCAACATGAAGGAGTTATAACAATTCATTTATCAATTCAAGAGGTTTACAAAATATAAATCTATGTAGAGTTTATTCATACCCAGGTGAGGGATTAAAACAAAGGCCTAAGAGGATTAATATATATAAGAATGAGGAGGTGAGATAAGATATTATGGGATATTTAAGACATGGAGAGGTCATGAATTACCCACATTCATTCCATCATTAGTGACAAGCAGAAATAATTGTCTCCTCCTCCTTCCACGCATTAGTGGTCTTTAATGGGAAACTTTTGGCATTAAATTGGGGTAATGGGGATGATTTAGAATTTATTAAACAATTAAAGGAATGGTAACATATAAAAATTTTCAATCATCCTCTCCTTAAGATAGTTACAAACATTAAAGTGGCTCAATTGTGTTCTCTATGAAGCATCTAGCAGCCCATCTTCCCTTCTATGTTGATTAGGTTCAACAAAATGACTAAATATTCCATAGTATACATATATGTTGAGCCTAATCACCTGTATGCATTAGTTAAAATATTTTATTATCTTATAATGACACACTTACTAACCCATAAATGTCATTAGTCCTCCTCTTATTTGATCAAGTAGGTCAACTAGTGAATTAAGCCTTGTGGCTTAGTGTCACCTATTGGGATGTCCATAAAACCTAATTAGGGCCTTAAATTATAGTAATTAACCATTTAAAATTCCATAAAACCAAACCACACCATAAATTAATCATTTATAATTAGTATACACCTATAACCATGCCTAACTAGGTGATTAGGTCACCTTATACCAGCCTTTCTAGATTGTTTGTTTGGCACATATATGTATGAACACTATCAAGTAGAAGTATAAGTGTTTCATGATTTTTTAAGGTGAAAAGAGTCTCATAGTACCTCATAAAGTTATTGGAAACCTTTGACCAAGTCGTGCACCTTGTTTTCTACTCAAATCCTTATAAAAACATAATTTTTGAAAAGTTTGTATTGTAATCGATACATACCATTACCATAACTGAGGTATTTTCTAAGTTTAATATGTGATCCAAACATTTATTAGGCAATTTAAATTAATTTTTATGTATATATCTAATGGTTTATCCTGTCAAGTCTGTCTTAGGGTTTAAGTAGAGTTTTGGAGGTCCACCATCTTAAGATGTTTCATATAGAATGGATCTCCAAACCAAAACTTCTTACTATAAAAATTTATCCCATAAACCACTTTAAAATATCCTAAAAATATTTGGGTCCCATGTATAATTTATGTGGAGATACGAACAAATAAGGTTTACTTCAATCTCCTTGTTAGGTAATTTATGCAAGTAAAATTGTTAATGTTTGTTCATACAGTTGGGATGATAAATCCCACTCTCTTTCATGAATCTTGATTCCATTGGTGTTATAAACTACTTCAAATATCATTTTCTTTGAACCCTTTTTCCATGAAATATGTGATTATTTTAAATAGTGGCTTAAGGTGGCAGATTAGCTACAATGAAAAGTGAGCTAGGGATAAGACCAATATTGTCACTTTCCTAGTTTCCTCTATCTAAAACAACTTTATTAGTACTTGATAAATCATCACACATATCATTATGAAATATTGTTTGTTTGGAGGTTCTCAGTTAGTCATCATAATGGAGATGTGGTCTTGAGGACTCAAAAAGGCTTTAGGTTTTATAGGCTTAATTTGAGATCTAGGACTATAGGTGGATTGGTGTCTCCAATGTCACCAAAACACTTGTAGCCCTCTATTTACATCCTTTTTACTTAAATTCACCTGATATGACCTACCATATCTACCACTTCTCATGATCTATCCTGAGTGTAATTAATCAGTTTGGGTGTTTGACAATAGGTGTTAGAGACCTAAAACATGTTTTGTGTCTCATATTCTCAACTATGTTAATGAAATTGAGAAATATCACAGTATGTTTCTAGGGTTGAAAACACCCTCTTAACTATTCCATTGTTTCAATTTTGACCTTTTATACTCCATCTACAGTTAGACCTTTGGTATATGCATAACCAAGCCTAAGTATCCCTTATGCTTATTTTAGTACCTCATTTTACTCAATCTGAGTCTATCATCATCAAACCTTTATATACCTCTATCACTTCTTCCTCATATGTATTCATATCCTTAAAAAATCTCTAAACCTATATATGCCTTCAAGTCTTATAGATAATCTCATTTAGGCCTATTTACACCTAAAAGGCTTGTTTAGGCTATTAGGTTCCTTCTTTCCTTGAGTATCAAAGTGTTTAAATGGAAACACCATGAAATATTATGGAAAAAATTATTTAAATCTCCTTTCCCCTTTTCTCTTCATTTTTTTTTGAATGACTCCTTGTGCTCTCAATCATTATTAAGGGCCTTGCATGTAGGAGGAATTACTGCACCTTTGATTGTGTTGTTAGATAAGAGGTAATATTTATTCACTCTCTAGGTATATTATTCCCTAATCACAAAAACTAATCATCCTCTCCATTATGTTTTTGAGTCCCAATACACTGTCCTTACCTGATGACACTTATAGATAAGGTTGATGCTCAAGTTTTCCTTCATCCATAGTCATGCCTATAGATGGTAGTTGGCATCCTTGGTTGTGTATGCTCATTTTAAGTATGAGCCTCTTCTATTTAAAGGTCTTTTCCTCACTTATCATAACTAATTGATACTAATATGTTTTTTAAAATATCAATCACTCCTCTCACCTTCAAGTATCCTTAGAGTGGGTTGATGTTCAACTTATTCTCCACCTAAAATGAGGTATGTAGGTGGTGATTCAAGGCCCCTATTGACTATGGATGTTTCATTTGAGAGGTGAATTGATATTTCCTTGAATATTGAATAACATAAATATGATGATGACCTTTCAATATTACTTTTGACATTTTAAGCTCTTTGAACCTCAAAACTCCATTAGTAACTCCAACCCTATAGTCACAGTCAACATGTGCTCAAAAGGAGTCTTGATTAAGTAAGTTATCCTAGTTGCATTTATAGTGGTAGTGCCTATCTACCCCTACTCAATTCATCCCCCATGATTTTTATAGGCCCTTATGACTTTCAAGGATCCTTAATAATAAACTCTATCTCATTCTAATAGTTCTCCATTTGATTGGACTACCTTAGCATTGAGCACGGTCACTGATGTTTGGTTGTGATTAATGTCAAAGAGAGCATTTAGTATTAGTGAATTAATGATAAAGTGATTAGATTGATGGTTTGGAGAGTTTTTGACCTAGTGAGGTAATTTATGGATCATATTAATGGTCTAGACATGTTACAGAGACCCTATGGGATGTTATGAGTGCATAGAGTGCTTATGGAAGTGAAAAAAATTAATCATAATAGTCATATGAATATCTACAGCTCAGTTAGTCATGTTGATAGATAAATCTAAATGAGAATATTTATGAAATCATATTTCATGAATTTTATGGTTTTAGGATCACTTTGATACATAGATGCATTCCCCTATGAAAGGAGATCTTATGGTTAAAATTTTAGGTCATGAAGTTGAGCGTAACAAAAGTTATTAAGGTGCAAAGTTTGCCTCTCAGTTAGAGTTCACTAAGTTCCCATACCAAATTTACATTATCAAAGATCTAAGGTGATAATTTAATTAAATCAAATATCTATTGATGAGAAATTAATCTAATTGTATAAAGATCTAATGGTACATGTGATCTTGTCAGATAGAGATCAATGGTACATGTAAAGTTAATTTATCAAAGGTTCCTAAGATTGTACATGATAACAACATGTGTCTCAATGTTTTTGATTTAATATAAGGTCATATGCATATGGGTGGTCAAATATATAGAGATCAATGAATCACATCAAGTTAAATAGTCAATGTCTGTATAAGGCATGTAAAGCTTCCAAGTGACATGATCATGGAATCTCATATCGAAGATCAATGATGAGTGATGTATGGTAAGTACCAATATAATTATGAGAAGATAAATGGTTTGTATTCATCTAAAGTTTTTAGGGAGCTTGAGATGATGAAAAAATATCTGATGTTTAGTGTTTCAACATTGATCGTTGGAATTTGAATATTCAAATTTATGAGGGAAAACTAGCCTATAGGTTTTTAGCTATATCTTTTGATCTAGGATGAATTTCATGGTGATGTATAAAACAAAGTTAAAGAGGAACTCAAAGCACATCGATAAATATTTATTAAAAGTTTTGAATTTTTGGAAAGGCATAGATATGAAGCTTTAAAGTTGACTATTTATTCATTCATGGTGCTACTGTGTATAAGACTACTATTTGAGTAAATTGTGTTTTAGTAGAAGAGCATTTTGGTAAGATTAATCACCTAAAGATGTCTTAGAGGTCATATTAAGTAGACCCATGTATTTTAAAGTGATCTTTTATTCTTGTTTTTCTTAATGAAGTGTTAAAGGGATAATACGTCATCATGAGACCTATAAGGTCTACTAATGCCTAATTGAAACATGTAACTATTTAAGTGTGACCCATGGATATTATATCCAACCTATGAGGATGGTAGTCATATATGAGTTAGCATGTTTGATGTCTTAAGGGTTTAGTCAAGTATTATCACCAACCTAAAATTTGATATCCATGAAGACTCTATAAAGAGTAGAGAACAAGGCAATGGAGTCTAGACTTCAATGTAGAAGTATTGAGAAAGTAGAAGATAGATACAAAGGAAAGAGACCAAAGATAGCATGCTCAGTGGATATAATGAAGTATAAAGTAGATACATGATGAGCTAAGAATCTTAGAGTGATACAAAAGGGTCATTTGTATACATTACTTGTATGATCAAGTTTGAGTGAGTGTGATGATTTGAAATAGAGTTGTTATACATTATTTCTCCAATTAGATTGAAAAGAAAACAAAGTTTTAGAGTTTTTGATTTCATAGGTGTTGTGTGGGTGCTCAACATTTAAAACAAGTTTGTTATTGTTCATATTTATGGGTGGGTGATCCTTGTGAAGTGGGTGCTTCAATAAAAGGTCTCATGTTTGTGATCATTTCATAGGACAAGTAGTCCATGTGTTTACAAGCTTGAGAGTGGGTTTTATTCCCCAAGAGGGTTTCCCATGTAGAACTTGTGTTATATGTGTGATCTTCCATCATCTTTATTATTCATTGTTATGAACATCTTATATGCTTTATAAATTCTTATGGTCATTGGTTAAGATTTTAAAAGGGTTACAATTGAAGTTTGAAATATATTGCATCACTAATTCACCCCCCACTTAGTGATTGTACCCCTAAAAATTAGCATCAGAGTAGGACCTTTGTTGCAAGTTTAACCATTTGAAGGTGATCTAAGGTATAATATTGAAATTCAATTAGATGAAAGGTTTCTCTACAAATCAAGCATCATTGTTCAATAGGTTAAATTATGATTTCTAGAGTACAAGGATGAGGACATACATTACGTATCTAGTGTGTGATATTTGACAATCTATTATGGATGGCTATAGTACATGAACTACTCCTCCAACTAGTGTTATTGAAAAGAAGTTGAGTGAGAATAATTCTAAAACTATGAATGCTATCATTTTTAGTATATCTAAGGCTAAGTTCACCAAAGTGATCCATTAGAATTCTACCAAGTATATTTTAGATAAATTATAGACTATCTATTAAGGAGACTCAAATTTAAAACTAGCTAAATTATAGACCTATTGAAGGCAATTTAAAGGTCTTAAAATGAAGGAAGTAGATATTATGGCATCTTATCTTTCAAGGGTTGATGAGGTAGTAAACATGATCAAAGTTCCTAGAGAGGTGATTGATGAAGATATTAAAGTACAAAAGGTATTAACAATTATTACACTCAAGTTTGATTCAAAATTTTATGTTGTATAATAAAGTCGTGATCTCACTTAGTTGAAGATGAATGATCTACATGATATCCTTACTACCTATGAGGTGAGAGTTGATGAGGATAGACATCTTGAGAAGGTAGTATCCTTCAAGGTGATCAAGGAAGATAAGAAAAACAAGTTGAGTATTGAAGATTTTGATTTTAATGAATATCAACTTGAAGCCATGATTACAAGAAAATTGAATGTAGGATCAGGTAAGTATGAAGGAAAAATTCCTTTCAAATGTTTTTCATGTGGTAAAGTTGGTCATTTTGTAGCTAGATGTCCAAGTAGAGACAATTTTGAACACAAATAATCTTATAAGGAATCTCATGAGGATGAACACAAGAAATTTTAGGGCCCTATAAAGTACAAAAATTTATTCAATAAGAAAAATTGAAAGAAGGATTCATACAAAGCTAGTAAGAGCCTTTACCATGAAGAAGATAATAACTCATTTATAAAAGAAGAAGTAAATACATATGATAGTGGTGATTATTTTTATAATAAGGAAATGGAGACATTGTTCATGGATTATATTGATGATGAAGGTGATTATTATTTAATCTAAGATTTATTTGGCAAAGATAGCTCAAAGGAAGAAGATGATAAAGTCACTCTTGAAGATAAATATCTATATATTATGGAATAAATGAAGATAATAGAAAGAAATAATAGAAAACAATATTCCTTGATCATATCCTATGAGGAGCAAATTAGAATTTTTGAAGGAATGTTGAGTAATGAAGTTAAGGAGAATGATGAGATCACACAATGGCTTAAAAATCAGTTTTGTACGCTTATTAAAGAAGTAAAGAGTAAGGATCAAGAGTGTATCATGTATCAATAAAATATGGAGTCTTTGCAGATGAAACTAAATCAAGATATGATCAAGATTGAAATGTTTTAGAAGTTAGAAATAAGTAGATCTAAAAGAGATGATCTCATGATAAAAAAAGATACAGTTGATGATTTAGATAATAAGGATGAATTGATAAATTATCTTGTAGATCTAAAGATTGAAAAGAAAAAGAATAAGAAGATGATGTCACAAATTATGGAATATGAAGAGAAATTTAGTGAGTGTTTTAATTGATAATGAATGATGACACTAGGGAACATGAAGATACTACCAAGCATCTCAATGATCAATTAGAAACAATTTATACAAGCCTAAAAGTCAAAGAAGATGAGTGCTTAGGGTATGTGATTGAAATTGAGTCATTAAAAGCTGAGTTAGATAAGACATCTTGTAATTTGAAGTCATTTATGAAGTTTTAAAAGAGCTCAAATGCTCTTTACAATTCTGAGTAGTCAAAATCATGCAAGTGATAGAATTGGTCTTGGATAAGAAGAAGAACCAAAGAATGTAATTAAAAACAAGATAAATTTTAATGTGAATAAAGACAATTAGACTTTGAAGATCAATCATGAGTCAAGGGATGAAGGTATTAGCAGAATGAAGACAAATCAAATCAAAAAACTAAATGCTATGAGGAATGCAAAGTTTAATGGTCATTGTTACTCTTGCAATCTATCTGGTCATAGGTAAAAATATTGTCAGAGATTCTCAAGGACTAAATTTTTTTTGAATTATGAGCAAGACAATGGAAATCATGAATAATGTCATCACTCAATACATTCAACAAGTTCACAAGGAAAGAATGACATCTTTTGCTACAAGTGTCAAAGATTTGGTCGTATTGCAAAGTTTTATAATATCTTCATTAAAAGACCAAATGATTAGATACATGAATGAATTCATGAAAATTCAAGGAATCATAATATATATCAATCAAAGAGTATGTACAATCTGTAAAACCTTATTTGTTTCAAATATCATGAGAGAGGTCACATAACAAGGTTTTGCACCAATGATTAGTATTCTACTTCAAAAATTGTTAATCCTCTCATAAAGAGAAGGAACCATAGTGAATGGAGACCTAAGTAGGTAAATGAAAAATAAGATCAAAATGGATCATTTTCCATGAGAAAAAAAGGAACAAGTTCAAGTATCAAACATCAAGCCTTATCTACCCAAATGGAAAAGGAAATCAAGTAGGATCCTGAGATAAAAGAAAATAATAAGATTGAGAACCCATTTAAATTTAATTTAAAGATGAAAAAGGAATGAAAGTCAAGTAAGAGCATGGAGATATGGTAATCTCCTACATTTTGAGATCTTTAGTCCCTCTATGACAAGTGGGTGTCTCTACCTATCCTTCTTAGTAGACATATTTCAAGTGTGGAAGAAAGTGTGTTTGTTTTAGGTAATAATCAAAATGCCAATTAGTATGAATGTATGTTATTCTTAATTTGATAATATGAAATGTGTGTTTGGCTAATAGGGAGCTAATTATGTTAACTTAAATGGCCTGAAGAATATGTGCATCATGTAAGGAAGAACATATGTGGATATCCTTCACTAATGATAAAAGTGTGAATGTGTGTTCTATAGTTATGAATTCAAGAAGATTGATATGATGACTTGATCAAACCAAGTCATGTATTTGGATAAGTTATTTAATATTCATGCATGATCAAAGAGAGCTTGTGACTTATACATGTAAATAGGTCCAAGGATCATAAAATCCTAAGTTTAGATTGGTGTATGTCAAAGGATGGATGACATAATATGAAGCATGATGTTAGGGGGAACGTTTTAAGCTCTATGAGCATTTTGTTAGTCCAAGGATTAGAGAAGTCTAAATTCAGATTAGTGCATGTCAAAAGGGGAGAAATTGATTCATTTTCTTAAAATTATGTAAGTATCCTAAGAATATTAAATAGTAAATAAATGCATACATAATGTTCAGGAAGAAACCCTTTGTCATTAATGTCAAAGGGGGAAAAAGATCAAAATTAAGATGATAAAATGAGTAAGAAGTCATTCTAAGGCTATTTTTACATCAATGATAAATGGGGAGATTATTGACCATGGTCATTGATGTTTGGTTATCATTGATGTCAAAGAGAGCATGTAGTGATAGTAAATTAATGATAAAGTGATCAGATTGATGGTTTAGAGAGTGTTAACTTAGTGAGGTAATTGATGGATGATATTAATGGTATGTACATGTTTTAAAGAACCTATGGGATGTTATGAGTGTTTATAGTGCTTATGGAAGTGAATGAAATTAATTAGAATAGTCATATGAATGTTCAAAGCTCAAGTGGTCATCTTGATAGATAAAGTTGAGTGAGTAGATTGATGACATCATATTTCATTCATATGAAGGTTTTAGGAGTAGTTTGATAACATGGATATATTCCCCTATGAAAGGAGAGCTTATGGTTCAAATTTTAGGTCATGAGGTTGATAATAGAAAAAATTTATTAAGGTACAAAGTTGGCTTCTGAGATAGAGTTCAAATTCCCATAGCCAAATTTCCATTATTGAAGATCTATAGTGAGAATTGAATTAGATCAAAGATATAATAGAGAGAAAGCCATCTGATTAGATAAGGATCTAATGGTGCATGTGATATTTTTAGATAGAGATCAATGGTACATGTAAAGTCAAATTTTCAAAGGTTCTTGAGATTACATGTGCTAGAGGCATGTGTCTCAGTATCAATTATTTGATAGAAGATCAATGGCACACGAGTGCTCATATAGATAGAGATCGATGGAGTGTAATGAGTTAAATAGTCAATGTGCATAGAAATCACAAAGAGATTCTAAGTGGAATGATCACAAAAGCTTAGATTGAAGATCAATGATGAGTGATGCAAGGTAAAGACTAGGCTAATTTTGAGAAGATTGATGGTGCATATTTGTCCAAAGTTTTTAGGGAACATGATATGATGAAAAGTTGTCTGATTTTTAGTGCCTAAGAAGTGATGATTAGAATTTGAATATTCAAATTTATGAGGGAAAACTAGTCTATAATTTTTTAACTATATATTTTGATCCATGATGATTTTCATGGTGATGTAAAAACCAAAGTTGAAGAGAACATAAAGACACATACATTAAAGTTTATTATAAGGTCTGAATGATTGTAAATGTGTAGATATGGAGCTTGAAAATAGACTATTTATTCATTCATTCATGGTGTTATTATATATAAGACTATTGTTTAATTAAATTATGCTTTAGAAGAAAAGTATTTCGCTAGAAGTAATCACCTAAAGATGTCTTAGAGGTTATATGGAGTAGACCCATGTATTTTAAAGTGATCTTGTGTTTTTGTTTTGCTTGATTAAGTGCTAAAATGATCATAGGTCTCCATGAGACTTATAATGAATACCAAGGCCTAATTTAAGGGTGTAGTTATTTAATTATATCCAATGGATGTTATGGTCGACCTATGAGGATGGTGGTGTGATATGAGTTTTCATGTTAGATGTCTTAAAGGTTAAGGAAAGTGTTTTGGATAACCTAGAAGTTAATATCCATGAAGACTTTACAAAGAGTGGAGACCAAGGAAATGGTTTTTAGACTTAAATGTGAAAGTATTGAGAGAGTAGAAGATAGAGACAAAGGAAAGATACTAAAGATAGTGTACTCAGTGGATGGACTAAAGTAGAGAGTAGTTTAAGGAAGAGCGAGGAAGCCTAGAGTGATCTAAAAGGGGCATTTGGATGCATTTATTATATTATAGATTTTTATTATGTGTGATGAGTTGAAAGAGAGGTGTTATACATTATTTACACAATCATATTTAAAGGCAATCAGAGTTCTAGAGCTATTGATATCATAGGTTTTGTGGGTTCTCAACATCTAGAACAAGTTGGTGCTTGTTCATAATTAGGGGTGGGTGCTACTTGTGAAGTGGGTGCTTCAATAAAAGGCCTCATGTTTGTGATCATATTATAATACAATTAATCCATGTGTTTGTAGGCTTGAGAGTGGGTTTTATTCCCTAAGAGGGTTTCCCATGTAGATCTTGTGTTATGTGTGTGATCTTACATCATCTTTATTATTAATTGTTATGAACATCTTATATTATTTATGAATTATTTTGGTCATTAATTAAGAGTTTTAAAGGATTAAAATTTAAGTTTTAAATATCTTTGCATCACTGATTTACACCCCCTCTCAGTGATTATACCTCCAACACTTAAGCCTGTAGGTGCCTGAATGAATGTCAGTTTCTCAAGGATTGAGGGTAAGAGTGGTTGTAAGTGTAGGTAAATTAGATTCATGAGGGTAATATAATATGGAGTTAACATAAAATGAAGGATATTATGTGTATATTTAACACTACCAAAATATTCTTTGTAGCTACTATGTCCTCACTTTACAAAGGAGATCACATCCATGAATGATAGTTACATTGGGTAGAATATGATGGAATTATTTGACCTAATGAATCAACCAACCTTGGGAGGAAAATATGTCTTAAATGGATTTAATTAAATTCTCATTCAACTTAAAACCATCGAACACTTCCATCTTATGCACTAAACACTTTGTAACATGAAGAAACTTGTTTGTAGTTTGCAAATGGAGAAAAACTAAATGTTTCCTTACTTATTATGGATCACACATGTGAAACAAGGTTGGATTGTGATGGATATGGATATTTATTAATATTATAACATAAAATAAGTATTTATTTACAAATCCACTTCAAGGATACACTAAACTTGTTATAACTTTTGACATTAGCATAAATGGAGGGAACTTGACTGCTTAGATTTTTATCCATTGTTCATAAAGCACAAGAAATAAATCCTACAACCAATGCCCTAAATTAGAAGGTAATTATACCCCTTTATTATGTCCAATATATTAGACTCTCATATCCTCTCTCTTATATGGACTAATCACATACCTAAAAGGTTATCAATGTCTGCCAAAGGGGTTGATGGAAAAGTGAACTAGTTTAGGATCTATTTTGTGTATTTTGAACTTGAAAATTCTCTTAGACACCTAAAATGATTATTGAGTGAAATTTATGATCTCCCTCTATATGGACCTGACCATACAGATCCATAAAACTTGAAAACACTGAATTTTCTTGCATTTCTTAAAGTTTCAAACCTTGGGATGCCATTGGTGGGAAGGAAGAGGTAAAATATAAGACAAATGATATTTGAAAATAATTAGTATGGTTTGGGGGAGTTGAATATTTTGTACCCAACACCCCCATTTTTTCCTTAAAAGAAATGGGGACCTAATATTTTTTAGTTTTTGGCTTCGTTTGTGGAGCTTGTTTTATATATGTTTGTGCAAATTCTAGATCATATTGATTCTTAGTATTTATACTTAGAAGAATTTAGAATTATAGCATGGTATTAAGCATTTTATGGACAAAGCCTATTAATTCCTTTTTGACAATTTTTTAACTATGAAGGTTTTCAAACTTATTTTATCTGATAAGATCCTTTAGAGACTTATTCATTAGGGTTTTATTGTGGACCTTTTATTTTAGAGTTTTTGTCTGACAGGTTTGGTAATCAAGTTTTTTGTTTCGAGTATTCTTTTTTAGGAATTTATTTAGTACTTGTTTTTTCTAAAGTTTGGTTTACTCAAGATTATCATTTGGTGGGAATTTGGTCTTCAAAATGTTTGTTTTGATAGTGAGCTTTTAGGGTTTTTATTGCAAACATTTTGTCCAAAAAATTTACCTAAAATGTCTTATCTTTTATCAAACTTATCTTTTATGGAAATTTTATCTAGTGAACATTCTATCTAGTGGACATTTTGTTTTAGAATTTTTTCCATGGGAATTTTGACTGACTAATCATAAAGAGTTGTATATATATGTGGTGGACTTTTTTCCATGGACTTTTTGTCTAGTAAAAATTAGGTCTTTGGGATTTTTGTTGTGGATCTTTTGTAAAGGCTGGTCCCCAAACATAAAACCTGAATGCCGTATTCCCTAATGAAAAATGACCTATTATAATTAGATAAATAAATATAAAATATTTCCTAATATTATGCTAAAATCACTTGCCAACTAGAACTAATGAAATTTAAACTATGTAGAAAATATAAAATATTTGAACATTGGGCATTTATATCACATGAACTAGTATTCAATATGAAAAATCCTACATATGTGATGTGTATCCATTAAAGTCTTCATTTATCTTGACTAGTTTTTATCTAAAGTCTACTATTCTCTTACATAACATATATCCCTAACAAAACACTTTGTAAAGAAACTAACGACTAGCAGAAGCATGAATTAATCATTTAACATGTAGAGCAAGTAAGAAGAGATTGTAGTTAATGTAGAGTACGTAAAAAATAATGGCATCTTCATCTAGGAAATTCATAGGAGAAAATCCACCATCACCCTACTCAATCAAGGATTTTATAGTGTTGATTGATATAATATTTGACATTACCCTATTTGATAATAGGTATGCAAATTATTTAGATTTTTAGGACATAGTGGATTCTATGGATGTATTTTTATTGGATGATCATATGTACCTCTTTGATCGATTATTTGTAAAAGATTTATTGGCCCTAAAATGATAAGTAATGCACTTTTCTACTACCAAGCTAGAGGTGATGCCATGCATTGACCTCCTATGTGTCTTGTTATTCACAAGCAAGGACACATAAGATGCCTTCCTTCATCACATTAGAAATCCTATAATTGTGGCTTGAATTTTTGGTGCTAACTTTTAGAGATACTTATCTTTGCCCATACCTAATACATAATTTAACAAACATAAATTGGTGTAATGAATTACAAAGAACATACTTGAGAAGGTTTTATCTTCATGTCTACTCCCTGACCAAACTATCACATTCAAAGGGAGGAAGCTAAAGGGGCCTTCTCCTATTAATCAATTTAGGATGGGGCCACACATTAGAATGGTGTTACTAAAAAGACTCTATAATATGCCAAGTATTCACTTTCTTAATCTAGATTGGGTGTCATTGTTGTACATGATGATTACCAATGATGTTGTTTATTTGCATTAGGAAAAATAATTATTTTCCATTGTAAGGAGTACGTAATTCACAAAGACAAGTAGCCCACACTTGCGAGCCATTTCTACATTAGGTTGTATCTAGTGGATGTTGTCATGGGGACTTGCTACAATGTTCTTGGTGAGATATGGCCTATCCACTAACTAGATTAAAAATATAATTATTTATTACTTTTAGTTTATGCATATATATGCCTAAATAAAAAACATCATGAAGATTACTCAGGATGTTTATCCTTAAGTTTTTAAGCCATCCATGATTCACCAATGCCCAAGTTAGGGAAAAACATTATGAAAACATTTGTTCATAGAGCGTATTACTTTTTATACCCAAACTTCACTATCATAATGATCAGGGGGAATAGGGTTCATCCCTGACTTAACTATTTTTTTTAATATTGGATTTTTATTCCTAATTTAGTTAAAGTTTAGAGTTGACTAAATCAGTAAATAATATTATAATAAATAGATTACTAATTTATATAATTTATTTGACCTTCAAAGCTTTCTAAAAATAGTAATAAAATAAGAGAAATATAAATTAGCTTAAACAAGATTGAGATGGATAAGACAAAAGTTGGTATTGGTTATGTAGGATTGGGACACTATCATAAATTAGGATCTAGATTTCATTTAGTAAAAGGATAAGAAAACTAAAAATAGGACAATTCAGAGTCTAAAACTATAGTATAGGTCTTACCATTATTATCCAAACTAGTAATAAAGATTTGAGTTTTTTAGGTTTTATCTACTATCCCTATATTAGTCTGCCTATGAAATTTTGAGTCTTAACTATCGATGTCACTCCTTATATTACTAATTTAATCTCCAACCCTAGATCTTCCTTATGATTTAACTTGAATGAAAACTATGAGAAGGAGGGGGGTTAGTGTGTATAAGATGTGATGAATATGAATCCACACCCCTTGTGTGGGCATGCTACCTACATACCAATACTTCAAAGAGGGATCAAGCCATATGTAGTTCTCCCACTTGATGAGCTTTATGTAATAGTGTTATACAAAAACAAATTCTAAATTAGGTATGTTTGAGGTGGTTAGGGACTGGTTTGATGATTTGAATATGATGATAGCTTTATTAGATGGTTATATCTAGAGAATAGGGAAATTTGCCTTAATGGTTTTTTTGGTATTCTATGCTTTGCTTTTTGATAATTTATAACCCTTTCTAAATGAACTTTGAATGGGATTTTATTGAGATTTTTTGGTCATGGGATAGATGCATTCATTCTAGGTTGATATAATGAAGAAGAAGAAGAATCAGGGGAAAATGGTCACTTGAGCTTAAAATGTGATTGGATAGGAGCACTAGAAATGGGACACCCCAAGGTCTAGTGTTATAGTTCTACTTGGGCACTATTGTCCTATAGGTACGGGACCTAGGGGGATGGAATAAGCATGTAAAATTGGGTTGGGTTGAGCTATAATAAGGTCCTAAAAGCTTATGAATGACCATGAATCAACAAAAAAGTGCCTAGAAGGGTTAAAAGAGCATGCAAGAGGGAACTATAGGTTGGGTGTCAAAGCCACACTCAAGGTACCAATTTTGACATTTTATATGACTACATTTGTCCCCACATTATTATAGTGATTATCAAAGTGAAATACCAATATAAATAAAAAATAGAAAGCATACCTGAACTTACAAGGGTGAAGCCTATGAAGTTGTGCAATGCCAGGTATGCATAGAGAGAACACATTATGAAGTGTAAATCTACAAAGTAAAATTAGGATTACATTAATTCTTATTAGATATACTATATCTAAAATAATAATGTATAAATATTGGTAAGAGAGAGAGGAAGAGAAAGGAATGAATACGCCTCACTAGGTACACAAGCCAACATAAAACCTATTGTGACATTGAGTAATGTTGGGTATGTGTTGTACCAAGATTAATATCATGAATGGAGTTGAGTGCTCAATTCCCCAGGGGTGGATCAAGAATACAAAGGTTGGACCTTTGGCTCGCTCATCACCAACTAAGTGAAGCTAGGTGGTGATGCATGTGATAATTGATATTTGAACTATGTGTCCAATTCCTCTAAGTAGATGGTCAAGAATACAAAGGTTTTCCCTTTGGTTCCATCATTTCCCCATGAAGTGAAGCTATAATCTGATACTAGTAAGAATGAGTGTCATATGAGATGGATCTTGAAGCCCACGAAAGCTTTATAATTTGATAATGTGGCATGGATAGCTGAATGTGTACTATAAACTAGGCTATTCTTCGCTAATTCAGAAAAAGGTGGAGATTAGGCTTATATGAAAGACACTCCAAAACTAGAAACTAGGCTTATATAGAAGCCACTCAATAATATGGAGGTTATGCTTGTATGAAAGCCACTCTAAAATGATGTCAACCACCTATAGATGGAGTAAGGCATATAACTATTGAGAATGCCTAGGTAATATACTAACTTCAAAAAGAAAAGAAGTCAAATATTCCATGCACATTACCTCCAACCACTAGTGTCTATAACATGGATTTTGATCTAAAATTTATACCAACTACCCAATCTAAAACTAGAATCAAGATCCATCATGCCATGCATGATGCCCCCTATATATGAATTCTATAAGAAAATTTATACTTAACTTACTAAATTTGAATTGGACTATATGTGCAGAACTATAGTTGAGTTTACTTTTCTACCTATTTCTAGAAAATCTATGTTTTTTGTTATTTGGATAGGATCACCAAAAATAGGACACCCTAGTGTTTGACATTATTGTCCATGTTCATTATTATCCATTACTAAAACTATTGACTCTTCTATAATCATCACTATTTTTATTTTATTTTTGTTATATCTCGTTGGATGTCTAATAGTTGTTCTAAGTGCTTTAACAACTAATTTTTCAATCGGTAGGAGATCTATTCTCTATGATAAAACCCCTATTTTTCCCCCATCCTTTGAGGGTAGAAATGAAGACCCTACAATGACTTCCCATAGAAGAAATATCCCTGCAAGTGTGTTATGATACAACATACATGATATAATAATGATAATCAAAATGATGTCTCAAGATATAACATAGTTTGTATGGAATATCATTAGATCAATAAGGGTATTCTTATATAGATATAAAAATGTAATAACGTGTGCAATGTACTAAATTTAAACTATAAATGTTATTTTTTAGTTGTTAGTTGTTAGTTATTAGTTTTCAAGGAAGGATGGAGCATGATGTCCATCATGGCATCCAAAAAATCAAGATAATACATGATGTGGATCATGTCATTGCAAATAGTTGAGAATCAAAAAAGAAACAAGCACACAAGGAAAGAAGTAAGAAGCACATGAAAGTGGCTAAGGGGCCAACTAAATAAGAGACATGGGTACATGTCACCCAAACTGAAAAACAAGATACAAGGCATGTTCAGATACCACATATACACATAATTAGAAACAATAAAGGTTGGAACAACGTACATAAGCACATAGAAGATTATAAGTAAAGGACATTAGGAAATTTCCTAAGGCACACATAAGAATAGAAGTAAAAGACATTGATAAATGTCCTAAAGCACATACAAGAGATAAAAATAGGAACAGAGAAATGCAATCAAATCTAGCTAGATGCTAAGAAAGGAAGGCATGTAATATACTGGAAATATAATTGCATCTAATTAATCAAATCAATAGATGAAATTATGCAAGACATATAGTACAAGAATAGGTATATGCTAACAAATACATAGGTGTTATATAATAGTGAGTGTTGATATAGTAATATATGTAAGCTTGTAAGTAATGTACATTAACATGAGGACTAGAGCATGTGGTGTAGGAATGACATAACTTGGATGGTGTAGTCATGTAGAAGATACCCCTAGGTGGTAGATATATTGATATATGTCTTTAATGTATGAAGTAGGATTCCCCCTTAATGGGTAGAGTGAAGTAATCATGGATTTAGAAGTAACTACACACACTAAAATAAGATCAAGTGAATTATGGTAATGTAGATAAATCAACAAAAAATAGGGTAGAATAGCAAAATGTAAGTCTAGTATGGTAGTAGAAATGTAAATCATGGATAATGGATACAATTGAAATGTTTTTGAATTTTGAATGTTTTTTGTTTTTGATATAATCCATGTACAATAAATCATAAAGAAACTATGCACAAGTATGGCTGAGGAGAGATGATACTAACTAATGAGTTTAATGGGAGACTCCCTATTATGGTGTATTGTATCAAGGAGAGGGATCATATGTGATCATGAAGTATGATGGAAGGGCTAAGACTGTGGCTCTAAAAGTTGTGTATGGTGGAAATGATCTAAAATATCTTTAGTGTAAATTAACTATGGGGTCCCCCTATAACTCTGGGAAGTGAATGTAACTGTAGGGCTTTTAGGTACCCATATGGTAGTTGGAGAAGTAATCTAAACATGTGCTCTATGAGTAGAGGCATGAGACCTCAATGTATACTACCCTGGGTGTGAACATTTTAACTAGAAGCTATCTATAATTATGAAACTATGGTTGCTCTAAAAAATACCTCTATGGAAGTGTATGAACTCTCTATGTTAGTGATGGAGGCCTTGACTATATTTGAATCTAAACTAAAGGAAGAACTAAAACTGGTGGAGAAACTAAAATTGGTGGTAGAGCTACAACCAATGACTACAAAATAGTAGATGGATCTAAAGTGGGGAGTGGTAATTCATATGGAACTCCACCAACTATAACAACATAATTAGATTGAATGAATTTCACACATCTATGAACTATACAAGGTACTACTCAAAGTTTTTGAATCCATGATTGACCAAATAACATGTCAAAAACTCCTACACTAGGAACAATAGTAAATCATGTGGCCACATGTATTGGACCAACTTGTAGAGGAAGTATAATATTAACCAATGAATTTTTTATGTGCCCACTAAATATATTAATAACTATGTCTATCAGGGTAATATCATACTCTGAATATCCCAAATCCTATGGTAATGTCATAGTGCACATGTTCATGTTGGATCCATTATCTATTAAAACACTAAATATTAGATGATTATGAATTTAAGCATTGATAAAGAGTGCATGATAATATAAATCATCCAATGATCTCATCCTATAAGAAAGAGATGGAAGGTCTAGCTAGAACTTTAGAGTTATACATACCAATTATGTTTCTCAAAGGATGTGTCTCAACTAAAGATGCTTGATATGTAACTAGTGGGGGTTGTGTATGATATGCATGGTGAACACATGATGTATCCCTTGTATATTATTTAGAATATTGTCGAAAAGGATTTGAAAAGATTTTCAAAGCTTTATCCTATGTTTTTTTTGCTTAAGGAGGATCAACTGAAGTGCCAAGATCATTAATGTTAACATCTATCAATTTCTATATATTATGTTTCAAACTGATTCATTTATTTATTGTGTGGCCTCGTGCCCTATGAAAATAAAAAAATGTATTCTAATAATATTCCCATGAAGGAGGCTTTGTTGGATCTACCTCTTGAATAGGAGGGAGAGACATGATATTACATTCTAATAACTATTATAAAACTCTGGCTAGAGATACTAGTAAATTGGAAGAAGTTCACCAAGAAGGTGTTGATAAAACCACTTGCTGAGGGGCATCTAAAGTTACATTAATTATATATTTATTTTGACTCTTATTATCATTGACCTTTACATTGTATGGGACTTTTACTCTTGTTTGTTGTTTTTGATATGCTTGTGTACTTGAGTTTTCCCATTGAAATTAATTTGAATTCCCTTTCCTTTAGTGTATGACATAACTTAGTGAAGGAAGAGCATATTTTTAACACTATTGATTCATGCAAAACTGGTAAAAGACTCTTTTTGAAGAGATCTTGTAACTCTTGATTGGCCATGGAACTAGTCATCTTAGCCAAGATAGTCTTCTATCGAAGAACATAATATGTGAGATGTTCATTTGACCTTTGTTTATATTGTGGAACTTGGGCATAGGAAACCTTGTCACCAATGTTAATGATTAAATGAGCTAGGAACATGTCAGCTAAAGGATTAAATGTATTGACTGACTAATTTGGTAGACTATAAAACCATTGTAAATCATAATACTTTAGGATCTGTGGAAATAACTTGGTTAGTATCTAGTCATTTGGAATATAGTCCAAGCATGCTACATGAAAATATATCATGTATGTATCTATATCACCTTTTCCATCATATAGAGTGAGCTTGTGTTGATCAAAACCTTATGGCAAGGGTATTAATGTAATATGACATACCAATGGTGTATCAAGTAGAGCAAAAGAATCCAAGGCATGTGTAGTCCTAGAAGCACCTTTCTCATGATGTATCACCTTGGATTGAAGATATTTTATCTCTTCTATAAGGTCTACCACATCAGGAGACAAAGATGTACTAGTTGTATTGGTGGTGACATAGAGGCAAGTTGTGTTTTTATAGGGGTTTTTGACACATAGTTGCCCCCATAGTGTCATTTGCAACTGGTTGCTTTGTGGTTTGAGAATATTGAGCATTTTTCAATTTTCATTGTTCTTCTTTATTATTTTAATCATATCATCATGAATATCAAGATGTTTAATTAAAAGGTCTTGAAGTTCCCTCTTATCAGTTTCATCAAAATTGGTATATTTGGCCATTGTTAACATAGGAAAACAAATTTAAAATGAATTATTTTTTTTGCAATAAGTTTTAATAAGCAAAGTTAAATGGAAATAAAGTACTAAATAAAGGAAAGTTAAAGTCCTAAAAATAGTAAACTGGAATATACATAAAAGGATACGAAGCTCACAAACACGTAAGGTGATAACTCGAAAGCAATGGGATCTAGTATATGCAACTAAGGTTTTGTAAAATGATATTTTTAAAATTCCTAAGGAATTTTAAAATTTAATGTGAATTTCTTATTTAAATATGCAATTAAAAAATCAAAAAATTATTAGAAAATTGTTGATTTAAAGGGACCTAGTATGTGTATCTAGGGTTTGGAAGAAAATGACATTTTAAAAATTACTATGGAATTTTAAAAATTAATGTTAATTTATATTATAAATATGTAGGTAAAAATCATAATTTTTTTGAAAAATTCTTGATTTAAAGAGACCTAGTATGTGCAACTAGGGATTGGAAGAAAAATATTTTTTTAGAATTACTATGGAATTTTAAAAAATTAAATTTTTGATTTAAATAGGGAAGTAAAAAAATCAAAAAAATATTGTAAAAATCAACAAGGAATTTACCCCAAGGTTTCTAGGGTTTTATGTGGAAATAAAATAAGTTAGGTTCACCAAATGGTTTAACTATTTTGGGAATATTGGAGTTTTATTCCTAATTTAGTTAAAGTTATGAGTTGACAAAACCAGTAAATAATATTTAAATAAATAGAGTAATAATTTTTATAATTTATTTGACCTTTGTAGCTTTCTAAAAATAGTAATAAAATAAGAGAAATATAACTTAGCTTAAATAGGATTGAGATGACTGAGATATGATCTAGTACTAGCTATGCAAGACTAGGACACTATCAAAAATTAGGATCTATCTTTCATTTGGTGAAAGGATAAGAGTGCCAAAAAAAAGACACTTTGGGTTTTGGTGTTACAGTCTAGATCATCCCATTATTGTCCAAATAGGTGATAAAGATCTATTTTTTCTAGGTTTTGTACATTGTCCCTATATTAGTCCATTTATGAAATTTCAAGTCTTGACTATTGATGGAGCTCCTTATAGAGCTTATTTAATCTCCATCCCTAGATCTTCCTTATGCTTGAAATTGAATGAAAACTTTGAAAAAGATGGGGGGTTAGTGTGTGTAAGATACACTTAACGTGTATCCACACCCCTTGTATGGACATGCTACCTATATACCAATAATCTGAAGAGGGATCAATCTATATTTAGTTATCCCACTTGATATGCTTTATGAAACATTGTTATAAAGATGAAAAATGCTAAACTAGGTGTGTTTGAGGTGGTAAGGGACTACTGTGAGGGTTTGAATATGTTGATAGCTATATTAGATGGTTGTATGTAGAGAATAAGGAAATTTTCTTTAGTGTTTTTTATTGTATTCTATGCTTTCCTTTGTGATAATTTATAACCCTTTATAAATGATCTTTGAATGGGATTTTATAAATATCTATTGGTCATGGGTTAGATGCATTCACACTAGGCTAACATAATGAAGAAGAGGAATCAGGGGAAAATGGTCACTTGGGGTCAAAATGTGAATGGATATGAGCACTATAAATGGGACACCCTAGTGTCTAGTGCTATAGTGTAACTTGGGTGCTATTGTCCTATAGGTATAAGACCTAGGGGATGGAATAAGCATGGAAAATGGCATCTAGCTAAGCTAGAATTAGGTCTCAAAAGCTTATGGATGACTAGGAATCAATAAAAAGGTGCCTAAAAGGGTCAAGAGAGCATATAAGAGGGACATGTGGGTTGGAATTCATAAGCCACACTCAAGATACTAAATTTAACATTTTATATGAGTGAAATCCCCTATATCTTACAAAATATGTTCTTGATAAAGTCGTCATGCAAGAGATTGCTTTTTAGTTTTGGTAGAGCGTAAAAGAGGACTAAGAGAGAGTGAAGAAAACCTCATTCTTTAGACACCACATAGTCATTGGCCAAATGGTTTATACCATGAGAAAGCACTTTAGAGAGGTTGGTGGAAAGAGGAAAATTTATCATTTCCCTATGCTTCCACACATGGATTGGGATCCCCATAGGCTCATCCAAAAGCACATTCAAAACTTCAATATCCCTTACAACCACCAACCTTAATACTATGACTTTATATTTTTCAATTCATTGAATGATGAAGAAGTCTTGG
>JARHVA010001887.1:1362500-1390000 GCA_037957365.1 Torreya grandis
GTCAATTAGCTTTTCTTGCACCATTTGGATAGGACACCAGCCTCAACTTAATATACTAGCACTTCACTATCATAAAGAGAGAGCCTAATGAGCCTATCCATGTCTTCAATGTGAGGGTTTAGAAGATCTATAGCTAGTTAAGCCCAAGGTATAAGACATAAGAATAATTAGCATTGGAGATGTATAATAACATGATGGATACAATTACTACTATGTTATTGAGGAGGGAAACTACTACCAACACATTAGCATTAGCATATGAAGAGTCCATCAACATTAATAGGTATCTCAATCCTCATGTACCTGGTATATGTAATGTCCATAATGAATTCTTAGCATTTAATCTAGTCCCACATGTGAAGCAAAATGTTCTTACATTCAATAAAAACCATCTCTACATGTTACCCTCATTGACAAAATCAATACAACCAAACTATGGTTTCCTAAAAGATAACGCACAAGGTAATGGTTACCAATAAAATCAATAATTATTTACCACTTCTAATATTTTTTTTTAAATTCACTAACTCTGAAAAGGTAGAGCCAGAGGCTATTCAAAAGATGGTTCAAAAGGTGAGTAATGGCTTCCTTAATATGCAGAGAAAGATGGGTAATTTTAATGCCCCAAATGGAAATCAAAATCCTAGATTTTAGAAGTATAACATGACATTCAATAGGCCTACAAACAATATGGAGTAGCCTAAAAACTTCTAGAGATCAACATGGAAGAAATGGCCCTACCTAATTGGTGTAGAATTCATAATACTTCTTATCATGGTGAGATTGACTACATTAAGTTTTATGTATAATTCAAAATATTTTAAATAGACGTCGTAAGACAATAATAAATGCATAATCCACCTAAGTCTCATCATAAATATGGCCTTTTAAGCACTACGATGTTCTTCATACCAGAGGACAACATAGATGAAGTCCATGCTTTCTAGCAATTCTAGAAAGGTGGATATAATTTGAGGAATAGGTATCCCTTTACAACTTATACTCCTCCAAACATCACAACAATTCTACCTAATCCTAAATCTAAAAACAATCCACCTCATCTAAGAGGGAATGATCAGCCTCAAAATAAGTAAGAACTAAAGAAAAGGGGATATAAAATCGTTGAAGATATGAAGAGGATCAAAGTAAATATAACTCTTCATGAGTTAGCTCTAACCAATGAATGAAAGAATATGTTATGTAAGTCTATTATTGGGAAGATTCATATGGAAATAACTAAAGCATCTATAGATAAAGAAAAATTTGCTAACACTATTGTCATCTATAAGAGAAAAATAGAAGTTCCACCTTTCTTGTTGACTATTAGAACATTTGGTAAGAACATTCATAATTGTTTAGTTGATTTTGGAGCTTTGGAAATTGTTATTCCTACTTTTATATGTCAAAAACTTAGTTTGACTCTAAGCCCTGTAAAGAGAATAGTTTCATAACTAGATAAAATAGTTGTACTGGTAGTTTGGGTGAAGGATGTACATAGTAAATTAGCATCTGAATGATGAGTTAAGATGACCATTGATATCCTCATGGTGGATATACCTAAAATTTATGGGTTGTTGTTGAGCAAGGATGGGTCTAAAACACTTAATGGATATCTTTCTACAAATTTCTCTCACATCTATCTACCATGGAGGGGCATTGGAAATTAAATTAGGATCGAAAAAGAGCCAAAGATGAAATATCCCATTACAGAATACAATGTTAAGAATGAGAGGTAAATTATGAATCTCCTAGCCTTGGCATTTATACTTTCATCATGAAGAATCAAATACAAAATATAGAACTAGAAGGTTCTAATCAACTATGGGCTTTGTTCTTTGATAGTGCTAGATCCAAATGAGGATTAGGCATAAGAATCGCATTCATTTATCCACAAATAAAGATAATCATGGTGGCATACAAGTTGTAATTCCCTTGTACCAATAATAGGGCTAAATATAAGGCTCTAATTATGGGATTATAGTTGCACTAAAGAATAATGTGAAGTAGATACAAATATTTGATGATTCAGACTTACTAATCAACTAAGTTACAAATAAATACCAATAAAAATATCTTATTTAAAAATGTACAAACATATATCATAGGACCTAATTGGGAGCTTTGATGCTTTCAACATAAAGGTGATTCTTAGAAACCAAAATCAAGCCACAGATTCACTAACTACTTTGGCAACCAATTTGGAGCCTCTCTAAGAATCTAAGGTAAAACAATTCTCTATCAAAATGGTGCCTTACCACTTTATTCCTAATGATATATAAAATTTCCAATTCTTTGATGATGATAAACATATTATTCAAGGGAATTTGAGTCCCAAATCAATGATGAAAAAGATGTTAATCTCCTCTACCAAGAGGAATTGGACAAGGAATGTATTATCTACCTTAAAGAGAATTGTATTCTAGCTGGGTTGGTCTCTTTAGAAAGGTCATTTGACATAGACCCCTAAATTCATCTGCTTAGGTAACCTATGGTCAATGAATCTAATTTCAATAAGGAAAGCTTAGGAGATGAACATAACCCATAGTACATCAATATTGGCCTCAGCTATACCCTAGAAGAGAGACAATCCATGAAGTATTTAATCACTTAATATATGGATGTTATTGCTTAGAATTATGAATATTTAAAAGTGTATGACCCTTAGGTCATTACCCATATGATTCATCTAAATCTAGATCACAAACCATTTAGATAAAGGCAAAGACTAGTCAATCCTATTATAGAACTGCTCATTCAGAGAGAAGTGGATAACCTATTAAGTGCAAAGATCATCTTACCAATCAAACATTTTACTTGAGTGGCCATTTTGGTCCCAATAAGAAAGAAGAATGGTGAGGTCAGATTATGTGTAGATTTTGAGAACCTAAACAAAGCTTCTAAAAAGGATAATTATCCCTTGCCTTCTTTAATTAAATTGATACATATAGTAAGTGGTTTTGAAAATTTTTAGCTAAGTAGACCATAAATGTTTACTTAATACTACATATTATTACACTAGATGGACTGAAACTATAGCCACAAAGAATTACAGAGCACAAGACGTGATTCACTTCTTGGAGGAACACATTACAACTAGATTTGGTACCCCCTTTTATTTAATTTGTGACAATGGACCAACATTCATATCAATAGAATTTGATAAGTGGGTATATGACAATAATATCACTATCAGGTCATCCTCTAACCATTACTCCCAAGCAAATGGACTAGCTGAATCAAGCAATAAGAACATGATAGATGTAATTATTAAATCAACTAGGGATAAACTAGAGACTGGAATAATTATTAAATTATTCCTTTTGGGTAAATTGATCTAGATACAAAAAACACTCTCAACTCTTCACCCTACTTACTAGTGTATGTGTGCAGGCCAATATTCCTAATCATACTAAATCTAACCAATTATTAGTTCATGGAGGATTACATGGAACTAAATGATTAAATAAAGTCTCAATTGTGGGACATAATAGAAATGGAATATTCAAGTAATGAATCCTTAAAGACATTTAATAAACAACAAGATGTAGTCAAGTGATGGTTTGATAGGAGGGCAAAGGTCAAAGCATTTAGGATCTTAGATCTAGTGCTTTTTTGGGATAAATCCCATTAAAAGAAAGGATATCATTACAAATTCACCCCACTATATATTGGACCATATCATATATTATAGATATTAGGTAATAATGCATTCTATCTATAAGATTTGCAAGGCAATAAACTTACATTTCTAATCAATAGATAGTTTATGCAGTATTAATCCATAGCTATGCCATATGAACATACCACCAACTAATAAGAGGACATGGTAGAGGTAGGATTACATTATATTTACTTATTTCATAGATTATATTTTCTAATTCCATAGATATTTCCTTCTTTCATAGATTAGATTTCCTACTTTCATAGAATAAATTTCTTATTCTCTAGATTAGATTTATTACTTTTTTAGATTAGAGTTTAATGCTTTCTAGTTTGGTTATTTTTCTATGTCCTATCACAATATTAATTGTGCTTTATCTAATGTAACCAATCTAAAATAAAAACCAACTAAACTTATACTTAAGTAGACCTATAAAAATGGGGTAAAAATTTGAAAAATAAATGCAACATGAGAACCGTACATGAATTGGGTATATTTATATGTTTAGGGTTTTCAAGATGAAGGTAGGTAATCATGAATTATTTTATATTATGTCCCAATTGAATACTTTCACTAGGTATGTGGAAGTTTCTCTTGAACTAATTCACATGAATTTATAAATTTGTATTATTTACTAAATCAAGCACTTATTATATTAAATACTTGTTGGAAGTGAAAATTCTTGGTACAAATGTGGCTAATAGGGATGTTCTACTGATGATTTTTTTAATACCATACCATCTCACTAGGGTTCTAGCTCTCTTCTTTCCATTAAAAAAATCTCAATAAATTCAAAAGTGTAATCAATCCAAAATAAAATTAAAAGGCTCACATAAGGTTAATATACCATGCATCATGATTGAAGGAAAGGGAAGAGAGGGAACCCAAGGTATGTCTATTGGGACTATGGACACCTAGCTGGTAGTAGAGTAATTCCTAATCTTCCTTATTTTTATGAGATTTAATAGAAACTAGAATGAAACCTATAGCTTAATCAAGTCCTTAAAAACTCATCACAACAAGGGTTAAATGGACTTCACATTTAGCACACATAGATCTAAGGGTAAGAAGGCAAGTACATTATGTGAATTTACTTAGGAGTCTCTTTCATAATTTTGATTTTAGTTATTTTTATGGGATATGATTCATGGTTGGTTTTAGGTTACAAATCAATGTTTTTGGTTCTCAAAAATTCAAGAGTATTCCCATTGTAAGTCACCATTTATTATACCCAACACCCCCTTTTTTATTTACAAGAAATAGGGAACCACTATTTTTTAGTTTTAAGCTTTGTTTGTGGAGCTTGTTTTCTATATGTTTGTGTAAATTCTAGTGCAAATTGATTCTTAGTATTTATAATTATAATAATTTAGAATTCTATCATGGTATTATTATTTTATGGACTAAGCCTATTAATTCATTTTAAAGAGTTTTTGAACTATGTAGTTTTTCAGACTTAGTTTATCTAGGAAGATCCTTTGGAGACTTAATCATCAAGATTTTGTTGTGGACCTTTTGTTTCAGACATTTTATCTGACAGGTTTGGCTATTGGGATTTATATTTTGGGTGTTATTTTCTAATAATTTATTTGGAACTTTTTTCTTTGCACTTTGGATTACTTAGGATTATCATTCAGTGGGAATTTGGTATTCGAAACTTTTGTTCTAACAGTAGGCTTTCAAGGTTTTTGTTGCAAACATTTTGTTCAAAATTATTTACCTAAAATTTCTTATTTTGTATCGAACTTATATTTTTAAGATATTTTATCCATTAGACATTTTGTCAAGAAAACCTTTTGTTTCAAACTTTTTTCCATGGGCATTTTTCCTGATGAATCCTAAAGAGATTTATACATATGAAACAAACATTTTGCCATGGACATTTTATCCAATGAAAATTAGGTCTTTGGGATTTTTGTTCTAGGTCTTTTGTAAAGGTTGGTTTCCAACATAAAACTTAAATGCACTAGTACCTAATTCAAAAGGACTTATTATACTTATCCGAAAAAAGATAAAATATTTCCTAATATTATGTTAGAGTCACCCATCAACTAGAACTAACAAAATTTAAAATATGTAGAAAATACAAAATATTTGAATGTTGGGAATTTATATCACATGAACTGGTATTCAATAAAAATGACTATATACATTATTCATAACCATTTAAGCCTTCATTACTCTTGAACTAGCTTGCATCTGAAGTCTACTACTCTTCTACCTAACAAAGAGCCCTAGCAGAACACTATGTAGAAGAACTAATGATTAGTAGAAGCATGAATTGATCATATAGCATGTAGAGCATGTAAGAGGATATTTTAAGTAATTTAGAGTATGTAATAAATAATAACATCTTCATATAGGGAATTTAGAGGATAAAATCCAGCATTTCCCTACTCAATCAAGGATTCCACATAGTTTACTAATAGAGTCTTTGATGCTACCCTTTTGATAATAGGTACACAAATTATTCATATTTGTGGGACATAGTGGATTTTATGGATGTATTTTCATTGGAAGATGATATGTCCCTCTTTGATCAGTTATTTTTCAAATATTTATTGGCCCTAGAATGATAAATACTACACTTTGCTTCTACCAAGTCTGAGGTGATGCCATACATCGACCTATTACATGACTTATTCTTCATAGGCAAGGTCACACAAGATGCCTTCATCACATTAGAAATCCTATAGTCATGGATTTCATTTTGGGTTTGGAATTCTAGAGATACTTATCCTTTACCATACCCAACACATACTTTGACAAACATTAATTAGTACATTGGAACATAGAGAACACAATTGATAAGGTTTTATTTTCATGGTTTCTCCCTGACTAGACCATCACATTCAAAAGGAAAAAAGCCAAATGGTTGTAATATCATTAATAATTTTAGGATGGTGGTCCACATTGGTATGGCACTACTAAATAGACTCTATAGTATGTCAAGCATTCACTTTCATAATCCATATTAGGTGCTATTATTGCACATGATGATGACCAATGATTTTGTGTTCATATTGGGAGAAATAATCAGTTTCCATTTGAGGGAGATGTATTTCATAAGTACAATTGTCCCATACCTATGAACCATTTTTACATGATGTCATATATATTTGATGTTGTCATGGATACTTTCTACAAGGTTTTTGGTGAGCTATAGAGACTAGCTACTGACTTTATTAAAAATAGGATTTATAATTATTATTATTATTATTTTTTTTTTGTGTGTGTGTGTGTGTGTGTGTGTGTGTGTGTGTGTGTGTGTGTGTGTGTGTGTGTGTGTGTGTGTGTGTGTGTGTGTGTGTGTGTGTGTGTGTGTGTGTGTGTGTGTGTGTGTGTGTGTGTGTGTGTGTGTGTGTGTGTGTGTGTGTGTGTGTGTGTGTGTGTGTGTATGCTTACATGATGAATATGGTGAAGATTGATAAGGATTTATATCCTCAAGTTTGGTAATCATCCATGGTTTTCTAATGCCCAAGTTACGGGAAAACATTTTGAAAAAACTTTTTAAGAGAGGGGATTACTTTTCATACCCAAACTTCATAGTCATAATGATCTGAGGGAATATAGTTTATCCCTTATCTCTTCCAAAATATATTCTTAATAAAGTGGCTTATCAATAGATTATTTTTTACTTGTGTTGGATCATAAAAGAGGACATGGTGAGAGTGAATAAAGCCTCATTCTTTGGCCACCACATACTCATTAGTTGAATGGTTTACACCATGAGAAAGCATTTTGGAGAGGTTGGTGAAAAGATAAAAAGTTGCCATTTCCCTATGATTCCACATAGATATTAGGATCCTCATGGGCTCATCCAAAATCACATTCAAAAGTTCAATATCCCTTACAGACACCAACCTTACTCTTATGACTTTCTATTTTTGAATGTACCATATGATGAAGAAGTCTTGGAGAGGGAAAAGATTACTAGGTTGAAGGAGGATCTTCTAAATGTGATCCAAGTAGAGCCTATAATCTCATAAAGTGAATTTGATAGTAGGAATTCACTCTTTCAAGGATGGAACCACTCATATTTTTGTAAGGGTCAATCTTCTAAGCAATCAAAAGACCACGTAGGATCCTCATCTCAAGGACTCCCCCAAAATCCCAAGGTTGTAAAGAAGGAACTTGGGGAAGTTGAACCTGACCCTAGGGGAGCATATGCAAGAGACCCCATTAATTTGGACTCTAATGAAGAGGGGCCAACATAAGAATAACAATATACTAACATAGTATCAATTCCCACAGTTACACCCCAGGCATAAGTTATCACATATATATAGGTAGCAATAGATGAAGCAATTATTCCAAGCTATCAAGAATCCACACATATAAAGACCCATATTATCTATACATGGATGCCTAAGACTTGTAAAGGTAGTCCCATAACTAATTTATCACAAATCTTACCTACTAGACCCCAAAACTCAAAAGTGATAAAAGGATAGGCTGTGGACTTGGAAGAAGAAGATGACTCTGATGAAGAATTTAAGATAGAAAAGGCTAAATAATTAAACCTTAAGGTAGATAGGGGTAAAGATCCAACTTTTGAAGACACCCCAAGTACCCAATCTATTGAAACTACCCCTTTATCTTTTATTTATATTCCCATATTTTTTCTATTTCCATTTTTTCTATTTTAAGGACACCCAAAGTGGAAGTGCCTACATACACTTATATTCATTCATTTACCCCAACTTCATTCATATAGTTTCCCTTACTAAGCCCAAAGGTTGAGAAGGATTTTTCTTCTTCCATTTCTACTACCACCACCATTGATCCACTTTTTACCTCTATTTTTTCACTTTTATCATGGTTAATTCCAACATCCCTTCTAACACTACCACTGTTAGATCACTGAGAAATAATAAGGAGTCCAAGAAGATGGAGACCACCATGGCCACTCCATAATTCAATTTTCAATCCACTCATCTCACCATTCCCATACCATCATCCACTTCATATGAAGAAAACATAGTGACTAGTTCAAGCAAAGGTAGGAGGGCCAAGCCCCAAATTGTCATAGTCTATCCACTCCCTTAGTTTGGAAGAATGGATTGGTCTAAGATAATTTAGCCCTCCTTGCTTGATATCCTTGTGCTGGCATCTAATAAGTAACCAATAATTGAGGAGGTTGAGGAATAGGTTGTGGTTACAACCTTAGGGGAAATAGATGTTAATCAATTAAACATTCCTCTCTAGGCTATGGATTTGTAAAGTAAGACCTCCTAGTTGCCTAGTTTTAAGATTATTGAGCTCCCCTCTATCACCACTCTTTTTTATAATACATTTAGAAGCATAAAAAGGTTAAATAAAAGGAATATCTAAGATAAAAAAAGGCATGGTGATTCTTTAGGAAATATAGGATTTTTTCTCCTTCACAAAAATATAGAATAGGCAGTTAGGGCAATCCCCTTATATTGAAAACTTTAAAGACCTAGCTTAGCACACAAGGAAGCCATGGTCACCATTCATGAATGAATAGAAATGGATATTTATGAGATGGAGGTATGGGTTATATAATTGAAATAATATTCCAAGACCATACACATTCTAGTAGGCACTGAGGTAGTAGTTCAATATGTAGCCTCTAGATGTTATAATTATTTAGAAGATCTAGAATTTATGATGGCTAAATTGGCCCCACCCATCAATAAAAATAATTAATTACTAAATTATTTTAGGAATGACAATAATAAATTGAATATTTTATTTTCATATAGATTCAATGAGTCTTACATCCATTTGAACCTTATGACACCACCTGAGGCATCTAATGCCCTCAACCTAGTAGTCATAACAATGGAAGAAGCTTAAGAATGTTTAAACTTAGTTGGGTATTTAATCATAAATTATTAACAACATGGGACATAGGTTCTTCAAATTTTGAATGATATAAATCTATCTAAAGTGAATGACATAATAGGTAAATTAATTAGCAAGATCAATTTTGATCAACTCATACATAACACAATAAATAACTTCAAGTAGAGTCTACAGGGCCTAGCATTGGAGGAGATACAAGATGAATTGAGAACCACTATAAATAAGTTTAATGAGGTCTAAATATTTAAGAATAACTTCCAAATTGTTGGGGATCAACCAACAAACTTGATTACTATGTGAAAGCAATAAAACATGAAATTGAACCAGAATGATAAGTAACTAGAATCAGAAAACAACAAACAATAAGAGATACAAGAAACCACCCTGAAAACTTGTATTAAACTCTTTATAGAAGGAATTAAAATTGAATAAAATTATTTTCTTCCACACCTCTTTTATATGTATAGATCTCTTTCTAGATCTCTTTCCCTCAAGAGTTCTCTCTCTCAATTACAATCAACTCCAACAACCTAGATTGATACACATATACAATTCTTGTACTCTTACTCTACACACACAATAATATATGAAGATCTATCCATATTATATAACTTTATGGATCATGAGCATACAATCACAACCATTAGATGCACCTCCTAATCAAGGGCTCAAAATAGTCTTACTTAAGATAGAGATGCAGACTTAAGACTAACACTTAATCCTATCATGCAAACATTTTGTTTTATCCACAAAAATAGATTCTAGATGCAAAGGTGACCGACATCAGTCCCTGACTATCTGCCTGTGACTAACATCAACTGAATAGAACTGACATCGGCATTTCCTAGTCAATTCTTGACTGACGTTGATTGATCCTGACCGATGCTGGTGACTGTGTAATTCTTGCAACCTATAACTTGCTCATTTGGTGAAGCTTTTAGCTCCACAGCTTAACAATCTCCCACTTGGAGATAAACAATTGCACTAGTACCTGTACAACAACATCTTCTAGCTCTTCCATCTTTAAACTCAATCATGAAGACTTATAAAAGTTGAATGAAGATTCAACTTCTCCTTTGTTAACGGCTTGGTTAACATATCAGTAGGGTTCTTATCTATATGGATCTTCTCCAGCTTCAACTCACCATCCTCCAATACCTGTCTAATGAAGTGGTACCTCAGCTGTATATGCTTGGTTCTTGAATGAAAGGCTGAATTCTTAGCCAAACGAATTGCACTCTGACTATCACTGTATAATCTACAACTCTCTTGCTCCTTTCCTAGCTCTTCCATGAACCGTGTCATCCATATCATTTCTTTACTAGCCTCTATGATTGCAATATATTATGCTTCTATAGTTGACAAGGCAACAACCTTTTGCAACTTTGAAATCCAGCTAACCGCCATTCCACCAATAGTGAAAACATATCCTGTGGTGCTTCTCTTGCCATCCAAATCACCTACCATATTTTAATCTACATAACCATGTAGATAAGTGTTTGACCCACCATAGCACAAATGCCTACTGTTGGTCCCTCTTAGATATCTAAGGATCCACTGAACTACTTTCTAGTGCTCCTTCCCTGGATTGGCCATATACTTACTAATAACTCCCATTGCTTAGGCAATATCTGGTCTATTACATACCATTGCATACATTAAACTCCCAACTGCGGAAGCATAAGGAAATATACTCATGTACTCTACCTCTTCATGTGAATTAGGACACTGTTCTTTACTCAACTAGAAATGTCTAGCCATAGGTTTACTTACTGGTTTTGCATCCTACATATTAAACCTCTCCAACACCTTGTTCACATAATCCTCTTGAGACAAAATCAACCTGTGATTTTTCTTGTCTCTCTTAATGCTCATGCCAAGGATTTTCTTTGCTACTCCCAAATCCTTCATGGCAAATGTGTGAGCTAATTTCACCTTAAGCTCAGAGATATCCTACATGTGTGAACCTGCAACAAGAATATCATCTACATAAAGCAATAGAATAATATATCTACCATTATCCAATCTCTTAAAATACACACAATGGTCAGATTGACATCTACTGTAGCCATGCTCAGTCATAAACCTGTCAAATCTCAAATACCATTGTCTAGGAGCTTGCTTGAGACCATACAAGCTTTTCTTCAATCTACACACTAGCTTCTCCTTACCTTTGACCTCAAATCCTTCCAGCTGATCCATATATATTTCTTCATCCAAATTTATATGAAGAAATGATGTCTTAACATCAAGCTACTCAAGATGCAAATCCTCAATAACAACTAAAGACAATACAGTCTGTATAGAATTCATTTTAACTATAGGAGAAAAAATCTCACCAAAAACAATACCTGGTTTTTGTGCAAATCCTTTCACTACCAACTTGGCCTTATATCTCATCTATCCATTCTCACCTTCCTTCAATCTGTAGATCCATCTATTCTTCAGTGCCTTCTTTCCTGCTGGCAACTCAACCAAATCCCATGTTTGGTTTTCTTTCAAGGAATCAATCTCCTCATTCATGCCTAACTCCCACTGATTCTTGGATTCCACTTGTATTGCTTCATCAAAACTCTCTAGTTCTCCACCATCAATAAGCAATAAATAGAATAATAAAGGGGAATATCAAATTGGAGGTTTACTTACCCTTGCTGACCCCTGATGGGCATCTAAGACTCATTCACAACATGCTATCCACCCAAATTCTCTGATAGTGACCAACCTTAGTCACTTCTAGGCATATTATTGGCTGATGTCAGTTCTCTCTGACCGACATCAGTTTCTTCCTGACTGACATCAGTCACTGTCTGACCGACATCAATTCTTGTATTACCGATGTTGGTTGCTACCTGACAGATGCCGGTCTCTGTGTTTTCCTGTTTGTGATAATTCTTTCTCGTAAACTCATTTTGGACCATCACCTCATCCAATTCTCCATTGCTCTACTTAGATTTATTCAGCTTCTTGAGCTGATCACTATACATCACTTTTTCATTGAAAACAACATCATGGCTCCTAATTATTTTGTTAGTTCCTAGATTCTAAAATTGGAATCCAAAATCATTAGAGCCATAACCAATAAATGTGCACCTCATAGACTTAGCATCTAGCTTCTTTCTATTTTCCTTATCAACATGCACAAAAGCTTCACAACTAAAAACTTTGAGAAATTAGAGATCTACCTTTTTACCTATCCATGCCTCTTCTGGAATTCCACCATCCAGAGCTGTAGAGGGTTCTCTGTTAATCAGGTAAATTATAGTATACATAGCTTCTACCCAAAACTCTAAGGGCAAATTAGCATGTAATCTCATACATCTTGCACACTCCATTACTATTCTATTCATCCTTTTAGCAACTCCATTTTGTTGAGGTGTCTTTGGAATCATCCTTTACCTACGTATTCCATGCATATAACAATACCAGTTGAACTTGTGGTTGCAAAACTCACCACCATTATCAAATCTTAGGCACTTCAATCTCCTACCTATTTCATTCTCAACCATAGCTTTCCAAATCTTAAAAGTGTCAAAAACATCAGATTTCTTCTTTACATAATAGACCCATACCTTTCTTGTAGCATCATCTATGAAAGAGACATAGTACTATGATCCTCCAATAGAAGCAACCTGAGCTGGTCCCCACACATCTATGTGAACAAGCTCTAACTTATGGTTCTTCTTTGTTAACCCAGTCTTGAGAACAATCACTCTCTTTTGTTTCCCAAAAATACAGTGCTCACAAAAATCTAAATCTATGCTTTTCAAATCTGAAAGCTTACCTTTTGACTTAAGAATAGACATTCCCTTCTCACTCATGTGGCCGAGTCTAGAGTGCCACAACTTTGCATCCACATCTGAAGTAGATAATATAGAAGGAGAATTATTAGTAATACAACTACATGAATAGAGAGTACCTACTCTCTTACCTCTTGCCAATACAAGTGCACCCTTGGTAACCTTCCAAGATTCAGCTATGAGAGTTACTATACAACCCTCATCCCCCAACTTTCCTATAAAAATCAAATTCCTCTTTAGGCTGGGAACATGCATGACATCTCTCAACACCCATGTGTTGTCATTCTACATTTTCAGCTACACTTTTCCTTTGCCAACAATTTTACAAGGCTCATCATCCCCTAAATAAACTATTCCAAAATCTCCATGGACATAGTCACTAAAATATTCTCTATTTGGGGTAGCATGAAAAGAGGCACCAGAATCTAAAACCCAAGATTATATATTATTTTGCAAAGAGAATATAAGAGCATCTTGTGCAATACCTACAACTTTTGCTTCTTCTTTACCTTCATGTTGATTGTCTTTTTTAGGTTTTGACCAGCAATCTTTGCTTGTGTGCCCTATCTTTCCACAATTCCAGCAAGCTATCCTCCTACCATTTCTAGATTTGGATCTACCTCTCATCTTTGACTTAGACCTTGATCTCCCTTTCTTGCTCTTCTCTTTTTGCCTTCCCCTACTCTCAAAACTTAAAGCGTTCCCTGATGTTTCCTCTGTGTTTTTCTTGCAAATTTCTTCATTCAAGATTACACTAGCAACATCATCTACTTTTAAAATATTTGAAGTAGATGTCGTATTACTAACTGCCATTACCAAGCTATGTTAGCTCTCAGGTAAAGAGCATAAGATTAATAGAGATTTAATTTCATCATCAAACACTATTTTGACTTAATTTAATTGATTTACAATTCCATGGAAATCATTTAGATGATTAGATACAGATCCACCTTCTTGCATTTGCAAATTAAATAACTGTTTCATAAGATATACCTTATTTGAAGCTGAAGGTTTTTCATATAAATTTTCTAAAGTAGTCATTAACTCTACCATTGACTTTGCTTATGATAAATTAGATATCACAGTAGATGCCAGACTCAATCTTATAGATCCAAGAGCCTTTCTATCAAGAACTTCCCATTCTTCATCTTCCATGTTTGTGGGATTCCTTGAAACTCCACCTAATGGTAAGTATAGATCTTTCTAATACAGATAATCCTCTATCTGCATTCTCCATAATTGGTAATTCTTGCCATTAAACTTCTCCATTCTCAGTTTACTTTCTTCTGCCATTGCTTCTCCCACTCAAACAAAAATCCCTATGAGTAACTTGTAAGCAATACACACTAACCAGATCTGAAACACCTGTTAGTCAACCTGAGCTCTGATACCACTTGTTGGGGATCAACCAACAAACTTGAATACTATGTGAAAACAATAAAACATGGAATTTAACTAGAATGATAAGTAACTAGAATCAAAAAATAACAAACAATAAGAGATACAAGAAACCACCCTGAAAGCTTATATTAAACTCTTTACAGAAGGAATTACAATTGAAGAAACTTCTTTTCTTCCACACCTCTCTCAGATGTATAGATCTCTTTCTAGATTTATTTCCCTTAAGAGTTCTCTCTCTCAATTACAATCAACTCCAACAACCTAGATTGATACACATACAATTCTTATACTGTTACTCTACACACACAATAAGCTATGAAGATCTATCCCTATTATATCAATTTAGGGATCATGATCATACAATCACAACCATTAGATGCACCTCCTAATCAAGGGCTCAAAACAGTCTTACTTAAGATAGAGATGCAGACTTAAGACTAACACTTAATCCTATCATGCAAACATTCTGTTTTATCCATGAAAATAGATTCTAGATGCATAGGTGACTGACATCGATCTCTGCCTGTTTTCCTGTGACTGATGTTAGCTGAACAGAACCAACGCTGACATCTCCTAGTCGAATCTTGATCAACATCAATCAATCCTGACCGATGCCAATGACTGTGTAATTCTTGCAACCTACAACTTGTTCATTTGGTGAAGCTTTTAGCTCCACACCTTAACACAAATGACCAAGGTAGGTAGAACATGCAAATCTCCTTAGTTAATTTAATTGGATTAATTGACTTTTGCTACTCAATATGGATATCATTCGATAGCAACATGACGTTATAGACAAGTGTTACAAATAGATTGAGAAAAAGAAGAATAAATCTCAAGTTACTAGTTCTAATTCCACATCAACATCTATAATTTCTACATCTACCAGCTCAACTAGTACACCACCCAAAGTGCATGCAACCATTTAGATGATGTAGCCTTGAATGGCTTGATTTTTTACATGGATGGTTTTGTAATGGCATATATATGTTATATATATTTGTAGTTTCTTGTAATTAAATTTATAACTATAATTTTTCCTTTTTATTTTTACACGTGCACATGTTTCATAGATTTTATGAAGGATAAATTAGACTAATTTACAACTACAAGTAAAATTTTATACAGTTTTAACCATAGTTAAAACTCAAATTCTAACTATCACATGTAATGACTTTTGCATAAACTAAGAGGATAAGGTGACCCCTTCCCCAAGTATATTTAAATAATTATAATACATAATTTGGAGGGGTGAGATAATATTGAATATATAAGAGTGAAGCAATTTTGATTTTCTGCTCATGTGTTTTCATATTTTCTTTCCATTATTTGTGTAATTTGATTATATTTCTTTGGTTGTATGATTCAATAATCTTTAGTGTGCAAAAGTTGTGAATAGATTCTTGATTACCTTGACTAATGTATCAATATTTGATGTGAAATAGATATTTAATGATTGCCAAAATACATTTTTTAGGATAGTTAAGTTGATTTGATTCATAATTCCAAGTGTGTATGAGTGTTTTCTTTTGATTTAATTGTATGTGTGTGTGTATAACAGATACCTCATTGAGATGAGCCACAATCTCTTGATTAAGATTGTATAACTACTTACCTAAAAGGATAAATATTTGAATGTGGTTCATGATTTTCCTATACCAATATTTCATTATACTTCTTATCCATGCCTAATTTTGTATGAGCAACAACTGCTAGCAATAGGCATAAGTTTTTGAAAACAACTTATCCACTTCGGAACCAGCCAGGGAAGTAATTCCTTAAGACCATAGAGCTCTCCTTTATACCTTACCCTTCCCTAATTTTTAAGTTTTGTTTGAGATATACACACCTTATATTAACAATAAACCATCCATATAACTCATATAGATTCTCACTTCCTTTTAAGAGACCACACCTCCATCCAAAAACCCTTATCAACAACATGCATACTCTACCAGCTATCCCATCAACACATTGTTAAGACCACATACCTAAAACTCATGCCTTAGAGTATATTTCATCTACATTGAGATATTAAAATTTTATAAGCTACCTCATTGTCTATGGTGTGTATAAAAACTACATCAATAGATCAGATACATCTTCCCATGTGTGGGGCCTATTTGATGAGTGGGAAGTGGATTTGAGACCTAAAATGGACATTTATTCATATGAAACCGTCATGTGATGGATTTATGATGGATATGGGATTATTTATAGTCCATTATTAATAAAATTTGACATTAAAACACTAATTTTCCAAATTTTATAATGCAAATGACTCATATGAGGTGTTTGAGGATCATTTATTGACTTTGAAACATGAATCAATGCTTAAAACCAATTTTTATGGGTATGTCATATAATATGGCCTTAAATACATATTAAACCTCATTTAATAACTTTAAAAAAAATTGTACGACCTTTATATCATCATGGCAAAGATCTCTCTTCTTGAAATGGCTTAAATATGCTTAAAACTATGAGAAATAGCAACCTCAATCTTGCCAAACTACCTCAACTTCTTCTAAAGATCCTTAATTTTATCAAACATGGTTTAAAACATCTCTAGACTTCATAATATTCTTGAAAATATTTCCCTCATTTAAGTACCTATTGGTAATTTGGCTTATCAAGGCCAAATTCTAACCCCTACAATTCAAAATTTTCAAAAACCATTAATAGCCTCTGCAAGCTAATCAAACTAGTATATTTTGGTCTAAAAAGTTATTTTTGGTCTTTAAAATGTCAAATTTATCTCAAAATGTCAATTAATTATTCTAAATTCCTTTAGTTATATTAAAAAATATAACTTTAGCCTTATCCTAAAATTCCATGGCTTAAATAGGTAATTTAATGCATTTTTTAAAGCTAAAAAGACTTATTTTGGACCCACACATGCCAAAATTAACCTCCAAATCATGGAAAAGTTTAATTTTAATGTCTAAGAATGCAAGAGATTTGCGTAAATCCATATCATGTATTATATTGGAGGTGAAATCTTGAATTCTTTTTTAAAAATCCAAAAATAATTTATTTTCTTCACTTTCAAGAAGAGAAGTACATATCAATATGGATTTTTTGCATCGGAGGAGCTAACCTCACCAAAATATAGAGGTATGATCTAAGTTTAGGTGTCCCACATCTTATATTATTCCAATGTTAGTCTAGGTGTGAAGGTTTTAGAGCCAAATCTAGCATGCCTTCAAATAAGGTGTTATCTAGATAGCTAACAATTTTGGCATGCCTGATGGGACTGATTGAGATACCATTATCTATAGAAGATGAAGTTGATCATGATTATTAATACTTTTGGGATGATTTGGAGAGTTTTTATAAAAAAATTGATAGTTTGTCTCTACCTCAAGTATAAATTGATGAAGGTATTATTAAAAGTACTATTGAAGCTATTCATAAAAAAGAAATTAATGAAATATTATAGCCATGTCTAAATCCATACCAAGAGGTTGAAGATCTCAATGAGCCAATAATTCACATGGATTAAGATACCAATCCAAGCATACCAATTTATTTGCCAATTCAATCATTTGATGAGAATGAGACAAATCATGACCAGCCTATGAATGAGGCAGAGGTAGCATTCTTGATGCAATGAAGAAGAATATTGGAGGAAGATGATTGGGTCTTGGATCCATATCTTCAATCCACGTACCTAAGTATGGAGATTAAAAATACAACTAAATCATCTAGAAGACATGAAAATATAAGTACTCCTATCTATAATAATATGCCATATATAGATGACAAATACATTTCAAGGATCCATGGTGCATCAAATAACTTTCCATTTGATCATGGAGGAAATCATCTTACTTTATATTAGTTGTTCTAGGTTTGTTTTATGTTAATAATTGAGTATCAAAGTATCAATATGCTTCCTTTTCATTATTTTTCTATTTTTCCATAGTTTAGTTATATTTGATTTTTAGATTAGTTATGTCTCCCTTCAGTCTTGTTATGTCAATTAGAAAATGTATTACAAATCTTGAAAGAGTCTATTTTCCATTATCATATGAAAACCAATGAGTTATTTTGACTAGTACATTGGTCAACCCCTGTGAGTCACAAAAAATGTTGGTAATTTGACCTATCAATTTTAAATTCTAACCCATATAATTCAAAATTTTCATAAATCATCAATATGCTCTGCAAGCTAATCAAACCATTAGATTTTGGTCTAAAAAGTCATTTTTCATCTTTGAAATGTCAAATTTATCTCAAAAGGTCATTAAATTATTCCAAATGCCTTTAGTTATATTCAAAAATATAACTTTAGCCTTATCCTAAAATTTCATTGCATAAAAAGGTTATTTAATGTATTTATAATCTAAAAAGACTTATTTTAAACCCACACATGCCAAAATTAATCTCCAAATCATGGAAAAGTTTAATTTTAATGTCTAAGCATGCAAGATATTAGTGGAAATACATATTATGCATTATCTTGGAGGTGAAATATTTAATTATTTTTTATAATTCCAAAAATAAGCTTTCTTCACTTTGAAGAAGAGAAGTATAGATGAATATGGATTTTTTACATCAAAAGAGTTAGCCTCACCAAAATATAGAGGTATTATCTATGTTTAGGTGTCCCACATCTTAGATCATTCTAATGTTAGTCTAGGTGTGAAGGATTCAGAGCCAAATATATCAAGCCTTCATGTAGGGTGTTATCTAGATAGCTACAACCAGATATTGGTGAAAGAGCAAGATTAGTATAAAACCATTTTCACCACCAGATATGTTACTTTTTCTTATAATAAAATGCCTTTTGGACTCTCCAATGCTGGAGCTACTTCCCAAAGGGAAATGGATGTTGATTTTCATGTTCTTTTGAGTGAAAGGGTTTTAGTCTATCTTGATTACATTACAATATTTTCAAAGGATTCTAATGATCATATAACACATTTGAAGATTATTTTTGATATATGTAGAGAATTTAGAGTTTATTTGAATCTAAATGCATCTTTTCAATGTATGAGGGGAGACATCTTGGACATGTGGTGTCCAAAGTTGGTCTTTCCATTGATCCAGAAAGAATAGAGGTAATCCTTGCTCTATCATTGCCTAAACATAAGAATGTATTGTACAGCTTCTTGGGTAAGATTAACTATATCAAAAGATTCATTCTTGGTCTTGCATAGCTAATAAAGCCACTTACTCAAATTCTAAAGAAGGATCAAGAGTTCACTTGGAGTAAATAAGGTAAAACAAGTTTTGAAGATATAAAGGAAGTAATAAGCCAAGATCCTACTTTTCTCAATATAGATTTCAATAACGATTTCTTCTTGTATGCTTTCTCTACTTCCAGTACTATTTCAGCCATGCTTATGCAGTATAATGATGAAGGTTTGGAACAACCCATTGCTTTCTTTAGTCAATATTTAGAAGGTTATGAGGAGATATATATATATTTTTATAAAATCATGTTTTTGATGTTATAAGAGGTCTAAAAAAATTCAAACATTTCTTTTCAAATAACAATATTATACTAATGGTTGCTCATCCAAGTGTGAAGGAATTCATTCTCAATAGAGACTTGAGTGAAAAGAGATCTGGATGGGTTACTAAATGCATGGAATATGACATTGAAGTCAAGGTTACAAATCTGGTCTAAGGCAAAGGATTATGTGAACATCTTGTAGAAGATGTAAAAGAAGAATAAAGCAATTTTGACAATTCAAGACACTCAACATGAAGTTGAAAATACACCTCCTACAAGTTGGATATAGAACATTGCTAGATTTCTTAAAACTACATAATGTCCAAGAGGTTTGAATACATCATAAAGAAGAAACTTTAGGATAAAATTAATACCATACACTTTTATTGACGGAGTGATTTTCAAAAAAGACATTGGAGATATGCTTTTAAGGTGTGAAGAAACTAGTCAATTTGACAAGCTTTTTGAGCAATTTCATGATAATCCTTCTGGAGTTCATTTTTTAGAGAAGACTAAAACTAAAAAAATCATTAGATCTAGTTATTTTTGGCCCAATTTATTTATATATTCACATGCATGGGTTAGGAGATGTATAAAGTGTGCAATGTTTGTAGGAAAATAGAGACTAGCCACTATGCCACTAAAGACAATTCAGGTTTAGCATCCTTTCATGAAATGGGGTTTAGACTTTATTTGCATGATTCATCTTCCATCTAGTGATAGTCACAATTTGGTTTTATAGCTATTTACTATTTCACTAGGTAGGTGGAAGTAGTGCCTTTGAAAGAGGCAAATGATAACTCTGTGCTTGAATTCTATGAGATCCTAGTCACTCATTTTGGAGCACCTTCTACTATCATACCAGATAATGCTTTGGTATTCATTAGTACAAAGGTATGTGAATGGGATCTTGAACATGGTATTTATTTGGCATCTTCATCCAATTACTATCCATAGGGTAATGGACTAACTAAGTCCACTAATAAGAACCTGATTCAGATCATCAAAAGAACAATGGAGGATAACCAAAGATCTTATCATACTAAGTTGAAGACTAATTTATGGGCTGATAGGATCACCCCTAAAAAATATATTGGTCATTCACCTTATCTCTTAGTTTATGAAAGAGAATCAAGGTTGTATATCTCATTAGAGCTTCTAGCTTTAGATCTTGCACACCAATTAGAGCTTATGGAAAGTGATGAAATGGAGGTAAGAATGAATGAACTAAGAGAATTAGAAGAGATAAGAGATGATATTATGCATACCATGTGGTCAAATCGATAGCAAGTCAAGAAGACATCTGATAAGATAGCTTCATAAAAAATATTTCAGCAAGGAGACATAGTATTCAAATGGGATGAAGAACGTGCAAAGCAAGGTAAGAACTCCAAATTTGATAGCTTTTGGAGTGGACCTTATATTATCATTTATTTCAAGAAGAATAATGCTTTTCAATTATTTATATTGAGTGGAGAATAACTTCCCATTCCTATGAATGGGTTTTTTCTTAAATACTAATATTAGGAGAGTCACTCCATTGTACATAGTCATAGTTTCATTCCTCTAAGTGCTTTTCCTCACATGCGTTTAGTAGTATTTTTTCCTTTTTGGTGTTGTTGTTGTCTTCTCCTCTAAGTGCATACATGGACATGATGTTGTTTTTGGGTCAGTTTCTCTTATTATGTATTGGTCTAGAAGCTTTCTTAGTTTTAGTGTTCGTCTTAATCTTTCCTTTCCAAGATTCTGAGTTCTTTTGACTAGCATGTTGGTCAGCCCAAAAAGTTGGCCAAATTACTACCCATATTATTTGAAAATTTCTCTAAAATGGTCAGTTTCCCTTTGTAGATGGTCAAACTAGTTAATTATGGTCTAATTGTGCAAATTCTAGTCAAAAATTCCAAAAATGGGGTTGAAATCATCAAAAGTGATTTCAAAAGTAAAAAAGCTTTAAATATGTTCAAAAAGGTCAATATATCCTAAGTCATAAGTTTCAAGTCATGATAAAGTCATTTTATATGTTATAATAGCCAAAATGGCATAGATTAGACTCCCATGTGCTAAATTGCTATTTAAAAGGGTCAAAAATATAAAAATATACATGATATCCTTGAATTTCTTCTCCAATGTTCTTTTTCAAGTGGTGGGAAGTGAAGAATTAGCTTTAAAAGGACAAAACATATATTTTTTACCTATTTTTCAAGAGAAGTACAAAATCCATACACTTAGGGGTAGGTAAAATTAATAAAATGTCATGAAAAAGCTTCATTATAAGTTTCATTTCATTTGGATGTAGAAAATGGCCAAAACCATTTCATATAGGCACTCCTCCTAGTTTGCATATAGTGACGTACTTGCAAGTTTGATGATGGTACAATCAGATGGAGAAGGGTATATATTTGAATTTTTAGGATTTATCATGGATCATTTTGTTTTTGAATTGGATTTTTGATGTTCATGTACCATAAAATTTAAGACATGCTAATTTTTGTAGCATTACAACTAGAAAGGCAATGGGTTTTTCTCAATTTCTCCTCACCTAGGAAGGGTTTCATGAAATTCTAAGTTTCTCCAAAATATTTTTACTTAATATATATATATATATATATTCATGTAATCCTTTATATAGTATTCATATATTTAATGGTCTGATAGAGTATGGAAAAATAGCTAGTCAAATATGCAAATTAACATGCTTTCAAGAAGAGTGTAGGGTTGGAGAGAGAAAATGGATTTTTTAAAGATAATATTTTTAGATATTTTCATCATTTCCTCAATATTTTAATTTTTTCAATTATTTTTCCCAAATAAATTTTCCAAAAATATCCATTATTTGACAAATCTTGGTGCTTCCAAGCTTCTAAAAGGGACTAGTTTATCATGGTTTAAGGAAATTTTGCATTTTTTAATGTCTTTTTATGGAAAACCAGGTTTAAATGGAACATTTAAATAATTTAATATTAATTTTATCTATAAAACATCCATTACCCATGAAATTAACTCCAAAAATATACAAAAATACATTTAAGTATGCACAGATTCCAGACAAAAGGGGGCATATTTTGAGATAATTTAAGGTTTCTGACATCTACAAGTGGAGTTTTGACTCCAAATTTGGTGTGTATAATAAAAACTAGTCGATTAATCATCCATAAAAATTTTAAGGCCATTATTAATTTTTATGTGCTTTTTGTTTTTACACAAACCTGAGCCTCTCAAAACACAGTCAAGAAGAAAGCAAGCTTGAACAAGATGAAGCCTCCAAGAGAAAAATTCAAGATTTTGGTCTTTTATAACCCTTTTGTGAGTTTTTAAGATATATATTAGTGTTTTAAAATAAGTAAAAAATAATAAATAACCATCTCTTGTTGTTTTTAAGATTCTAAGAAGCCACTAAGTGACACAAGTTAATTTAACAAGCCATCTTATCAATCAAATAAATGAATTTTGGTGTTAAAATATTTAAATTAGAGTGAAAATGGAGTTTAACACGTGAAATATATATTTTTTATGTGTAAATTTTATTATTAACTCAATCCATAAGTGACACATCATGCAAGTTGAGTTCAAGTGGAAGTTGACTAGTCTTTGAGTCCACATCTCTTCAGTTGACTAGTTTGACTAGTTTCATGCATCTCCCATGATTTTCATACAAGATAGGGAAATTAAGGAACCTAAAATCACTTTAAATATGGAGTTATACTATAATTTATGTCATTATTTTCATGCAAGGAAGGTTGACAAGTCAACATGGGCCTACCACCTCCAATTATATGCCAAAAGTAAAGGCCATGCAAATTTTTGAAGACTTGAAGAATTGAAGATTTTGTTTAATATTTTAATATGAATTTATTATTGAGAAATGGAATGTATTTTCATGAACTATGAAATTATTTTACATAATGATGGGCCCACCACTTTTATAATTCCAAAAAGCAGGTTTCTTGCAAGATAAAGAAGGAAAGAGATATTTAAAGAATATTATAATTAATTTGAACTAAAAAATTGAATAGAGTTCACATCCAGTTAATATACGCTTATTTTTTCAACTCCAATCTTGGATATTGATTCTATTTTCTATATATGTAGGCTTTTAATCCATTTTTTGGGGGATCCTTCTTTTGGAAAGACTTGACTCTGACAGAATTTGAGTTTTGTAACCTTTTTAGAGAAATAAAAGATTATTCTAGATTTCCATTACTTTTGTATACTCTGTTAATATTAGTTTGATTTGCATATGTGGTATAAATATCTCTCTTGTCAAGTATTGATGTCACCTAGCTATTGTTATGATATTATGTAAGTCATGTTTAGTGTTTACTGTCATTTTTTAAGCTGATAGTGGATAAACATTAGCTAGTTAGTGCCTTGAATCAGGGCTATTACACCATTTCCCTTAAGCTTATATTAATTGATAAAACCTCTTCATGAAATATTGATTGCATAAGAGTTAATTGGAGTTGTAGATTCAATCTTTGCTTATCTAATCAATGTTCTAGAAGCTCAATTTGAGTGAATGAACCAACAATATAGGTGTATCACCAATAGTATAATATGATTTCCCTTCAGTTTCCCCTTCCCCTTTTCACCACAAAATATCCATAGTAGTTCAAATTAATTGAAAAATATTAAGATAACTAACCCTCTCTAGAGGTTATTTTAATCATAGAATCACCCACACTTTGAGAAGTTCCCATTATATCAACTAGAGAGAAGGTGTGCTTGTACACCTTCGAGCAGGGTGATTCTATAGCGATAACAAGATGATCATGAGGACCTATTACATCACCTAAGGACCCATGACAACCATGACATATGATGATCTATGAAAGTAATGACTCACACAAACATGAAACCTTAATTAATGTTAAAATGACTTTCAAGGAGCATTTAGGATATCATGACAAATTATAGACACCATGAATAAGATTAGAGAGGTTCTCATTAAATTTTTTGATTACAAGGGTTAACATTTGGCTTGGGAGGCAAAATTTTCAACCCATGGATGAGGGCTCAAATCTGACCATCTAAAATTAACATTTCCAATAAATCCATATTTTTCCCTTCTAAAATTCTATAAATTGAAGTGTCATCCTCCATTGTAAACATTTGCTATCAATATAGTGAAGTTATATCAAAATTACCTTGTGCATCCATTTAAGAACTAACAAAGCATGTCCTTATGCTACTAAAATTTACTTTACACTTCAGATTGAATTAAGCAACCACATTCATACTTGAAAAATAAAATCAAAGTCTATTAAATAAGAAGGCATTAAATTTTGTTGGTGAGATGGAAGATAATTTGTTTACTTTTACTTGTTATTTTATTATATCTCTATCTAAGGTTTTAGATTAGTTTTATAATAGGAATTAAATATTTTATTTAGTTTCTTTGTGTTAAATTATAATTTATATCTATCACACCACATATTTTGTTGTTTTATTGATACAAACTTATCTAAGATTAGGTCTACCTATTAGGTTATACATTCTTGCATTAGATTTCTTTTTGGAGGTTTTGGTGTTTTTGCAACTAAAATTTTGATATGAACATGGATATTTGAGTTCTTAAATTATATTCTTACATGCAACTCTTTCCTCATTTTTAATTATTTCTCCCTCCTTCAATTATTAATCTTCTTCCATTGTATTTCCACACTTTTGGTTACCTCTCCTCTGGATCTTTATCTTCCAAACAAATATTTCTTTATTTATTATTACTTTTGGGCCTTGCACTTTCAATATGTCTCTAATTAGTATTTTGTCTATAACTTGAACCTTCGTTATTGAATTAGGGGTGAGATCATTGGGTTCTCCCCCATCTTGTTCCTTATTATTGATTTCCTTCAATAGTTTCCTAGTCTCCACTGTGTCCATATAAAACTCTTCAGAATTATTGTTCTCTACATTATATGGGAAATGAATACTTTATATAGACATAGAAATTAATATTTAATATAGAATAGTAAATTATGACCACCTTTTTTACAAACTTAACTCATGCCTTATTCGACAACCTTTTAACCATTTTATTTTACTTTCTACATGCATGACACATTCCTATAAGAAAACCAATGATCCCAAAATGTCCACATTCCTCATGAAAATAGTTTAGGCTTATCCATAGATTATTACATACTACAAGGTCAAAAAAAAAAAATTAATACTAAAATGCACCATTTGGACAACAATGCTTGCCAATAATGTGTAATTCCACCACTCTTGTTCACCCACAAAATAAAAAATAATTATTTAATTTTGAATTCATATAGTGGGTCATCATGCAAGTTTAACAAACTCTATTTGAATCAAATCCAATAAGATCACTATAAAACCACATTTCAAACCATTTCAACACAAGAGGTATCCAATGAAAAATACCAAAATTCTAATTATACATTGAGAGAAAAATCCCTATTTATACCAATTTTTAATACATACATCCCTCATATCCCTAAGATAAAGTATTAATACCTTTCCAAGGTCACAAGTCATGGTTGAAGTATTTAATCACACCAAGATTTGACCAACATCTATAATTTTACATTAGTATTTCACACACACAACCATAACATGGGAGAACATCATGGGTTTTGATCTCTCTTTGTAGTATTGGTATGTAGGAAGTTCTCAACATAGTTGGTGTTTAGGTCATTCCCAGCTTTAACCATTAACCCTTTTTTACCCCATGATTTTATTTGTCCTCTTGGTCTATTGAGATAGGGTTATAATTAATGGAGAATATACCTAGTGGTTTTCATAATGGATCAATGGATCCCATGCAATAAAAAAACATGGGCAAATGAAAACTTGTCACAAAAAAATCACAATTCTATCATCTACATAACACCAATGCTCCCTAAATACAAAAGTGTCATGTGCCTATATCTAGATACACTGCTTTTATTTGGAGATCTTGAAAAAAACCTATTTTAGATCTATAGTTAGTCAGCATAGCTACATAATAAATTTTAGTCGTAGACATAGTCATGCATTCTAATTTTATGGTTTAGTTGAATTTCCTTTTTACTTTCCCCTTGTAGGATATTTCTAAATTTAACAAGTTTCAAATTAGTTTTTGTCATTTATTTCATATATATAGTATTATAATTTTGCACAAAAGTTGATCTTATCTATAATTAATACATTTATTTACCAAAATTCAATAAAAAATATTGGTGAACCCATTTATTGTTCGAATGTTGAAAATCCCTAAGAAAGGATGTTGTTAGGGGTTATATCTTTATTTTTGTTGTTTCAAATTAGTATTTTAGTGTTTTTATATCTAATAAATTATTTAATAGATTTAATATTATTATTTTTTATTTCTTAGGTCATCGAA
>JARHVA010001887.1:1392500-1397500 GCA_037957365.1 Torreya grandis
TCAATCAGCTCAATGCACAGCATCGAACCATTGAACTAGTTCAATGAATTGGTTCAACATGTTGGTTTAACGTTAGGTTGAACAGAAAGAATTTGGGAGAAGTTCAAAGCAAATGATTTAATCGGATCAACACGTAGTGTTGAACTGTTGAACCAATTTTGGTTCAATGGGTTGGTTCAATGAAGTGTCCAATAGCTAAAGGTTCAAATGCCCTTGTGAAGGGCAGTGCTAGGTTCAAATGCCCTTACATAGGGTAGGGAGTGTTATAAAGGTAGCTAAAGGATTTTTCAAAGCGTACAAGACTTAGGACTCTGAATTTCTTTAGACTTTTTGTCTAAAGGATTTCCTTTAGACAAAAAGCCCAAAGGATTTTGGGGGAAGGCCATCGGTTCAAAGCAAAGACCCAAGGAGAAGACAAAGTAGCCAATTTTTGTAGACTTTTTGTCTGTGGGAAAAAGGATCAAAACAAGAGAATCCCATAGAAAGAGCCCAAAAGAAAAAGACCCAGACAATTCTTGTGGGCTTTTTGTGCGTAAGAAAAGCCTGAAGCAAAAAACCCATGGAAAAGCCTACCAAAGGACCCAAAGGAATTTGCCAAGGATAGTGACATCCTGAAAGTTGTCAAATTTAAGGAGATAGACTAGCTATTGGGCAACAGGCATGTAAACATTAATTTTTACATCAGGAAAGCTAAAGCATGGAAGGCACCAAGTGGCAACATCGAAAGTCTTTGACATGCTTTTTAGGAGTAGCAAAATGTGCCACATGTCCCTTAAAGGGCTTGGTAGAAGCTGACAAGTGTCAACATTCATGGGTTTCTCCTATTGGCTTCAAAGAAGACTATGGTGGGCTTCAATGAGTTGCTAAGAGCTATGTGGAGCATGCCATGTGTCAGCATCTGCAAGCATTAGAAAAGGGCCCAAAATTTTTTCTAAGTTAGCTAAAGGATTTGCAGAAGTGACCACATGTTGCCTTCTGCAAAAATCTCAAAACATACTTCCAAACCCTCTTAAGTAAGTAGATGCTACCACGTCCCATTATCAGCTTGATGGAAGCTTCCATGTGTAAGTGACTATATTTCAAAGTGTCTTCTAAGTATCCAAGTAGCAGACTATGACACATGTTAAAATCAGATGTGATCTCAGCAAAAAGAGCCAAAGGAGTAGCAGAAGGAGCCAGAGGAGGCAAAGTAGCCAAATACAAAAATAGACAAAGCAATCCACGTGGTGCAGGAAAGTGTCAACTCAAGGAGTTATTCCAGTGGTTGACACAGTACCTACCATGCGATCATTAAGAGGCATAAATAGTGAATGATGTAACCCTTTTTTCTTCATTATGCATTAATGAGCAGGCAAATGGTGTAGCTCATAATTCTAAATCCTGAAAGGAGGTGACACAACATTATCTTTAGGTAGCTTCCTCATCCCAATGCTCAAAAGGCACATGGGTCACTCGTAAAAGGGCAACAAAATGGCCTCTTTCTTCCTCTATAAATTGTAAAATTTCTCATTTGAAAAAGGATCGACTCTCAACCTTAAGGCAAAACTCTACCCAAAAATCTATTAGGTTTGTAAGGCAGAGCTACCAAAATTTTACCTTGAATCGAAACATAGCATGTTTACCTCCATTTTGAGTTTTACATCTTTAGTATGTGTCTATACCTTGATTCTATGTTAAGTCATTTTATTAGTACTTTTACAAAATGATTTTAGCATATCTGGTGCATCTTTTGAGTTTCCTTTTATAGATCTATCAGAAGTGTCCCTAGAGGAGTATAGGTGAAGTGGATAGGCTACTATAGTGTGTCTCAGAATGCCTCTAGTAGTTATCTCCTCCTTGTATCTCCATGGACCCCTGACCCACTAATGTAGAAGGTTTTCTCATGTCAGATGAAGTGTATGGGAGCTGGTTCTTGGTGGAAAGTGTATGTTTAGGTGGAGTAGATCACATTTTCTGGTGCATCACCTTTTACTTTTTAGGATTAGGTTATGTTTTTAGCATCTCTCTCTCTCTCTTTTCTTCCCCCCTTTTTACATTTGTTTGTTAGTAGTAGGAGAAACTAGGCCCTAAAAGATACATCAGAGGGAGCTAGCCCTCATTTAGAAACTCTCCCATCTAGCTTCACTAGTCCCACAAGTGAGAGGGGAGTTTCCATTATTGTGTGTGGAAGGCAAGAGTTTGGCCTCCTACCTCGAGTGCAATCCACTACGTTAATAGTTTTTGGCACGCCCGATGGGACCAACTAGGATAAGTTATGTCCAAAGAGTTAAAGAATTTTTGGTGTGTTCTTCAACCGACCATCCTTTGGAGGCTTTTGCATCAACACCAATGGTGACTCTGAGTTGAATCAGCTGGTTAAGTAGCCTAGTGCCATCAAAAATCAATTTTTGTATGTATAATTCCTTTACACAAGATCATGGGTCTTCTATTCCTTCATATGACTTCGATAATACTCAAAAAAATTAGAGAATTGCCTCAAGCAACTCTCCTAGTTGCCCTTCAACGATAAGGAAAATGACCCTAGAATTTGAGAAGTAGATAATGGAGATTGACAAACTGGAGGAGTAGTACAGATATCAATAGGAGCTGATGTATAAAGAGGAGTGTTTGTTTAGGCTAGCACATGCCTTGTAATCTATGGAGGAGGAGGTAGCAAAATGGAGAAATCCATTTATTCAAGGTAGTCAGCCTTATGTGCCCCCTCCTATTCTGAAGAAAGCCACATTTTGTGCACCAAATAGTTTCTATCAGATAGCATTTGCTCACTCTAGCTCATTTGATGCATCTGCTCTCAATCCCATGCACCTAGCTTTCCAACATCAAAGGCCACCAGAACTACCCCCCATGAAGATTAGTCTTCTCAATTCCTTATATTGTGAATCTTCCATTAGGTGGAATACCACGAGCTAGCACATCCCTCTTCTAGAGACTCTTCTAATGCATCAACAGTCTCTTCCTAGAATTCCTCAACCTCCTCAAGTCTTTCAACATAATGTGTAGATTCTGAGTTGGAGGAAGGAATGCCAGGAACTAGCCCAGAGCCTTGAAGAGGATAATGTTGGTGACCTCCAAGAAAGACTCTTTCAGGATAATCTAGCCAAGCAAATTGAAGATTTAGAGGCTAGGATGAGACTGCTCTGTGAAAGAGAGATAGAACTTCCAGACCTCGTGGAGGAGCCCCAAGACCCTGGAGAAAACAAAGTTGTTGCTTGTTGACAGGAGCAAAATTCCAATTTTGAGATTCTAAACTAGGGGAAAATAGTAGAATCATGGGCCAGGAAGGAGGAGAAGCATGTTTTTTCTCAAAACCTTGAAGAAGCTGAAGCTGCTCCTACTCATGATGATGCCGGTGACCTTTGAGAAAGGTTCTACCAAGAGGATCTAGCTAGGAGAATTGCAGAGGTAGAATCTAGAGAGAGATTCCTTAGCCAACATATGATGGATGGTTCAGAACCAATGGCACATTCTATGTCTGAACACACCCCATCTACACACTTCTAAGAGAGCTATCAAGCCACACCTGATATTAATGAAGTTCTAGTCATGTGGAAGGAGGAGAATCATTTGATTCTAGCTCAAGGACTGCCTCCTCTTCTACACGATTTTTCCACTTCACCCCTTCTCAAGGAGGAACCTATTCTACAGGAGGTGAATGAGGAGTAGAAGATCTAATCTATAGTCTTCCAAGAGCTACCAGGAATGACAATGAATAATAAATCATCATCAATGCTCCTTGTGAAGACCTCAATAGTAATGGGGAAGATGTAGGTCACGCGTACATGTAGATGTTCCAGCAATATGAGGAGGAACATAAGCATGGTGAGCTCTCTCTCCCTTTGTTTGATGAACTTCCTTGTTGCTTTGATGAGGAGGATGCCTACGTTGGGGAGCCTAAGTTGGAGGAGGATCAAGAGGATATCTTTAAACATCTAGAAACCCTGATCATCAAGGAGGAAAAGGAAAGGCTAGTCTTCTTGGAGGAATGCCTTGAAGAAGAAAGTTTTAAATAGAGAGGTGATGTTCTATGGGATGAGCAATCATTTTTTTATTCCATTTCAGATGTCACAATATTCACCCTTCTTCAAGAAGTCTAAGAGGAAACAAAGGATGAGTCTGATAGGGTTTTCAATGAAGTAGAAGGAAACAGGTCGAACCATGATGCACTGTAAGGGAGCTATACATATCAAAGGGCTTATGGTGATGACCCAGCATCCATTGATCTCTTATTGAAATACACTATCTTGAGGGACCAACATCTAACAAGCTTCCAAGGATAGGTAGAGTACATATATGTTGGAATCATGTTTGATTCTGATCCACTCAGATACTAGCCAATCCAGGTGATAGACAAGAGGAGTAGGTCACCAAATCTCCTTTTCTTACAACAACTTGTCTTGCACCATAAGTCTTCTTGCTAAGAAGGGGACTTAGGAAGTTTTCTTTTTGATCCAAGACGGAGGTGAACATTCCTGGTTAGATGTATATAGTAGTTTGCTTTCAATTTCTTTCTTACTTTCCCTAAGTGCAGTTACACAGGTAGTGTTTTTAGCCTTGTGTGTGTTTTCCTTTATGTGTGGGCTAAAAGCTTCATGTTTGATTCTTGGATCTTTGGGGCTATTTATAATATTTTTTCAAGCTACATCTGACTCCATTCCCAATGGACTACAAGGCAACTGGTCTTTAATCATAGCAAGCATGCTTCCCCTGGGAGTCACCAATTTATTTACCCCTTTTTGCCCAACAGGCAAAAAATTAGTCCCTTTCTTCCCTTGCTATTTAGAGCCAATCATTTTTAGGTTGCATAAGCTCATTAGCCTTAGTTCATGGCCTTGTTTCAATTGGAAGTTCAATCAACCTTGGTTCAAGCCTTAGTTCATTGCTTCAAGTCCATTATTTTAGTTTCAAGCCTTGGTTCAATCTTTAAGTTCAATGACCTTGGATCAATAGTCACTTGAACTGTTGAACTGGTTTAATGGGTTGGTTCAATGTTTTGGTTCAAA
>JARHVA010001887.1:1402500-1702500 GCA_037957365.1 Torreya grandis
TCTTACATCTTGTCTATATATCATCAAACTCATTAGGGGAATAGTGTACACAAGTTTTATCCTTCTTTGGATATTCCTTATTGTTTACACTTTCGTTATTTAAATTACATAACATCTATTCATATTTCTCACTTACATAAACATTCATCACTTACCTAATTTTAAAAATATAATTATTTTAAAAAATAGATTATGTTGGTCAATTACATGTTTTCATGATTGATTTTCATGTTTTCTTTCTCATATCATCTCTTATGCGTGTTATTTGTTTTATCTTATGGATATTTAATCATATCCTTATGTGTTGATTAAGGTATATCATTGTATGTTTTTGTGTGTGTTAGTGGCATTCAAACATTTCCCTTGTATGTGGCCCCTTAGCCTACTCTTACATGCTTTGTGTACTTTGAATGTACTCTCTATGTGTGGGTCATGGCCATGACACTTGCTACATATTTTTATCAATTTTTTATGACATCATGGACATCATGCATCTTCATATCCATTTTATTACATGCTAGATATCATGCATCCCTCCTAGATTTTATCTATTTTTAAATACTTAGTTTGATCACTTATTTGTGTTATTCACTACTAATATCTTTTGTTACAATGTCACTATGTATATTTCATTATATATGCATATAAAATAACTATTTTTATCAATTTATCTATATGATTATGATATGATCCTCTATTTTATCACTACTACTCAAAATTTCATAATTTTAATAACGTCTCTCACATAATTTTTTATTTATTTTGAGTTAAGTTACAGCACATGATTCAAAATTCTTCTCCACAGAGGGGGCATACACAATTAATTAGCTTAGAGACTAAGCCACTATAGTTAAATGCAAATAAAAATTCTATAGGTTATACAAATTTTATCATATCCCATACTCATAAATCACTCAAAAATAAATTTTATATGGTGGCACTCCATTCTGATAAGTCCATAGCTTGACCCTATCCAAAATAGTGTGTTATTATCCTAACATGTAGAAAATGGTCAGTTTTAGAGATTCTCATAATCACGGGTAGTATAGAATAGTTAGAAATAGGTATACATACTATGTTTCCATAAAAATAATTAGGTTTGTCTCAAATTTTATTAGTTTGAGGCTATCACATCTATCATGTGTTCTAATATAACACATAGGTTTTTCTCAGAATTTTAGTTGTTATTACATAATCTAATAATCCATATACACCTCGATATCACGTTGGGAGAATGTGAAAAACAGATGTACACATATTTACTCAAATTTTCACTATTTTCATAGATGTAATGAAAATCCATGCCATTATCCATGTTGTATAAGGTAGAATCAAATCTTTCTATCTTTTTGCACCAATTTTGTGCTTATTTTTCAATAAAAACTAACCTTAATCCATATATACCAATTGGCTCACATTTCTCACTATAAAAATATATTATAATTCATACATGGATTCCAAAATACTTTAAAACTTGTGGTATGAAATTATTGAGTCAATCATACCTTGTTTTCTTTATCACAATCTTGTAATCAATGAGGATTTGGGCATGCATAGTCAAATCCATGATTTTCAATGAAAATTGAAATCTCCAAGGGTCTTATGATCTATAGTCACCTATATTTTCAATTTAAAACATAATGTCTCACATACCTAATTATGTGTATTATTTCCTTATTATCATGTCTATAGGTGTTCTTGTATTTACTTCCTAATTTTTATATTAAGGACTAATTTTATACATGTTTCATTTCAAGATTTTTCATGAAGCATAGTCAGTGTCACAACCTCATTCAAGATTACAATTCATTAGTTATTTTAGGTAAACATTATTATTTTTACTTTAATACTTTCAATTTTATTCATTAATATAATCAAAGGAGGGAAATTTGTACACATAAATTAACATTTAAACTAAAATAGTGCAATTGTGGCCACACCTTTTTCATACTTGGTTCATTCCTTACTCCATGGATTTTTGACACTTTAATTAATTTTCCATGTATATGACCCATTCCTATAATAATACCAATTATCCTAAAATATTTTTATTTTTCAAGTAAAAGACTTCATACCTATCCACTTAATGTTCCAATCTTCTACATTAATATATTTTTATCTTAGGACAACAACACACCATATAGATAATAGTGTTCCTTAGTAATTTTCATTTCCATCACTCTTTTATAAATACCAAATAACCTCTAATTTATTAATTTAATATTCATGTAATAGGTTGTTCTACAATTTCAATAATCCCCAATTCGATTAATTCCAAAAGATCACTACAAATCCACATTTCAATCCATTTTTCACACAGGAGGCTTCCACATTGAAAATCACAAGAATTCTAATTGCACATTGAGATAAAATCCCCCATTTTTTCCTAATATTGAATACATACAACCATACTATACCTAATCTAAAGTTTGAATACACTTGCAAGGTCATAAGTAATGGTTAAATCACTTAATCACGCTAGAGTTGCACCAACACCTAGATTTTTTAACCAAAATTTTTCACATAACATCATTACATGGGATAAATACATGGAATTTGATTCCTCTCTATAGTATTTATTTATATTCAACACTCAACATAGTGTGTGTGGAGCTCATGCCCAACTTCAACCACTAATCCCTTTTTACCTTGTGATTTTGGTTTTCCTCTTAGTCTATTGAGCTAGGTTTACAAGTGAAGGATAAGATACATAGTGATATTTTAAATGGGTCAAATACTCCCACACATTCAACACATAAATGAAGGTGAATGTGTCACATAAAAATCAAAATTATATCATCTACAGGACATTGGTGCTCTCCAAGGACAATAACACCCTATGCCCCTATCTAGATAAATTTCTATTATATAGATATCCTTTATAATATTATTTTGTATCCATTTAGTCAACACAACTCCATAGCCTTTCAATCTCAGACACAGTTTGACATTCCAATTTTCAAGATAAGTTATATTTCCTTATTACTTTCCCTTTTATCATATTTCAAGTCCAAAATAAATTTATATCATTTATTTCATATTTTTAGCCTTCTAATTTTACACAAATGTTTCTCTTATCTAAGCAATTAATTCTCTTATTTGTCAAAATTTATAAAACACAATATCTTTCCTTCTCTAGACTATTCCATTTTCTTATTGTTTGTGTAACTATTAAAATCATGACATAATTGATTACACTTAGTGCATATTTCATTTGATATTTTCTATATTATTTTTGGGGTCCTTACACCATTCTTAGATTTTAGTAGTATGGTATGGGGAATAACTATGTCATGTGACACATTAACACACAACCTAGAATATATGAATCTCATTCTTGATTAATTCACTATATCAATAGCTACTCATTGAAGGATTTATTACTCATAAATTTATAGAGGGAAGCCTAAAAATATGACCCATAGGGTAACATATTCAAAAGACTCCATGAGAGATTAAAAATTAGGTCTTCATTTTATGAGGACCATATTAGCTTTCCCCATGACCCAGGGACGTATTTGAAACATGATTGAGAAATCTTGATGGTTTAATAAGGAAATAAATAATAAAATATTATCCATGGTGGAGATTTCCATACATCCTTTTAGATTTAATTTTTTTTTGGACCATTATCTAACATTTATGTGTAGACACTATTTGTAAAGTATATAGCACATTGGTATTATACACTTTTCAACTAGATATCATGGGTGTACCTTCCACTTCTAAGCCTTTCCGACTACCAAAATGTTCTCATACACTATCTCTATATGCCTAATTATTTGTATTTTAGTCCATCTAATGTTATTAGGATGAACCATGACTTTTATCTTGCTTGGATGCTATAAAACTATTTATCTTCCATCTCTTCAAGTATTGGACCTACACTTATTTTTCCAACTACCTAGACACTTTCATCCTAATGAGATGCCTATGTCAACATAAGTGTCCTATCCAAATGAAATTTCCAATGCCCTAAAGTTAGCTAATTTGAAAATGAAACATATATTAAAGATTTATCTAAGAAATTTAATGTAAAATATTCTCCAAAGGGATTGGTGTGTGTGTGTGTGTGTATATATATATATATATATATATATATATATATATATATATATATATATATATATATATATATATATATATATCAATCATCACTCATTCCTCACCTAGCATAGACCAAAAATGACTCAAGAGAGTAAATCTTCGCTAATTTCTCTTATTTCCAATTAGTCATAAGGATTTTATATATATATATATTTGTGTGTGTGTGTGTGTGTGTGTGTGTGTGTGTGTGTGTGTGTGTGTGTGTGTGTGTGTGTGTGTGTGTGTGTGTGTGTGTGTGTGTGTGTGTGTGTGTGTGTGTGTGTGTGTGTGTGTGTGTGTGTGTGTTTGAGTTACTAAACGAGCATTCCATGAGCCACATTTTCCAAGTTACATCTAGGTCACTTTATCTACATGCTTATCACACATTAAATAATTCACACAAATGCCAACATATAGGGGGGAACTACATAAGTCTGAGATCCTCTTCAAAGTATTAACTATGTATGTAGTGCTCATTGATAGAGGGGTATTTGGGTAGATCAACACTATGTTCCCACCAACCCATTTTTCCCAATCACTATGAAAATTAAGAGATAGGGTTTTGATAAATAAATAAAGATTGATAGCCTATACAAATAAAATAAATACATGAATAAAATTGTAACAACAAACCAAACTAATGGATTCAAAAAAGGGTCTATATGTTTGTGTGGAAACTTCTAGTAAGATTAGGATTCCTACATGGATGCAAGTGTCCAAGGGTTAAAGGTATTAAAAAAAAGAGAGAAAAACTCATACCTATAGTATAGATTATGATGATTCCTAATCATTTATTAATTTTTAATAGAGAAACAAACAATATATGCCCTCTTTCATCTTTTTTCCATGTAGTTGTACAATAATTGTTGTAATTATTACACATACATGAATGAATATATTATCAAACAATTACTAAAATGCATAAATATGAATTAAAAATATCATACTAAAATATTTTATTTTCTTAATGTGTTAGTGTATAAAACCTAGGTAGCATAAAACAGTTTATTAAACGCATCTTTTGTTATTTTTTGAACCAAAACCTAAATTACATTTAGGGTTTCTCTTATAAAAATTCATTTTTAAATTACTATGTTTTCTATATTTAGTTTATTTCATGGGCATAACTTAAGTAATGCTTAATTTTATTTTTTCCCTTGGCATTATTCTTCTCCTCTTTGTGTTTGCATCTAAATTTGTATCCTTGCTTATCATGTTTACTTCTACTACAAACTCTAAGAAACCCCATTTTTTTTATCATTGGTTCAATTCTCCTAATGATCAATGTATTACATATGAATATGTTATGGAATATAGAAAACAAGATAACACCTCTTCGTTTACTTATAACTATGTTAATTAAAGAACTAATGATGAAAATACATGTCTAGATGTGCATGATAATGATTATAGTATTATTCCATATGGTTATTAGAGTGATTATATCCCTTTTGGGTATGTTAAAATTAGTTCTCTTATTTCTAATAATTAAAATATTAAATAAGTTGAGTGTATTTTTTCTTGTCAAAGTGATGCTAATCTTAAAAATATTATCCCATTTTGGATCACTCAAATGAAAATAGATAAAATAATTGTCTCTCTAGATATAAATAATACAAATGCATGTACACTTATCTTCTTATTATTTTAGATTGGAAAGATTAAAATGATAATACTAGCCAAAGTAGTGAAGACACATATTCTTCTTTTCTTACAATTCAAAAGAAACAAAAAAACATATTTTATAAGGGTTTCCTAATGAAACATTTTCCTAAGAAAAATAGCAATGATGAAAATGATGGATATGAAAATGTTCCTTTCTCATATAATAATGATGTACATAAATTAGAAATTAATATTGCATCTCTTACCCCTATTTATTTTGAGTTCTAAAATGAAAATGAAGCTTTCATATTTCCTTCCTATGATAATATTTCAAGTTAAATGGAGAACATTCCTCTCTTTCCCTACTTTACATTTTTTGGTAAAAATCATGTTCTAATTATAGATGATAATAATGAGATTACATTTTCTATCCCTCTCACATATAATAATAATAATAATCTAGGTACTTAGGCTCTTTCAAATAATGATTGAATTAACCTTCGTGATATCCAAAATGAAATAATGATCTCCCTTGAATCATCATGAAATTTTATACTTTTACGTAATGTTTAAAAACACATGATGATCCTATCCTAAAATACAACGAGGGTGGTAAGGATCATATTATTCCTATGTTCCATATGGATGGAAAATTATGACTTATAAGAAATTATTCAACCTCTTTACCAACACCTCCTAGTGATATGCTATCTCTAATTATTATCATGGGATATATTTAATGACAAATGACTCTTATTAGGTTGAACTCATACTAGGATACTTTTAATGATAATATATTAGATGGCCAAACCCTTACTAGAGATGTTTATTATTATTCATATCCTTCCACCTTTATCATGCATGCATTATCTTCATTTAATGGAAAAATAATCTTGTAAATCATTTTTAACAATATATAAACTCCTTTGACCATTGGGCTAAAGATGGACTCTTTTTATTAAAATATGTCCATAGAAATTTAGCTCAAGAGTATCTTGATTAGTTCAATGCATTCCCAATGGCTCCTTATCAATCTATAAAAACTTGAGGAATTAATCTTATTTCATTTACATAATCACATAACACACAAGCTACCATTGTAAAATTTTCAAGCCTTAACACAAAATGATGATGAATCCCTTCAAGTCTATGCAATTAGATTTAAGGATATCTTATATTCTTTAAATTACACCCCTTCAAATTTGGAAATAGAATTCATATTTAGCATGGGTCTTCTTTTTCCCCTTAGATAAAAAATGTAACACAAGCATTTTAATTCATTTTAAACCTCATATTGGGATGTGCATAAATATACATGTGCTCTAATAAATACCAAAATTGAATTACCTATTTATCGACATCAAGTAGAAAATGGTACAGATGATGCTTTTGAAGAAAATAAACAAATCGAGAAGTGTCATGAACCACTTCAAAAACCCTATTCAGAACCAATAATTCATACCAAGCAATAAATAGTAAAAGTATTGAGTAAAGGAAAGGAATATACTTAATAAATAATTCATATAATTAAACCATATGCCTCCACATAAAGGTAATAAATTCATTTTGATTGGTACTAAGATAGATCAAATAAAATATTGCATACACTATCAGATAACAAATGATAAAAATTTATCCAAATTTCATTATCCACCAAACATATTTGAAATATTAAAATGATAACATTTTTCACTTACCATGGTTTATATGGGCATCATGATAATTATTATTTTTTCTCTTGAGCAAAACCTTATGTAGTTAGTAGATATGGACGTTATTGAATTTTAGAACAAAATATATTGATCTCTTTCCCCTACTTACTCTAATAGTTATTATAATAGGGCTAAGACATCTCATGATGTTGTTTTTAAGGAACATGTGGTTTATCTACCTTTACAGAAGATAACCACTGGTATAATTCTTTCTCCTAGTGTACCCTCTACCAGACTAATCTTTCCCATACTGATCCTACCAAGGATCCATTAGTTAATTAGGTTCTTATTAGAGGGATACATGGAGAAGGAATAATTACACAACATATTTGGATACCTAAACCAAAACATACATATTCAAAGGATATTTATATAGATATATCACCTATAATGAAAAAATAAAAACTAGAAGCTCCATTAGTAATAGATCATTACAGTCAAGATTTCTTATTTCAAACTAGGTTTCATTGTATATGGTGATTAATTTATTATCACTAAATTGATATTTTCATTAAATTTAAATATTTTAGACTATCCTAAAATTTATCATATCCAAATATAAATTACACAAAACAAGTGCATGTAATATATACACAATGAATAAAGAAGTAAAAGTTCACATTCATGAGCAGCATGGATACCAAATAGAAACTTACCAAAAGAGAATGATACAATTCCTAATTCTAATACACACCATATTTTTAAGATATCTATAGTACCTATACATGTTACTATTATAGATGTTACAAAGAAACCAAATGACACTCAATGATCGATTCCATGAATCCCTACTCTTGTTCTTTCTTCACAGTAAGAGAGTCATATTTTACATACATAGAGCATCAAATATACAACAGTGACAAATATTTCACCTATACATGATCTTTGATAGTACCCCAAATTTATTACACAAAGTTATAAATGGGTAGATACCTATGAACATATATTATATGAGATCATATGATAGCCTTTTTACTATAAAATATTTAAAAATATAAAAAACATTAAAAAATCCTTTAAAATTTTTAAAATATTTTCAGCATCTACATTCTATTATCTCATTAGAATATATGTTGTTGGTTCCATGTTGTTAGATGGCATATTATTATTTTATATATACACATGTGTTTCACACATATTTTGAGTGTGATACAAGCATACATAGATACATGATCTATGTAATTTTAGATGTTGGGCCCTACCTCTAATCATGTCATATGGACATTGGGGACATCTACTTATTTGATCAAGATACATCTAGGTTATATCTTTCTAGGGTCATTTTCCATTGTCATTTTTAAGATAATATACATACATATGCCTTTATCCTTGCTTATATCTCTTGCAGTGTACTTGATATTCTATGTGCTTAAATTTTTTTGCCAACAAATATGATCCATTGGATAATATGATATGTTTACATTGGTTTATTATACATTAATTCATGAACTTTCTTGAGTATCTTAACTTTATACTATATTTATTCTGATTTAGGAAATTTTTTATTAATAACTAATAAAATAAAAATGTAGTTTTTTCAAGGTAATTTGCTTTGAAACTATGGTGAATCAATTTTGAATATGGATAATTATACAAGTGAATTAAGCATCAGATCAAGATGAATTAAGGATTGTGGAATGTGTTGATGCTTCAAACTATACCATAGGTGCTCTTAGTGTTGAATAACACATCTCATTTTAGGATTCTGAGAATCCATGGCTTGAGTTGTAGTTTGTGACTATTTAGTGATTATTTGTAGTGAAATAGAAGCAAAGTATGAAAATTGTCAACAATATTTATTTGATTTAGTGGTTAGGAGCCACTAGGATCTACATAATTTGAATACTTAATAAATTTGAAGACTCAAAAGTTAAAATAAATTATTACTAACAATGATATTTAAGCTAGAGTGAAGCTTGATGAAAAAATAAGAAAAAGGAAGGGTAAGAAAGAAAGAGATGTGATTGCAAGTTTTCATATCAGATATTATGAAAATATTCAAATTACGTTGATTACACATTAAACCAATTTATGATATAAAATATCATAATCTCAAATTACATCACAAGTCAGGCAATATTTAGAGGAATAGTATGAATCATAAGTAAGAACCAAGTTTACTTTAAAAATTTACTATTATAATCTGAATAACATAAGTACATCCAAATGTAGAGAAAATAAAATGAAGTATACTTGAAATATTTATAGTTAATCTAGTATTTAGAAAAAATTAACTACCATAGGATAAATAACGTGACTCAAAACAAGAAGAATCATTCAAATTCAATAGAAATTTCCACAATTGAGAGATATCATATGTATTTAACAAAAGTATCCAGATAATCTTTTGAGAATTCCTTATTTTTATTAAATTATCCTGGTATCAATTACTCAAAAAATATCTCTTAAAAATGGTAACTATCTACCTATTAATAAGAAACATAGGTGGTTAACCAAATTAAATTTCAAAATATCAACATGTAAATAAGGACAGTTGTCATTAATATAAAGATACAATGTGGAACGTCACATGTCAATGTGACAAGAAAGAGTATATGCTAATAGACTAGCACATACTTTATAAAAATAAAATTATCTTAAGAATTTTATTGATGGGCCCTTCAATTAGCCCTATCTGAGAAGTCTTTCACCTTGGTGTATTATTCCTTGATCAACTCAAAATTCCCTCTAAGCTTTCTTAGAAAATATTCTTCTTTATCTATGAACTTGTCAAAATCACTATCTACCCAAGATATAAGTTCTTTGATACATTGTGCTTCTGTAATTTGCTTCTATACAAAAATAATGGTATCAAGGGTCTCCTAGTTGTCCTTAGCTAAATGACCTTTATTTTTTTTTATGTTTTGGATGTGAGTTATAACCCTCTACTTGAATTCTTCTTCACATCAATCAGGCCTATAGCAATGGTTTGAGAAGGGTTATCTAATAGATTCCCCAAATATTTCTCAATCTAGCTTACCAAGTCTATGTCTCTCTTGATGAAGTACTTAACATCATTGCTTCAAGTGATCAAATCTTCTTGTTTAACTATAAAAATTTCCATGAAGACATCCAAATGTCAAAGTTTGATAATCTTGAATTCCAATATCTACTTTGTCTTATGCACCATGATGAGATCCTCCATCTAAGCTTGAGAATTATACCACTAGGTGATTAAGTCTTGTGCCATCTCAGCTTGATAGTTCAAAGTAATAAATCTAGACTTGATGCTTTTCAAATTGTCAAATACATCCATCAAGGAACATGCAATGCTTAAAATACATCCTTAGAAATTTAAAGGAGGACATGAGCTTCCAAATCTTACTTTTTTTCTCCAAGTTGAGAATCCTCTGCTTCATTCCTTAAACTCTAGCCAAGGTAATTGTTGATTGGGATATTACCATACTAGCTACATCCTTTTTAAAAATAAGATGCTTCCCTGCTACCTACACTAGAATAGGAGTTAAACCTAAAAATGGTTCCACCTTTTGAAAGGTGAACTCCTCATTACCAATAATAATTTTCTTGGTCTCTACTCTCTCAAGAGTTTATGTATCTAGATTAAATTGGACTTGAGGGTCATGTTCTTTCACTTTTAGTTTTTCAATAATATCTAAATTTTAACTCCTAGAGGCTCTTGTGATACCAATCCATTGGCTTTCCTTATTGTGAAGAATCTAGCTCCTTCTCTATGCTTGTTTTTTCAACATATCCTGAATCCAAGGCTTGACATTATCCTGAAAACCTATGTCCACCCAAGTCAATGCTAGTGAAGGAGAAAGATATAGGATTTTTTACAACTTCCCATAAATAAACCAATCAAGAATGGATGGTCCATAAATAGGATTATCATCACTGAAGAGGTTTATTTCACTATTAGGGTGAGTGAAAGTTAACCTAGGCTTCTTTCTTGTGACCAAAAGAACTAAGGCTAATTTTACTTGCCTCTTTCCACTGTATAATGGAAATAATTCCTTGTGTGATTCCACATATTCATCTTCTTCCTTATCTAAACCATAAGAAGTTATGATATTAATAAGGGAAGTTTCTACTATTTCTCTAATTTCTAAAGTAATCATGTTAATAACCTCTATTAGGGAAGAAGGCCTTGGTAGGGATGCCTAAATTTGGGGACCTTCACTTGGTCTATGCTCAATGTTAGACTCTTCAATTATAGCTTTACATTTTCCCTCTACATCCTCAGGTTGCCTAATCTAGGATGACTTTATCAATTCTCCCTGCTGAGGCTCAAAAGATTATCTTGCAATAGGTGGTTCTTTATGTATAGTCTTAAATGGTCTTGGCAATAAGTGATACTATAAAGGATGTAACTGCCATATTTCTCGTGAAGGCTTATTATTCTTGACCAGCCTATGTTCTAAATTTATGTTGTAGTTTTTAATCATAGATATGACTTCAAAGTTTCTTAAATTTGTGTAAATTCCATCTCTAACACCTGGTTGATGTCTGTATTTAGCCTTTGGGACACTTTTATCATGAATATGGTTAGCCACTCTATCATTAGGGTCCCACATCTTAAGATCATCAAATTACAAATCAAAAGCATTCTTGTACACCATCATGATCTCCAACTATTTCCAATCCTTGATTATAATTATGTTAATGTCTAGTGGAAAGGGATGAACCTAATATTTCTTATTATTCTTATAGTGCCAATCCATTCCTTAGATGATTTGATAAACAATTTCTTGCTCTACAAGGTTAATGGGAACATATAAAAGTAATTTGTATGGTTGGACCATGATTCCCTCTATCCTTATTCTAGTGCAATCTAGATAGAACAACACATCCCCCATGGTCTCTATTTTTCTTTTGATTAGAGGATGAAGTCTGGGCATAGGGACACTAGTGATTGCCTAAAAATTGACTATGAATATACCATCACATATGAACTACATGTGATTCATATATTTGAAAATATGTAATTTGGAGTAATAATGGGAAATGGTAGATCTACCATCAGGTGACCAATTTTGAATGCTAGGGAAATTCATAGAGGCTAGGAGTGCATCCAAGAGGTATGGAATCATAAATAATTTCTTGGAAGTCTTTCTTTATTATTGTAAATTAGTTCACCAAGAAGAAACTTATTAAGTCTCTAATAAGAGGGGTTAAGTTCCACTCCAACATGCAATGGACATAGGATACACAAACCTTATTTAAATAAGAAGTAGATGATGCATCTAAGGCTCTATTCAATAATGTCATAGCTACCCTATTACTTTCTTTGAATTGGGCAATAGGAATCACATGGGAACCTTGGATTAACCAAGGTGAGAGGATTAAATCCAAGTTTTGGGAATTTGTCCATTCTCTCAAGGGAGATCGATGTGAGGCAAAGGGAGCTTATAGTAAGTCTCAAAGGCCTTGGGAGCTAAGCATGCAAATTTTTCGATACTTTCTTCATGAATATTCTATTCTCTGTCTATTATATAGTCAATAAAAATATGACAAATAAGATCAATGTAATGCACTACCTCTAGTTTAGTAGCTGGATGATGAAGTCCTACCATTTAAATTGATACTAAATCCTTGTATCTTTGGTATACTAAAGCATTCCTCTTTTATTATTGGTAAATTGGTTGAAACTCCTCTATAAAGAAAAATAATTTAGACCAATTTCTGATTCCATGCACATTCAAGGTTGTTAAATCCAATTTTATTTCTCTATAGACCCTTCCTTCACTATTTGGAGCTAGATAAAGTTATGCTTCAATATTCATCTATTGTCTAACCACTACCATTGATAATATTGTATTGTTTTTGTAAATCTATAAAAGTTCTTATTAAAGCACTTTCTCTAGATTTAGTTTGTAATTATCTCAAGTGTCACATAATCAATTGAACCAACTCTAGCCTTGTTTATAGAGGGTTTAGGGTTTTTGGCTTTAATGACCAAAACATCCAACTTTGATCTCATGCATGCCTTATATATGATGTAACCTTACTATCATGTCTTTTATGTTTTCAATCATGAGATATTTTTCATTTTTATCCTCCATGCTTACGTGGAGCTTATGTGGCAGGGTTTCATGCCTTTCATGGCAAATTTCTTAAATGCCAATTGAAGAGTGACCATTGGTTTTTAAAAGTCCCCTTTATGTTTATTTGAAAAGTTAATTCTAGGTCCTCACATTTCATTGGTTCTTTATCTTTGATATTATTAATTGTGCCATGTGTCAAGATTGTGAGGCCTTGGAAAACTCCTCAACTTTGATGCACTAATGGATCAAATATATTGAACAAGTGATCACCATTGGATTTTACAAGATGCTTACCTTTTAATAAGTTACATGATCATATAAATCTTATGTTTTAAAACACCATTTAGAATTTTATGTTTAAAAAACACAAAATGACTAAAGCTAAGATCTTTATATACTAAGCTTGTCTTCATAAAAATCTTAGAATTTATTAAAAGGTTTATAGAAATACCCCCTTTGATTAGGCTTTAAAAATTGTTTATGTTAAATTTGATGGGTTCAGTCATGTCAAATACATCCTCACAGACATGAAATGATGGAAGCAAACCTATCAAATTTAAAATAGTGTAATTTATTGAGCTAATAAATGAATGCCACATGCAAAGTCCTCAAGAATTCCAAAGGTTTTATGGATTACCTATGTTAAATTTAATGAGTCTAGTAACATTAAATACATCTTTGTAAATGTCAAATGATGGGAGTGAACCTGTCAAATTTAAGACATTAGAATTTTTTGGTCCAATGAATGAGTGCCACATATAAAGCCTTCGGGAGATCTTGAGCCTTTCAATATTTATTAGTTTAAATTTGATGGGTTTAATCTCATAAAATACATCCTCACAGATGTCAAACGATGGGGGTAAACCTATCAAATTTAAGGCAATGGAATATTTCTATCTCATGTTAATTTTGATGGGTTCGGTCCTGCTAAATACATCCTCACAGATGTCAAATGATGGGAGTGAACCTATCAATTTTAAGACAATAAAATTTTCGAGTCTAATGAAAGAGTTCCATGTGTAAAGTCTTCATGATATCTTGAAGCTTTCAGGTCGATACACACCATTATATTAGAACCTCTGAGGCAATGTGAACCATCGGATCAAGTCCTGAGTGGTTAATAGTTGTTAATGTCATTTTTGGGTGTCGGATTTAATTTTATCCATTGGATCAAATCCTCCAAGAAAAAAATCATTGTTATATATTCACCAAGACCAAATCATTAACTATATGTCCTCTTTAGAAGACTTCAGGATTGTCATATTGTTGGATCAAATCCAATGAACAAGTGATTACTGTTAGATTTGTAAAAGAGCATAAACTTTAAATTAATACCCAATTATGTATAAAGTTTATCTTAAGGTATTATATTAATATTTGGTCATTTTCTAATATAAAAATCATATTTGAAGCTTAATATAAAGTTAGACTTAAGAATATTTAATCTAAAGGAAATAAAATTTCCCATTAGTATTTTTCGTGAATATTCAAATTCAAACCCCCTTTAGGTTTTGTTCATTAGAAATCCTAGCTTCTTACATGGAACATGTAACTAATCACCTTGAAGATAATTATTAGCAATGTTGAACCATGAAACATAAACATGATCAAATACATCAAAGTACATGTTCCCCTTTCAAATTTGATTTTCTTTTAAAATCCAAGATAAGACAACTCTTCACATTCAGTATAGAATATAGACTTTCTGGAAATAAATACAAGGGTCCTCCTTTCAAAAATGAAAGATAGGGGGTGTTGGTCTCAACAAATGGTGACTCATAAGGGTAATATAGAAATATGTTAGAACACAAGACTCTAGTTTTAAACTTGTACATGAACTCTATATCCCATTTAGACATATGATTTTTCCTGAGTCAACCTTAGATTAAAATATGATCTTTATGTATAGAATTTGAAATTAGATATAACATTAACATGTAGTGTGTGCTTTGATTCCACTTACTATTTGTTATGAACTTTAAGAAACAACCTCTGGGTTCTTGTCCTTTTGGTCCATTATATTTGATTTTGAGCATTTTAGATATTCTTTGATAATAAAAAATCTTAGTTTAAGGGAGGATTGGGCATTTTTCTCCTTATAGCTAGGTGTCTATAGCCCTGACAGAGATACCTTTGGTTCCACTCAAGGTCTTGCTCCACTAGTAGCCAGGTGTCTATAGCCCTGGTGGAGATTACCTGAATTGTCTTTGCTTTGGAATATTTTGATTTGATAATAAGATCTTTTTTTTATCATCATTTTTTTCTTCCAACAAAGGTTGAGAACTAGATTAGCTAGGTTTAGGGATTTGATCAAATGTTATAGCTTTAGGATAATCTCCTTTAATTGAAACTTGAGTTCATGACAAGGATATGTTTTAAATGTAAACATGAATATGATTTAAGAAAAAAAAATCACATCATATACATATGACTCTTCTTAAAACCAAGTTTTAATTTAGAATAAGATTTAAATATTTGTAAGACATTGAGTTTATATACCAATCTATACTAGTGCCATTGGTTTCTTCATGATAATTTATTGTGACCTGATATTCACCTTTTATAAAATTTACCCACACCCTCTTGAGCAATTTCCAAATCAAAAATAATACCACAATATTATACCACAACCAAGGAATACCACCAAGAAAGAAAGGAAAACAAAACATAAACAAATAAATATATATAAACCCAAAAAGAAAAGGAAAAAACAAAACAAAGCAAGAAAAGAATCTAACTAGCCTACCTACTCTAACTTTAACAATATTACACATTTATTCCATGAACACCCCTAGTGGGACAACAACAAAGTAATGTTTAAGATATTGTCCATTAGTAGGGAGTGTGAACTCTACTCTTTGGAGATATTTTAACCTGAAAGAATTATTTCCCAAGATTTTTGTAATTTGGTATAAGACAATCCATAAAGGGGTGAATTTACCATGTTTGACTTTAGGTTCTGATGCTTTGTCCTAAAGAAGGACTAGATCTCCCTAGCTGAACACATTTACTTTATATCTTTTATAAAACCATCTTTTCACAGTTTATTGGTGCCTACTGAAGTCTATAAATGCCTTTTCACTTACATCTTCTAATTAAATAATGTCTAAAAGTCAAGAATTAGCAATTTCTTGACTATCATCCATGTATTCCTACATGAATGTGAACATAGGTAACTTCAAGGTTATGGGAAAGATGTGTTCCTAACTATATACCAAAAAAATGGTGAGGATTTTAGATCTTGTTTGATCCTAATTCAATTTGCCCATAATGAAAACTTAATGAGTTTATGCCATGTTCTATGTCTATCTTTAGTATATTTTTTCATAACTTTCATCAAAATATTATTTGTGGATTCAGAGACACCATTTCCTTGAGGGTATTGATTAGAAGAAAATTTGAGTGAAATAACTTGGTAATAATCTCATTCCATCATTTAAATAGAAATGAATGTAGATCCAGTGTCATAAACCAAATAAACTAGGGTTCCAAATCTAGTACAAATATTTCCCTCTAAGAAATTGATCACCTCCTCTATTCTATATTGCTTAGTGGCTACTACCTCAATCTACCTAATATAATAATTCATAGTAGTTAGGACATAATTATGACCTTCAAAATAATTGGGGTTGATTACTCTTACAAATTCAAATTCCCATTGTGTAAAAGGTTTATCCATCGTCATAGGTTGTAAAGGCATGGATGCCTTTGGCTCCTTTGTGCTAAAAATCTAGCATAAATGACACACCCTTCCATACTTATAAGCATATTTTAAGAGGGTGGGACAATAATATCCAACACGAATAATATTTTGACTTGTGGTTCTTCCTAAAGGGTGTCCACTTCCTAGCTTCTCATGGAAAGTATTCATAATCTAAGTTGATTCTTCCTTAGACACACATCTTAGATAAATTCCCTCAAAGTTCCTCTTATAAAATACTCCATTATTGATGAGGTAATGAGCTACTTTGAGCCCCAAGGCTCTCTTTTGTTCTCTTATAAATTCTAGGGTACAAACACCATTGACAAGTAAATGGATAATATAGTCATATCACTCATTGGGTTAGAAGTTTTGTTGATCTATTTGCATGACATAGAATTTTGGATCAATACTACTGATCATCTAAACTAAACCTTGAAATTTCACTAATTTGGATATTTTCATCTTTATATCATGTTCTTGTAAAATTTCCATCTACTTGCCTCTTCTTTCTCTAAGATCATTCTAACTCAACATAAGCTTTGTAGCAGGATCATGAAATATGGCATGTACCTTATTTCTAAGGAGGTAATGTATGAATATTTTTACTACCTTTACCAATGCATAATCTTGCTTATCAATAATAGAATAGTTCACTTCTAAATTTTTGAATTTGGTGCTCATGAAAGCTATGGGATGATCATTTTCATCAACCTTTTGAGTTAACACTACAGTCATAGTATGCTCAAAAGCAAATGAATATAGATAGAAATATTTTGAGAAATCAAGACTTATGAATATTGGAGCTTTAGTGATTACCTTCTTAATGTCAGTGAAGGACTTCTTATATTCTTCATTCCAAGAAATTATAGCATCTTTCTTAAGCATATCATTCAAAGGTTTGACAATCTCAACAAAGCCTGAAATAAACTTCCTCACAAAATTAATATTGCCAAAGAATGACTTAAGTTCTTTTTTATTATTGGGAAAAATATTTTTAGAAATGGCCTCTAATCTATTGTGATCTATAGAAATCCCATATTTGGTAATGACATGTCCCAAAAAATTTCCTTCAGTGACATAGAATATACTTTTCTTGGGATTAAGAGATACACCATACTTTATGCATCTATCAAATACTCATCTTAAATGTATGAAATGTTCCTCTCTATTTTTATAAAATATTTTAAGATTATCTATATATATGATAATACACTTGCCCAGTAAACCTTGTAAATCATATTCATGGCCCTTTGAAAAGTTTCCCCTACATTAATTAATCCAAAAGGCATACTCTTGTATGCATATGTTCCCCATTTAGTGGTAAAAGTTATTTTCATCCTATCTTCTGGAGTTACAAGCACCTAGTTATATCCGAAAAGGACATCATGGAAGATCCTAAAATAGTTTGGATATCCTAGTCTAGAGAAGGTAAAGGATAATTATCCTTTTTAGATGCTCTATTTATATTCCTAAAATCTATGCACAATATTATTTCTCCATTATTTTTTCTAATTGGGACTAGGTTTACCACCCAAGTGGAATGTCTAATAGGAAACACTCTCCTTGCATCTAATAGCTTCTTGACTTATTTAAAAATCATGGGTTCTAAAATAGGGTTGACTAGCCTTTGCTTTTGTCTAAAAGGTTTTCAACCTTCTTGACAAGGTATAGTATAAGTAATGACCCTTGGGTCAAATATTTTTAAATATTCATAAGACCAAGAAGTTACATCCTTGTATTTTGAGAGCAAGTCTCTAGCTTTTATATTTTCTATTTCAGTACAATCCTTCCCTATATTCACCATTTGGGGCTGATCATATGGACCAAGGCTCATCACATGATAATCTCTACCATTTACCTTAGGTTGTTTAGTTGCCATATAAATCTTGTCAAGATCAAATAGTCTTTTCAATGAAATCATCCCTTTAGTTATCTTATTGTCACTTAATTGGATGATTTTATCATTAAGTTCTTTCTCATGAGAAGTTTCATCTATTTCATCAATAATGTGAGCTTTAAAAGCTCTAAAATTAGTCAAGAAATCTATGATTTATTGATCATCATTAAAAACTTGAAAATGATTTACATTATTAGGAATTGAAATACATGGTACTAGCTCAATATTCAAGATTTAAGAATCATGATTAGGCATGAGGTTAGTTGTAGCAAAGGCAAGCTCATCAGCAACATTGTTTCTTCTCTTGGAATATCCAAGATATTTAAATCATCAAAAGATTCAATCAAGTCCCACACCCTAAACTTATATCTTTTTAAGTAAAATAATTTGCATTGATATTTACTCCTCACTTGGTTAACCAAAAGTTTAGAGTATCCATAGACAAGGAGCTCCTTAACTTTGAGTTTAATGGAAAACTATAATTCAAGTATGAGGGCCTCATACTCAACTAAATTATTTTTGTAAGGGAATTAGAACTTATAAACTACATGGTATTGTTTTTTTGAAGAATATATCAATACAATACCAACCCCTGATTCTGATTGCACTTGGCACCATCCATGTATAACTTCCACAAACCAATAATTTGAGGAGAACTCTTAGAAATTGGTTCATTTATAATTTCCAAAGTGAAAACTCCCAAATCATAATCTAGTAAATTTACCCTTTCATTAACATCATTATATTCTATTATCATGTGTTTCATTTGAGGTTCCCTTTCCACTCTTATTTGACTTGGTACACCTTTCCAAGGAAGCCATAAGTGTGATAAATTAGTAGACATATAGACATTTAAATCCTTAGTACATTCTCTACTCAAAAGCAATGCATAAGCACTAGACATTTCTACCACTAGGATATCAATGAATTGTTGAACCCTTGGTTCACTAGCTAGTTGTATATGCACATTCAATAATTCTTCTATAACCTTAGCTCTGAATTTATCCAATTTAGTTACTCCCTTGTTAGACTTGATTGGAGTTAACCTTAGTTGTTCACATATCCCAATAAGAATAATGTTGTTCAAAGCTCCAAAATCTAAAAGACAATTATGAAAATTCTTCCCAAATATCCTAGCTATTAGTAAAAAAGGTTGAGACTCTACTTTGATTACTTGAGTAATTAAATTTTCACTATCATTCTAAGGGGCCTTCCCAATTTTCTTGGACAAAGATTCTAATATTAAGTCTCTTTGTTCTGTGATCTAAGTTAACTCATGTAGAGTGATATTGGTTTTAATTGTTTTCATATCCTCCAAAATATTGTAGCTAGTTTTTCTTCGAGGATCAACAGTTAGCTTAGAAGAACTTCCTCTAGGGGGTTCAAGATTATTCTTTGATACAGTGTCTGGAGGGGTTCCATAATATTTAGGAGGGGTAGAGGTAGTTAATGGTTGTTTTTATTCCCTATTTATTAGAGGATATGTCTTCAAAAAAAATTGGAATGCTTGAATCTCCTTAGGGATATTTTCAAGCTCATTATCCTCTTCAAAAGGGAATTGAAAATTTTCCACCATATACACTTGGTCAAATGGTTTAGACTCAGAATAATTTGTAGTAACATCTTTGTTTAGAACCACTTCAAATTGTGTCAAGTTATTCTTGAAAATATTCAAAAGCTTTACAAAACTCAATGCAATCAATCTCACCATGCTTTGAAGTAAAATGCAACCTATAGTAATATGGTAAGGCAATATCAGTGAGGTTTATATCCATATTATTTTCTCTAGGAAAAGGTTCATTATCTTTTTTATTATGGAAACTATCATTCTAAAACCTATTCCTAGGCTTGTTGAACTTTTGAAAAGAAGTTCCTTCCAAAATTGTCATTAGCATTACCAACTCATTTTTGCAATTGTAGAAAATCAATGCTAAAATTCTATACCATTTTTAATATAAACTCATTCTCATTTTTTGGAACCTTAGTATTTTGACCTTGGTTACTTTTAATTCCATTAACATGCACTAAATCCTTCTAGTCATTGTCATGAGATCCATTGGTAACTTGATGGCTTAAGAAACCTAAATTTTGATTAGGGGTAGCATGACTAATAAGAAACACATTCAAAGAAATAAATTGGTTTAATACTAGAGTAATTTTGTTATTATTTGGGAAAAGGTTTAATATAGGAATTTAAGGATTAAAATTTGGGATAGAATAAGCCATATGACCTTGGGGTTGCATTTGGTTTCTAATAACCATTACTTCAAAATAAGCTTGAGCCAATGTGATAATAATTGGAAGGGCTCTCTTCAGAAACACAAAATTCATGGGGTCAATAGCATCTTTATAAACCTCCAAAGCTAAAGCTTCATTAGATTTATATGGATCCATGGTTTGACTAAACATTTTTTGGAACCTAATTTTAAAGGACCTAATAGGTTTAATTTTATCTCTCTTAATAGTTGTAAATCGATGATAGATGACACAAGGGATCATGATCTTTCCAAATTAATCAATGAAAATTATGTCAATGTTGTTCCATGAGACAATACAATTGTCAAACAGATGAAGGAACCATTCATATGCAACATCTTTGAATGTAAATGGGAAAAACCTACAAGCTACATCTTCATGAATAACATTTAATAATCTTAATTCAACTTTGAGAGATTTAACATGTTCTTTAGTAGTAATAATACTAGTTAGACTAAATATTATCAAATATTTTTTAGGATTACATGTTAAATCGTGAACCACACCTAGTATATTGATAGGGGAACTTCCAAGACATGCCATGTTTGGATGAAGATCAAACACAAAAATCCCTTGCAAAGGTGATAATGGTAAAGACTTAGAATACCTGCATCTTCCTCTATCTTTTGTATTCCTTCTATGAATTTTGAGTTTGAGCAAGGGTTCTCTCATCTCTGAATGTGATCTAGTTGTAATCCTTGGTAATTCCATCTTGAAGATTAATGATCTTGTTTTAACACATGGTGTAGCACATTAATTTCCAAATAATGACAAATAATATGCACACTAATCTTAATTTGCAAAAAATTATTCATTAGAGGACAAAGGACATCAATCTTTAACTAAAAAAGTGCAAAGATATACTGAATTATCCAAAGATGACTAATCTTTAAAACTTATGACTCAGATGAACCTCTTACTGTCAAAGAATTATCAGTTTTGAACAAAATAAGTTATCCTAACTCCAAATACTAATAAATTCTTAGCAACAAAAGTTGTATTTCCACAAAGGTCACCAATCTTTACATAATTTATGATGTTAGAAACATAATCATGTAAAATGTAGATATATTTGATCAAATACGAATGAAAGATATTAAGTATATTCAATGAGGCCCTCCTTCTAGCATTAGTGGAGTTTCTCTTATTAATGCTTCAAACTATACCACAAGTGCTCTTAGTGTTGAATAACACTTCTCATTTTAGGATTATGAGAATCCATGGCATGAGTTACAATTTGTGACTATTCAGTGATTATTTGTGCTGAAATAGAAGCAAAGTATGAAAATTGTCAATAATATTTGTTTGATTTAGTGGTTGGGAGCCACCTGGGTCTACACAATTTGAATACTTAATAAATTTGAGGACTCGAAAGTTAAACTAAATGATTATTAACAATGATATTTAAGATAGAATGAATCTTGATGAAAAAATAATAAAAAGGAAGGGTAAGGAAGAAATTGACGTGATTGTAGGTTTTCATATCAGATATTATGACAAGATTCAAATTATGTTGAGTAAATATTAAACCAATTTATGTTATAAAAAAAACATAATCTCAAATTACATCACAAATTAGGAAAGATTCAAAGGAATAGTATGAATCATAAGTAAGAACCAAGTTTACTTTAGAATTAATCACAAATTAACTACCATATGAAAAATAATGTGACTCAAAACAAGAATAATCATTCAAATTCAACATGAATTTCTATAATTGAGAGATAGTATAGACATTTAAAAAAACTATCTAGACAATCTTTTTAGAATTCCTTAGTTATATTAAATGCTCCTAGTATCAATTTCTCAAAAAATCTCTCTTAAAAATGGTATCCATTTACCTATTTATAATAAACATAGGAGGTTAACCATTTAACTTTCAAAATATCAACATGTGAATATATATAGTTGTGCTTAATATAAAGATACAATGTGGAAGGTCACATGTCAATGTGACAAGAAAGAGCATATGCTAATAGACTAGCATATACTTAACAAAAATAAAATTATCTTAATAATTTAATTGGTGGGATGTTTAATTATCCCTACCTAAGGAAGTCTTTCACCTTGGTGTATTATTCCTTAATCATATTAGAATCTAGTCTAAGCTTCATTAGACAATTTTCTTCTTTATCTGCTAACTTGTCAAATTCATTATCTACCCAAGATACAAGTTATTTAATATATTGTGCTTTTGAAATATACTTTCCTACAAAAATAATGGTATCAAGGGTCTTCTAGTTGTCCTTAGCTGAATGACCTTTTTTTATGTTTTGAATGTGAGTGCCAACCCTCTTCTTGAATTCTTCATCATCAATCAGGTCTGTAGTAATGGTTTGAGAAGGGTTATCTAATAGATTCCCCAAAAGTTTCTCAATCTAGTTTACCAATTTTATGTCTCTCTTGATGATGTCCTTAACATTGTTTCTCCTAGTGATCAAATCCTCTTATTTATCTATCAAAACAACAATAAAGAGATCCAGATGTCTATGTTTGATAATCTTGAATTCCAATACCTAAATTGTCTTATGCACCTTGATGAGCTCCTCTATTTGGGCTTGAGAATTCTACCACTAGGTGATTAAGGCTTGTGTCATCTCAGCTTGATGGTCCAAAGTACTCAATCTAGACTTGATGCTTTTCAAATTCTAAATGCATCCATCAAGGATATGATCAATTCTTGCAATACATCCTCAAGAATTGAAAGGAGGACCTGAGCTTCTAAATCTTCCTTTTATTTCTCTAAATTGAGAATCCTCTACTTCATTCCTTGAACTCCAGCCAAGGTCATTATTATTTGGTCTATTACCATACTAGTTACATCCTCTTGAAAAATAGGATGCTTCCCTACTACCTACCCTAGAATAGGAGTTAAACTTGAAAATGGTTCCACCATTTGAAAGGTGAACTCCTCAGTACTACAGTAATTTTCTTGATCTCTACTCTCTCAAGAGTTGATGTATCTATATGAAATTGAACTTGAGGGTCAATTTATTTCACCTATGGTTATTTAATAATCTCTACATTTGAACTCTTAGAGGCTCCTAGGGTACCAACCCATTAGATTTCCTTGTTGTGAAGAAGTTGGCTATTTATCTATGCTTGTTTGTTCAACATATCTTGAATCCAAGGCTTGACATTATCTTGAACACCTATGTCCACTTGAGTCAAAGATAATGAAGGAGAAAGAGATGGGATTTTTTTCAAATCCCTATAAATAAACCAATTAGGAATGGTTGGTCCATAAATATGATTCTTATCACTGAAGAGTTTTATTTCACTACAAGGGTGAGTGAAAGTTAACCTAGGCCTCTTTCTTGTAGCCAAAGGAACTAAGGCTAATTTTTTTCTATCTCTTTCCACTACCCGATGGAACCAATTCCTTTCCTTCTTCCTTATCCAAACCATAAGAAGCTATGATATTAATAAGGGAACTATCTACTATTTCTCTAGTTTCCAAAGCAAACATGCTAATAACCTTTATTAAGGAAGAAGGCCTTGGTGTGGATTCCTAAATTTGGGGACCTTCACCAGGGCCATTCTCAATGCTAGACTCTTTAATTATAGCTTTACCTTTTCCCTCTCCATCATCATGTTTCCCACTTTGAGATGACTTTGTCAATTCTCCTTATTGAGGCTCAGAATATTATCCCTCAATAGGTGGTTCTTGATGTGTAGTCCTAGATGGTCCTGACAATTAGTGATATTGTAAAAGATGTAACTAACATATTTATCTTGAAGGATTATTATCCCTGACTAGACTATGTTCTAAATTTATGTTTCAATTTTTAACCCTATACAAGACTTATTCAAAGTTCCTTGCCTTTGTATAAATTCCATCTCCCATGCCTAGTTGATGTTTATATTTGTCCTTTGGGAACCTTTTATCTTGAATATGGTTAGCCACTTTATCATTGGGGTCCCACATCTTAACATCATCTAGTTGGAAATCAAAAGAGTTCCTATGCACCACCATGTTCTCCAGTTATCTCCAATCATTTACTACAATTATACCAATGTCCACTAGAAAGGGATGAACCTAAAATTTCTTATTCTTCTTGTAATGCCAATCAATTCCCTAGATGATTTGATAATAAATTTATTGCTCTATAAGGTTACTAGGAACATATATAAGTAATCTATATGGTTGGACCATGATTCCCTCTATCCTTATTACAATGTAATCTAGATAGAACCACAAATCCCCCATGGTATCTACTTGTCTTTTGATTAGAAGATGAATCCTAGGCATAGGGACACTAGTGATTTCCTCAAAATGACTGTGAAGATACCATCACATATGAATTACATGTGATTCCTGTATTTGAAAATATGTAATTTGGAGTAATGATGGGAATCAATAGATCTACCATTAGGGGACCAATTTTAAATGTTATAGAAATTAATAGAGGCTAGGTGTGCATCCAAGAGGTAAGACATCATAAATAATTACTTAGAGGTCTTTATTTTGATTTATATAAATTTTTTCACCAAGAAGATACTTATTAAGTCTCCAATAGGAGGGGTTAAGTTATGCTCTAACGTGCAATGGACATAAGATACCCAAAACTTAATCAAATAAGTAGTATAAGAGGAACTAAAGGCTTTGTTTAATAAATTCATAGCTACCATAAAACCTTCCCTAAATTAGGTAATATTAATCTCACCATTTGAGGTCCTAAAAACATAGGAACCTTAGATTAACCAAGGTAAGAAGACTGAGTCTAGGTTTTGGGAATGTGTCCATTCTCTCAAGGAAGGGAGATCGACGTGAGGCAAAGGGAGCTTATAATAAGTCTCAAAGGCCATGGGAGCTATGCATGAAATTATTTTGATACTTCATTCGTGAATAATCTATTCTATATTCAATAAAAATATGAAAATTAAGATCAATACAATACACTACCTCTGGTTTAGTAGCTGCATGATGAAGTCCTACAATTTGAATTGATACTAAATCCTTGTATCTTTGGTATACTGAAGCATTCATCTTTTCTTCTTGGGAAATTGGTTGAAACTTCTCTATAAATAAAAATAATCCAGACCAATTTCTAATTTCATGCACATTCAAGGTTGTTAAATCTAATTCTATGTCTCTAAAGACCATTCCTTCACTACTTGAAGCTAGATAAAGTTATGCTTTAATCTTCATCTATTGCCTACCTATTTACATTGATAATATTGTATTGTAGTTCCAAATGTATGAAATTTCTTACTAAAGCACTTTCTCTAGATTTAGTTTGTAATTATCTCAAGTGTCACATAATCAGTTGAACCAACTCTAGCCTTCTTTATAGAGGGTTCAAGGATTTTGGCTTTAATGACCAAAACATCCAAATTTGATCTCATACATGCCTTATATATTATGGAATGTTACTATCATGTCTTCTATGTTTTCAACCATGATATTTTTTTCATTTTTATCTTCCATGCTTACGTTTAACTTATGTGGTAGGGTTTCATGCCTTTCATGGCAAATTTCATAAATGTCATTTGAAGAGTGACTGTTGGTTTTCAAAAGTCCCCTTTATGTTTCTTTGAAAAGATAAATCCATGTCCTCACATTTAATTGGTTCTTTATCTTTGAACTTATTGATTTTGCCATGTGTCAAACTTGTGAGGCCTTTGAAAAGTCCTCAACTTTGATGCACTATTAGATCAAATGTAGGTAACAAGCGATCATTGTTGGATCCTACAAGATGTTTACCATTTAATGAGTTACATGATCATATAAATCTTAGGTTTAAAAACATCATTTAGAATTTTATGTTTAAAAACCACAAAATGACTTAGGATAAGATCTTTATATACTAAGCTCATCTTTGTAGAAAGCTAGGAATTTATTAAAAGGTTTTTAGAAATACCCACATTGATTAGGCTTTGAAAATTGTCTAAGTTAAATTTTATAGGTTTGGTCACATAAAATACGTCCTCACAAACATCAAATGATGGGAGTGAACTTGTCAAATTTAAGATAGTGGAATTTATTGATCCAATAAATAAATGCCATGTGAAAAGCCCTTAGGAATTCCCAAGGATTTGAGGATTGTCTAGGTTAAATTTGATAGGTTTAGTCATGTCAAATATTTCCTCATAGACACCAAATGATGGCATTAAACCTATCAAATTTAAGATAGCATAATTAGTCCAATTAATGAGTGTCATGCATAAAGCCTTTGAGAGATCATGAGGCTTTTAGGATTATTTAGCTTAAATTTGATGGGTTTGGTCCCATGAAATATATCTTTGTAGATGTTAAATGATGGGAGCAAACATATCAAATTTAAGATAATTGAATCTATCTGTCTCATGTTAATTTTGTTAGTTTCGATCCCATCAAATACATCATCGTAGATGTCAAATGATAGGAGCAAACCTATTAATTTTAAGACTAAATTTTTTTGGTCCAATGAACAAGTGCCATGTGTAAAGCCTTTGGGAGATCCTAAAGCTTCTTGGTCAATACAAAACATTAGATTAGAACATTTGAGGTAATGTGAACCATCAGATCAAGTCTTGAATGGTTAAAAACTATTAATGTCCTATCAGGTGTCTTATTAAATTCACATTATTGGATCAAATCCTCTGAGAAAATGATCACCTTTAGATATTCACTAGGCCTAAATCATTAAATGTATGTCCTTTTTAAAAGACTTTGGGATTGTCACATTATTGGATCAAATCTAGCCAATAAGTGATTATCATTAGATCTATACAAGATCATAAGCTTTAAATTAATACCTGATTGTGTATAAAGTTTAGCCTAAGGTTTTCTATTAATATTTACTCATGTTTTAAAGAAAAAACATATTTGAAGCTTAATATAAAGTTATACTTAGGAATATTAAATCAAAAGGAAATAAATTTCTCACTAGTATTTTCCATGAATATTAAACTTCAAACCCCCTTTAGGGTTTGTTTCTTAGGAATCCTAGCTTCTTCCATGGAACCTACAACTAATCACCTTGAAGAAAATTATTAGCAAATGTTGAACCATGAAACGTAAACATGATAAAATACATCAAAGCACATGTTCCCTTTTTAAAATTGATTTACCTTTAAAATCCAAGATAAGATAACTCTTCACATTCAATCCAAAATATAGACTTTTTGGAAACAAATACAGAAGAACTCCTTTCAAAAAAGAAAGATATGGGGTGTTGGTTTCAACAAGATGAAAGTGTTATATACACATTTTATATGGAGTTTAGATAATTTGTACATTTACGTATATGTCCCAACTTCATGTACAGATGGCTTAACTACATATGCATATGGTTTATTTGCATACACATGTAGACAATATGTCTGCATATGAAAACATACCATCTACATATGTATGCAGATGGTCCATTTGAATATGAAGTCAAAAAATCTACAAACATAGTTGGTATGTCTACTTTCATATGTATATTGTGTATTTTCATACGTAGATAATTTATCTACATACACAAATGATATATCTATATATAAGGGAAAATTAAGTTGATATAAAAATTAATCCTAGCTCAGTGAAGATAAATCATACATACCCTTCCACTTGTTGGAAATATTGACAATCAAGGGAATGATCAATATAGATCCTTTGTACCTAACCAATAGGTCCATTACTATAGTAATGTCGCTAAAGAGGGTTCCAAAGCCTCTAGTCAAGAAAAACCATGTGATAACCATAGTTAGGTCCTATGTTTTCTATATTCACAAAGTATATGCAAAGTAAAGTAAAATCTAACACAATGCTCACTAAAGATTATGGCATAAAATGAGGGTAATAAACATAAAAATAAACATGCATAGAATATATTTACTTAAGCCAATGTATAGTAAATCCCAATACATGGTAGAGGTAAGCATATAATATAATAGATGCTAATTTATATACTTTAATAAAGGGAGAACAAAGTTAGGAATACTTACCTTTGAAGACAAATCCACCAAGCCTCAATCACTCCCTTTGCCAAGGTGCTTTACAAAAAGTTATTGTGACATGTAAGGATGATAAGGATAAGTCAGATATAGGATACATAACTTCTATATACATCCAAAATACTTCTCCACAAGATAAAATTCGTGTATCCAAGTGTAGTATTGAAACCCTAAGCAATGCTCCTCAAGTAGAATGGTTGATAATTAGATACAAAATATATGGTGTTCTTATTGTTCTCTCTCTTTATGAAATCATAGAAATGGATGTGTATCTATAGTTGGACCTAACCCTATACATTTATAAAATTTTAGTTGATAGAGTCGATTGAATGAACCCTATTAGAAATAAAAATAGTTAGGTCCATACTAAGTCAAACTAGGCCAACTTAGTCATGTAACATGTTCAACTCTTAAAAAAGATTTTGCCTAGGAAAAATTAGTTCTATAACATGCTAAACTCTTAGAATATAGTCAGCATAGGTTAACTTAGTCTTGTAGATGGTAAAATAAAGTTTTGGCTTAGGCAGGGGCTAAAAATAGGCAATATAAATATAAAATAAACATTTAATTATAAGTTAACATTTAGACATGGACATATAATTTCTTATACTTAAATCTATATTTTATATTAATAATTTCAGGATGTTTGAGATTTTATTTGGACCTCTAGGATTTATAATCCAAATTTTAGATTTTTTAGGGTCTTTTTGGATTTCAGACATAACCATATTTTAGGATTCTAAGATCTTAGGGAGGCAGTGATGCAGGAGCATCTAGTAAGCAAACATCATTTTTGTGTCGTTTAAAAGTCATATGCTAGTTATAGGTTAAAGTTGGTATATTTTTTTATGTAAGTGTGTGTGAAGGATAATCTAGGGTCCATTTGTGTCTTTCAAAGTCATTTTGAGTCATAAAGAGTAAGTTTTAGATATACTTGGAGTTATCCCTCCCAAAAGTGACCATTTGAATATTGAAATGTTAAAGGACCTAGTGAGCATTCTGAGTGGTGTTTCAAGTAATGTCAAGGGTTTCAAATGAATGATTAATGTCCTAAGATTCATAATATTATAATGTAATTTTAAATATTTACTTAAGTTATGAGGTGGTCTTAACAATGTCTTATGTAGGTAACTATGCGTAAATGCAAGTCATGAGAAAAAGGTGGTGAAGAGTATTGTTTTGGTAAACACCCAAAACCAATGTAGATGTTGGATGAGAAAGGATTTATAAGGTATTTTTATGAGGATAATATATTGTGAGGAATTTAGAGAGATATTTGATGAGGAGAAGAAAACAAAGATAGGAAGAATGTAAACTCTCCAAGAAGGTGGTAGAGTCCATTCATAAACTATATATTTAGCAATTGACTAGTTAATTTGATTAAAGAAGAGTTATTTTGTTGTGTTTACTCTCACATGATATAGATATGAATAATTATTATTAATATTTTTATTTTAAAATCCTTGAAGGCTATGGAAATACCATTCTTGTGTGTGGTTGCAGGTTAGAGTAATGGATTGTAGGTTACAGTCATGAAAGAAAAGAATGTAATGAAGTTAATGAATATTATAAAGGAAATTATATGGTACATTAATATATATACATTTGAGATATTACATACTTTGATATATTATATACTCTATTTTTATTAAATATATTGTTTTTGAAGTGAAGTGAATCAGGAAAGATTGGTCTCTACCCTCAAACCCTGTACATGCCTGTGACAGTCAAGTGTGAAGGTAAGTTAATTATTATTAATATATATAGCATAGTTATTTTGGGATGATGATATGTTTATAATATTATTCTCAAAGGTATGTTATATTAGTTTTTTTAATGCATGTTTGATTGGTAAATGTTTAATACACAGTCAATACTTGTTTACATAATCAATACCCTATTTTGCACAGTCAATTCCCAAGAAAGATGTATATATGATTGAGAAGATGAATATGTATAGTGTTTTTTTATTCTTATTATTATTAAAATGGAGAAAAATTATTAACAATATATCATGTTGAGATATGAAAACTTTGAAAGTATAACAGTCTACTAAACGCTTACACAGTCCCATAAAAAATACATAAAATTCTATAATTTGCATTGTTATGAGCATAACAAGATTGAATAAGGATCCTCATCCATTTTATAAAGTGTAAAGTGTTAATAAATACTTTTGGAAGGTATTATAACTATTTTAAATAAGTTTAATCCAAGGAAATGGATTTTTAACCTCTCGCGTCGTGTACAAGCCTCCCAAAATTAGGAGCTAGGGTTTCATTCTTAAACACTTATATATTTGTTTATAACTAGAAGTAATGGACCATAATATGTATTTTTCCATGATTATAAGGAATGAAATGTTTTTGGTCTAGTACTATATAGTATAGTATGGATTTTAGGTCTAAGCAAGTGTATGGAGGGTTAGGAGGCCTAATTTGCGAGGTGATTATGAATGAAAGGGTACTTATAGAAAGATTTAAATGATGAAACTTCATTTTGAGACGTGAAGAGATGTAAAGTCACCAAATATGGGTTTATATGATGTAAAGGACTTGAAAATTATTTAAATAAAGGGATTTGTGGAAAAAATGGCTATAAGCCAAGTGGTCTCACTAATGAGTGGAGGAGTGTAAGTGAAGGATGGAAATGGATTAATAGGTTAAAATGGGTTAATAAAAGTGTAATATTATTAGGTAATTTCATAAATTAAGTTATGTTTTTTTCATGAGGTCAATAATAATATGTGATTTTTTATGGCTTAAGTGTGAACTAGAGTGAAGCTAGCGAATGAGTAAAGTGAAAAAAGGCTAGAAATTTAAATGAGATGAGTTAATGGAATGCGTGTGAGGATTATGATGGGTATAATGATATATATAAATTAATACAAGGTTTTTATAAAAATGGTTAACAAAGGAGAGGATGCTATCAATCTATAAAGAAGACCAAAGACTTTTGTTAAGCATTTGAAGTTCAAATCAAAGATTCAAGATCAAATTTATGATGGTATATTTGAGTCTTTTATAATGTACCTATACATAATTTGGTATTAGATAAAGGTAATATATTGGTTTTATTCTATTTTAAAGTAGTTATTAAAGATTGTTCATTTGAAATTGGTAAAGAATGCTATGAGGAGTGCATGGGATGACATTTAATGGGTATTGTGGGAAAATAAGGTTTTGTAGGTATGAAATATTTAGGTTATTATATATAAATTAAATATTTATAAGGAGAGAATTTCAATCCCCTAAGTCTAATGAGAAGGACTTGAAACTAGTTAAGAGAGACCTAGTGAAGATAGAGTGTAAAGAACATTGAAGCTCAAGAGAGAGAATAAGAAGAATCCAAGTGAGTGTAAAGGGAGATAATAATTCCTAGAAAAATTATTATACAAATATAATAAGAGAAAAGAGATGTCTAATAATAAAGTAAGTAATATTACTTAGAGATAGGTCTAAGCAAGGCCTAGAAAGTAAAAGAAAACTAAAAAGATGGATGTATAATAAGAAGTGAAAGAGATAAGAAGAGATTTGAGTTATATTTTTTAGAAGATAGATATCATGGTGAAGATCATGAAGGATAAATAAATCTAATGGTTTAGCTGTAGCATGATGAAGAAATTGAAGTGGCCATTAGAGTTACTTATGTGAGAGAGAAGGCACAAGATGAGTGCCTTAGGGTAAAATAAGAAAAAGCATGGTAGAACCCATAGTGTCATGAAGAATGAAGAGAATTTAAGAGAGAAACATGAGAGATAATTTGAAAAAATATTTGTCATTAATGATAACATGGAGAGAGAAGTGTAAAGAGAGGCACTTGAGAAAGAAACTGATGAGAAAAGGATAATGTCTATGAAATAGACATTCATGGAGGCTATGTGGTGTCTTGTTTATTCTCATAACATTACATTTGAATTTGTGTATGCAGGTATAAAGGAAATATTTATGAAGGTCAAGAGTGAGACCTTAAGGCTTGGGAATAATGGGTATAATACATCACCCATCAAGATGAATGAAAAAAATAAGGAAAGAGGATATGTTGTAGAAGTAAAGATGGTGAAGATTAAGGAATCTCATCATGCTCAAGATGATATAGAATGGGAGTTTTATGATGCTTTGACAAGCATTGTATATGAATCAATAGATGAAGCTAACCATAAAGACATGAAGGCAAAACATGAAGACATGAGAGAAGAAATGAATATATAGTAGTCCTTAAATGAGGTAAATGAGTTCTTGTGATTTGATTTTTATTGGACATTTGAAAATAAATAAGTTAATATATAGGTTAGACAAATGAAGAATAAATTAAAACCCTTAAGGAGAGTACAAGAGATTGGTTGTGTTTGGCCTAAGTGGTTCAAGGCATCACTTGGTGACGTAGGGAGGGAAAACCTCAAGTAAGAGGTCATGCAAGGCAAGTATATAAGTGAAAAATAAGAGAAAGCAAAGAAAAATTAAACAAAGGGTAGGTGACATCAAATCAGATTGATAGGATATCAAGTAAAGAAGCATGAACAAGATGAGATAAGAAGTAAACTTCATTCCAAGCATGTGCAAGGAAGAAAATGGGTTGTGAAGAGTATGGAAAAGGTATAAAGAGATAGTGTTGCAAGTAAATTCCAAGAAAGAATAAGAAAGAGGAAATTTTAAAAATCAAGAAGTAATAAACACATGGTGGAGGAAAATAAATATAAAGGGGATAAGATGCAACTAAGTAACTCAATGAGGAAACAAGGTAAAGAGTGTGAAGAGTGCATAAGCCAATGGAAAGGTAAGCAAGTCCTTTGTGACAAGTATTATTATGAATTCCTAGAGTCAATAAGTGTGATTATTAAAAAATACTACATCATGGAAAAGAGTGTAAATGAGTATAAGTGGGCAGAAAGGTGTGATTTTAAATGCATATAGAGATGAAGCATTGATGAAAAATGAAAACATAATGGCTGCACATGTTGGTATAGGATATAATTTTGAAGGAGATGAAGGTTACCGTGTTCTAAAATTTAATGAAGATGATAGAGAGATAGATGATTTAACTTTTAAGGAGGAATTAGAGATTTTAGAAAGGGTTTTTAGTCCATTGAAAAGGTTACATGCAAGTGAAGGGCAGCAATTTAAGCTCATGGATGAGCTCAAAGAAGAGTCAAATGAAGAAAATTTTAATGGCATAAGTTCTCATAACCATGAAGGTAATAAGAAAAATATTGATCAAAGAATGAAAAACATGAATGATATGGATAATGTAGGTATGTGTTGATAAGAAGGAGATGAGCCATAAGATCTCATGATCAAATAAGACAAGGTGAACAAAGGAGAGGATGCTATCAGGATCGAAAGAAGACCATAGACTTTTATTAGGCATTGAAGCTTATGCACAAAGGAAAGCATTTGAAGTTCAAATCAAAGATTTAAGATTAGATGTATAATGGTATGTTTGAGTCTTTTCTCATTTACCTATACATCAATAATCATATGAGGTAATTATATAGAGACTCTAAATAATTTGGACTAATGGTATGAATATACAAATCCACAATAATCTTGTGAAGCACCAATGGTCTGCCCACACCTTTCTTGGTTCACCCTTTAAGGTGTGAACTTAGAGAGATCAAAAATTTATAGGTTATTAAAAAATAAGAAGTGTTATTGAGTTTTAAATTTAATAAAAATATTAGGTATACAATGTCTACATATGTAGTTAGCATAACCATATATGCAGTCATATTTTATGTATATGCAATCAGTTTGTTTGTATGTGCATATGTGTCAATTATATATGAAGATAGATGGATCATGTATTTTTCTCATTAAATTCCACCACATTTAATTATTCCAAAAAAAATTATAAAATTGAACCGCCCCTCACATTTTTCACTTTTGTACTATCTTTTTGTGCTCCACCCTCCTAATTTTTATGACAGTCCTCAATACCTATTAGGTTACACACACTATTTCTAATTGCCAAGACCCAACATCACTACAACAATATCTACCCAATATATTCCATATAGGATAAAAACAATACAAAAATATAATATACACATTGATAATGTTATCTAAGAAGAACAAGATACATACAAAGAATGGATCAAAAAATGTAATTTTTAGGGGGATTATTTACATGCCATAATATGACAAAGATATTCACTTGATAAATTACTATTATAGATATTTGACACTAAGAAATAAAAATTTAAAATTACTATCACATCATATCATATTATTTTCATTTAGGATCAATCTTGAGGATGCCCATGGACTAACAATGTAAACCATAATAATGTAAACCATGTCACTATGAAGGCCTTGTTGTCTAATGTAGAAAAATAATATTTGGAGTCCCATTATGGCCTATATATGGATGATATGATGTTTTTGTTTTATAATTCGTCAATTTTATCAATTAGTATTGTTTTTTTTAGTGGTTATTACTAATACCTTTTTAATGATTTTTTATTCAGCTACACATAATACAAAAAAATGGTGCCTAGAATTAAATTTGTAACACAATTTTTTTCTTTCCATGATTGAAATTTTACAATCCAGATTAGTAATGTATGAAATATCATTATACATTCCATTTTAATTTTTTTTCTATATTCTACTCACTCTCAATGGTGAAAATTTTGATTGGCGTTCATTTTTATCTAAAAAAATTAAGGATAATTTGATTTATACTATTTGAATTGAAAATAGTATATTTTCATGTACATGTTTTATTATTGAATTATAGTATGAGTCAATATTAAAATTTGAGGGCATAAATATTCCAACCACTTTCCATCAAAAAATAGTTGTCAACTCACTCTCCATTACAGACTAGGAGGTTAGGTTATAATGCATTATAATTAGTTTAAAATGATTATGTGATCTATTTAATATAAATAACATTTTATTTATTTCTTATACAAATAGTTAACTTAAACCATTTCCTAAATAAAAGTAACAATTAGGGGTCTGTTGAGGTCAATATACCCCCAATTTCTAAAAAATGGAGACCCTTATGTCAAATTATGCAAATTTGTACCTTGAATTGAAAATTAACTTGATAAAAATATATATAAGATGTTTTCACATTGGTCATAACTCTCATTTGGATTAATAGACATGTTTCTATATGATCATGGTTTCACCTCTTCTAATGTTGCAAACATTTGATCTTTATGTTTTAGGTAAAAGTTCCAATGGAATTCATTTGGAATGAGTAATGTTTGGGTTTTATGATTTAATATTTTAATAGACTTTGGCATATTTAAAGCAATTTAAATTCATGTTTGATTTGATTAAAACCCTAAACCTAATTACCCTAACTCATACCCTTTGAATTAAATTCAAATTTGGTAGGAACATTTTACATAGGAACATTTCAATTATGCATAGAATTAGTTAAATTTTTATCCTAAAGCTTAATCATATTTTTTTAAATGACCTAAATTTAGGCTAAAACTTTTATGCTTGGTACCTTTATGACCTGTGACCTCTTAGTCTATTTTATTATTAGCATGGTCTAACTAGCACATGGCCCATTTATCATAAAACTTAGCCTAAATCCTTACCCTAATGTTTATCATATTTATTAATACAAACCTTGGGATAAGAATTTATGATAGGTATTTTATTTCATGGGGTTCCCTTTAACATGTTTCAAAACTTAGTTTAGGAATGTAGCCTAAAGGTTTATTGGTATTTATTAATACAAATAAAAATATTAAGTCTAAGACTTTAGCTTAAATTTTATGTTCTTCAAGCACTGACTTAAACATCATTTTTATTTATAGGATATATGGTATACATTTGTTTGGGTGATCAAGATCCAATAGTGTGAGTTTAAAGACAAATACCCTAACCTTATGTTAAATCTTAATCATCTCTCAAAGATTGATAACATGAATTTTCATAGGCAAGATTGATCCAATGATGTGTATCAAGTTAAGACTTCAACCAATCCCCAAAATAAGTGAGAGGGTGATCATTTTCACACTAATACCAAAATAAAAATGAGCATGTAATCACATTTGACCCTATGGATTAAGATCGAATAGTCTACATTTGCTCATACAAAGATGATTGGATGACACATAACAAACATTGAAAAGTTAAGGAAAAATGTAGAGATGACACATGGCATACCTTCAAGATATGAATTAAATATTGATCATCTCTCAAAGATCGATGGTATGTGATGTAGCTTACATGTTTTGATCAATGGTCCATGGAGTAAGAGGCAATATTAGGCACATCAAGATCAATGAAGTGCGATTGTTCTATATAATCAATATCAATGATGTATAGCAAATGTTGAAAAGTCATGGTGAATGTGAAAGTGATAAGTGTCACAATTATAGGTACTAAAGTTATCAACCAGTTCTATTCAAGTTCTAAGATCAAGATCAATGGTTTATATTTATCTATGTAGGGATGATCTAATGGAGCAAGATCAAGAAGAAATTTTCAAAAGATAATGGTCGCCTTTTTAAATATTAATGAACATGATGCCATGGTGATGCCATGTCAAATCCATATAATATTTATGTGCCAAGCTATAAATTTTAAGACTCATGAATTGCAAAGGTATAAATGCATAAATCTAAGTCACAAAGCTTGCATGAGTTCAAATTATTTCCACCATTAAAACACTATAAGGGACATTAAAGAAAACCCTAACACATCTGAAATCCCTAGTTTGACCTTGTGATTGTCATAATTGAGCTAAAAAAAGTGGATTGTCATATGAGCAAGGATAATTTGATCTATAATTGAATCATAGATCTATGGTAAGTAAATTAGAGAGACTTATAGCCAAAATAGCCCAAAAATGTATCTCTAGAGAAGATATAGAGCTATATCTAACCTTAGAGATAAAAGGATGAGTCTTCAAAGATATGTATTTTGATGCCATAAATTTAAATACTAGGGATAATAATTGTTCAAGCTTATTTTAGACCATTGAGAACCAATAACCCATCACAACAGAAGAGGAGAAGAACATGTTAACAAGAAGACTCTACTATGACATAGTTTCCATTCAAATGACGAATCTCCATTATGCCATAGTAAAACCTAAGGTATTACATTGTATGGACATTCTCTCTCATATTTTTAGAGATGATAAAATTGGTAAGGTTATGTTAGTTAATGACCATACTCAAATGAATATAGATTATATCATAACCATAGCATTTGAAAACTATTATCAGTTGAACAAACCCCAAATACACCAAATCACAATCAATAATTGGGATAAGGAAAATGACTTGAATACCATACTTACCCTATGGTTATATTCTAGAAATCAAGTGTTTTTAGTTTTTAATGGAAACATTCCCATTAGTCAATTCATACCTAGGATAATAATGATCATGACTTTGATTAATAAGATATGTGGAAATCTAACCACCATATATGTAAATAAGATTTGGGTTCCCTTAATCTATTTTATTGTTGAGTAATAGATCACCCATCCCCTTGGTGAAGTGGTTATCACTTGTTTGAGTAGGTAAATATTTTCAACCAAGAAGAAAACTAGGAACTAGTTCTACATGATGTCCTACCTCTTAGTGTTTCATGTGAATTTTCACTTTAAGTTCTAGGGAAGAGAGAAAAGAAAATCAATATGGGTATGGTTTAAAAAACTATTTGTTTATGCATGAATTGAATTATAAGATTATGAAGATCCCCTCTTTGGCTTGGGAGGAAGACGTATAGATAAGAAAGCACTAAAGCAAACTTTGTTTGTTAGACAAATAGTTGGGTGGATTTCCTAGTAATAGCTAGATCCTAGAAGCAAGAGATTCCTTAGGGGATATCAATCAACATGTTTTAAATAATAAATTTCAAAAAAATAAAAATAGGTTACTTGTATAAATAATAAAAAAGATACTAAAATTGAACATAAGAATTCTTGCTAAAAACAATAGACTATAAATGATCAAATTAGTGATAAAATAATTAATACGACTGCTAATGGGTTGGGATATACTTTATAAAATTTGAAAGAAGTATGTGAGTGGTTATAAACATAGAAAATTAGGTTTTATTTAGGTTAGGTAGGTGAAAATATATTTCTAATTTTCACTACCACAGTGACCATCAGTGGCTATGGTGACTATTACAGGTCAAGCTGACCATCAGTGATTAAGTAGACCATCAGTGTTTTAGTAAATTGTTAGTGGTTACTCTATAATTTTTGGGTTGATGAATTGTTAAATAATGGGATCTGGTAGATGGATTATGAGAGATGGTTAAGGGCTAAGTTGATTTCAAAATGGAAATAAAGTACATGAATATTGACAAAAAAGTACTTGGCTCACCAAAAGTTGGTTGTGTGAGTCGGTGAAAAAGTTAGTGTATTAGTGGAATCTAGATTGATTCTAATAGATTGATGGTACTATATAACTTGGTTGAGATGTGATGATAATTTAACTCTCAATAATATGGTTGATGATGCTTTATAATGTTGATGATGTTGATTGACCTGTAAAAGAAAACTCTTGAATCCCTGAGCTCCTAATAATTATTATAGATGGATTTGACCTCCTAGCCCTCTCTCTTATAGGCACAAGAAAGAGGTGGAACTGAAGGCATAATTAGGCTATCTAAATGTAATATTTCCATGCAAAGGCTCAAAATTAGAATTAGACTAGTTATATTTAGAAAAGCAACATGGGTGGTTACATGTTCTTTGTTAATGAGGTAGACCTTGACCATCGATAGGCAAGTTTTCCCATGGTGACCATTGATGGTCACCCTAACCATCAATGGTTAGTTTCCAAAGGAAAGAGGTCCCAAATAATAGGTTGAGTCAATTTGTGAGACTAAATGTGGATGAGCCTAGTTGGGCCAGATTGGTATAGATTGGTCCCAATAGTGTCTTCAATAGGTCCATGAGGATTTTTGACATTTAGAATCATAGGTGTGTGGATTTATGATGTTTACATTTTCCCCCTTTTTATTATGAAGCTTATGTGAATGATATACAAAATAAAAATAGATTATGGGTCAAGGGTCTAGTTACCCCAAGAGTAGGAAGAGGTGTTCCCCCTCAAACTAAGAGTTGATGAGGGAAAATATAAATTGAGTACAAGTTTGATAGGTGGTATATGCTGAATTATGAGGTGGTGATATGAGGTTAGGCATTTGAAATGCAAAATTGCACACAAAGTGTAACAAAATGTGTGATATCCAAGATTACACAAAGACTAAAATTGCTAATGTTGGTAAACATAAGGGTTGGTGCTAAGAAGGACAAGTGATAAGGGAACCATGTGACCTCTTATAGGCATGGTAGTTGGTAACACTTTTTAATGCAAGTATCTTAAGATATTTATATGGTTATAGTGGGTATCCAAGGTAGGAAGTGCTCTGGTGAGACATAAGTGGGTCCATATGCACAAGGTGGAATAAAAAGGGTTAACATGGAAATGTTGCCACTATGGTCCAAGGACCAAGAAAAAAGTGTCATAAATTAGGTACTAGATGGGAGAAAACAAGTTAATGGTGAGGTGATGAGGTGGTTGGGTTGGATGGAGAAGGGCATCTCCAAAAGTGGGAAAGACCTGATTTAGGTTTGCTTAAAAATTATTATGTTTGAGGTGAAAATTAGAAATTAGGGCATCCTAACTATTAAAGGTTAGGGTCCTTAGAAGGTGACCATAGATAGTCAACCTAATAATTGATGGTCAAGGGAAACCCTAAAAATTTACTAGGTAAAAAAAGTAAAAACATAACTTACTTTTACTCATTATTACTTTTACTTGCTTGACTGGGCTCTAACAATTTCAGCATTTAGCGGGGTGGGTACTTGTTGAGTTGGTGACTGATCATTAGTGGAAGGTATGTGGGTTGATTCTTATGGGATTGATATATATGGAGCATGTAGATGTGTTCAAGTAGCTATTCACATGCTCTGACCATGGTAGAGGTCAAAGAATGAGATAGGGGATGTATTCCACTTGCTAGTTAGGTGTGGTTTATGCAATTGAATTTGGTTAGGGAGGTCAAAATTTATGTTAAGAATGTTGTGTATGGGATGTAATGCCCTAGATAGGTTTTAATGGTTTGTGGGAAAATTTACAAGTAAGTCAAAAATTTGATAAGTGGGGGAGGTGATTCGGGTGGGGTAGGTAAGGTGCTAGTCATTTAGGTAGGTTTTGATTTGTTGTTTATAGGTGGTTAGGGTTTGGGCATTCTATCCATGGAATGCCCAAAGTGACTATCTATGGTCAAGTCTGACTATCAATGGTTGACATGCTATGAAGGATTAGGAATCATCGATGGTCACCATGATCATCGATGGTTAGGTGGGATAAGGTAGTGTTGGGGTTAGGGTTAGGTTTATGTTTAGGTTTAGGTTTAGGGTTAGGGTTAGGTTTAGGGTTAGTATTAGGGTTAGGTTTATGGTTAGGGTTAGTATTATGGTTAGGGCTATGTTAGGTTTAAGTTTAGGGTTACGGTTAGGGTTAGGTTTAGGTTTGAGGGTTTCATAAAGTTGTGGGTTGATAGACCAATCTCAGTTGCTAAGGGGAAACATAGCCAAGATGAGATAAATAGGTAAGAGTGATAGAGGATTAGGGTATGTATGTAAGAGCTAGGTGCATCTAAGACTAGTGTTAATAACTAGGCCAAGTATTTGATATGATGCAGGCCAAAGAGTAGATTTAGATGCAAAACTATGTGGCATGTATCTTTCTTAATAAACATGTGGGGATGACTCTAGAGGATTAGACCCATATAGAGGAGGTAGGGTTGGGGGTTATGAGGTACTATCAACATGTTCCCTAAAATGCATCCATGGTTGTATCACTCATCAAGAGATGGGATCCTACTACAAACACCTTCTTGTAGTTAACTAGATCTATGACTATTCTCCCAAAGGATGTACATTAGATTACCTAACTCCCACTATGTAGTGAGGTGATATATCAAATTAAACAAGAGGAGTGGGATGATTTTGTTGAATATTTATATGGGTAGGTGAGTCACTAGGTCTAATGACATGCTAAGGGATTTAGCTACTTAGTGTTGTATGAGAGAGCTCCAAGTGAGAGAAGACTCATTATGATACTTATGATTATGGTGGTGTGCTTTAGGCTTTTATATTTGAGTAGTCGAAAGCTTCCTAATGTGTTATTGGGGGTATTGGTAGAGTTACTACTTAATAGGATGGTGTTTGGTTGGGAATTAATTTTAATTGTCTATATCTATAGGGATTTGTGGGTGTTTAGGCACCATAAGAGATATGACATCAGTGTCAACTTGGTTCTTCATTACTAGGCCTATGAGCATATTCGGGTGTTGATAACATTAGGGTAATCATGGGCTATTTATACTCATAGAGTTCCATATTCGATTCATATGATAGAGGGATGATATGGTTGCATTAGGTGTAGGAGGAGGTACCCATGATGTAGAGTGGTTCAGGTGTGCATCAGGTGTACTAGTGGTCAAAGATATTACCTGAAGCTCAGATGTACAATTTCTAATATGGTCAGGTTACAAGAAATAAACCTTTGCCCTTCAGAGTTATAGGTGGATAGTGGGTAGATGAGAGGGTGAGGTGTAACTATTCCCATTTGATAGCATACATCGATAGTTAGGCTTGAGACAGGGTGTCTCAAGTCTATTTCCTTGGTAAAGGAAGTAGGATTTAAAGGTTCAATTGTCAGTGCCTAAACCTCCTTTGATAGTTTGGATGGTGGTTATGAGGAGCTTCTATTTAGGGATCTCATAGATGATGCTAGATATGTAGATGGATACATGGCTTGATACCAAACCTTATATGTCATTACATATATTGGTGGGGATGATATAGGTGCAAAGTCTATGGTTTTAGATCTTGCAAGTCATGATAAATAGGTAAGGATGACATTGGCTATAGTGCAGGAATACATATAGGATTTACAAGGATAGGTGGTCATGTTATAGTGTCAGATTGCCACTATTATAGGTGAGAGGGATCTACTAAGGTAGAGGGAGAAGTAGCTACACCAACAATAGGAGGGATACTAGACATAGTGTCATGGTGATGCTATCTAAGTATTGTGGATGAGCTCAGATATTATGAGGTGATGGTGCTGGACTAGTTACCATAGGTGATGTTATATGGTGAGTATAGATCTAGTCTAGTTCATGTGCCATCTATATCTACTTCTCTCATAGTGGGCTATGATAGTTAGTCAAGTAAGGGTCCTAGGGGGACCCTCACTAGGTACAGGTACATGTGAGGCCAATAATAGTGGTGAGAGACTAGGTGGTATAGGTGGGGCTAGTGGTAGTGGTCCCTATGACCATGTTTAGATATGTTTCAATAGATTATTAGTGATAGATGTATACTATTTTGATATTGACCTATGTGTTAATGCAGTAAGATGTATATTTTTTAGAGAGAGAGTTGATACATTGTTATATGTCTTATTTATGATGACTTAATGTATATGGTGTATAGATTATGATGTTATATATGATATATGATTAAGGATCATGATATTCATGTTTATGGGTTATGATTTGTGATATCTTGCATATGAGATGTTTGACTTGGTAGATTAGGCTTGTGATACTAGAAAAATAGTTGTGATGTTTTGATTTTGTTCATGGATATGATAGGATATGTTATTGATGGGTGTATGTCATATGGTGATGTAATAATTTAATGGATTTGGTTATGGTTATGATGATGTGTTTTGCATGAGATGTATTGTGGTAATGTTTTATAGATAGATTGTTAGATGACATATGATATTGTTCATGATGTTTTGATTATTGATTTTGTTTATTATCATAAGAATGAATTTATTATGATGATATAATATATGTTACCATGATTTTTTGATGATAGATGGGTAGGATGATGCTTATCATTATGATTTTGATTTGATATATGGTGTTTATGCTCATGGGGATAAAATATGAATATTGTTGAAGATATAGAAAAATACATAAAGTATGTGTATAACAAAATAAATGTTTTGGAAGTAATGAGAGATATGTCTACAGAACCAATAGAGGATAAGAAAATAAGCATGATGCCTTTTTGTTGGTTAGGACCAAAATAAAACCTGAATTTGGATTAGCTTAGTGAAAATAAGCCTTTCAAATGCTTTGCATTACCATGCTTACGTTGATAAACATGTATCTTGATCACATTATGTCCATAAGCTCATAAACTTATACAAATGGTATATGGAGGGAGGATGGGTAGAATTAGAACCCTTTGTGAGACTAACATGCTTCTTTTGTATGCTTCCAAGAGGATAGTATAAGTAATCCTATATGCATATATAAAGTGTATAATGGTTGATGAAATAAGTATATTAAGGAGAACCAATTATGGTTGTCTAAAAAAATATTATTGTTAGGAGAGACAATTACAACACTTCTGATTGCTTTTGTTCAAGGGTTTTACTTATGTTGATTTTACCTAGGGTTAGGGAAGCTAATTGACATATGAAGCTTCCAAGAAATTGCTAGATTTGACAAATTCTTTACTTAGCCATCCTTCAAGGGAGTGATCTAAGTTTATGTATCTAGTTAAAATGCTTTAGATAGTTATTCTTCAAGGGAGCAATCCACCTTACATTTTATAATTTTAGATACGTTTTTAATAGTTATCCTTTAAGGGAGAAATTTGTGAATTCTAAAAATGACCCATGATTTGGTTTTGATTTTGATATTTCTTTTGATTTTGTTTGGTTTTTCTTGGCATATAATTTATTATATGTGCTCAAGGGATTACCTTTATGAAGGCAAAACTAAGGGCACAAGAAGGTTCAATAGGTGAAAAGAGGTCTATGTGATCATGAACATGTTAATATATCCTAAAGAGAGATATAAATTACCATGAGAATCATCCCATGGGTAGATTCATGATACCCATAGTTCAAGATTAGGCTATTACTGTGATGGATAATCACATGATTCAGCTATAGTATATTGTCCCCAGAAAAGGGAAATGAATGTGGTTTTTGGGAATGAGATTAACTTAAACCAATGACGATTATGACCCATATTTAACAATAGAAGGGACATATATGTGAAGCATTGAGAGGCTTAGGTTCTAGTTTGCCTTTGATAGAGGACAAAAGATAAGCTTCTGATCCATACTTGCAGGTTATGATGTATGGTCCAAACCAATTGAAATAAATTTTCCCCTTTTACTTTTATCCATATGAGTTACATGTTGATTTTACTTGAGGATGAAATATCTAATATTTAACTCTCACACTTTCAAATGTTTGTTATAAGCATGCTTGATTTGTTCTTGATAAAAATGAAGATGGGAAAGAGTAACCAAATAACACTCATCAAGTAGATCAAGTTGGACTAAATGTTCTTGATGGTAATCATCTTCTAAAATAAGGTCACACAAAGATATGTGAAGAGAAGGTATTTATACCTCCATAGGAAATAAAACTTTATCTCCAAACATGAGGGGAAAAGGTGTAGCACCTATAGGTGTTTAGATGCTAGTATGATATGCCCATAAGGAGAAAGGGATGTGAAAATTCCAATCCTAACTTAAGGCATTGACCATTTTATTAAGCATGTTATTAATGGTTTTATTAGAGGCCTTTGCTTATCCATTTTATTATGGATGAAAAGGTGATGAGAAGCTCAGTTTAATACCAAATATGTCATAAAGGCCTTGAACTTTTTTTTTGAAGGATTTGACATTGTCGATGATGATCTTATGGGGAACACCAAAGTGGTAGATGATATGATGGGTGATAAATTTGATAATATTTTTATCTTTTATCAAGACAAGAGGTATAGACTCTACCCATTTAGTGAAATATTCAATCTTAGTGATGATTGAGTGATGTCACTATGAAGAGTGGGGGTTAATTTCACTAATAAGGTCTAGACCTCATTATGAAAAAGGAGAGAAGTTAGCAGAAACTTGAAGGCTATGTCTGGGTATGTGATGAAAATTAGAATGTTGTTGACACTTGACACACTTTTTCATATAATCACAACATTCTTGGTTAAGGGTAGGCTAGTAATAGCCTAGGTAGAGGATGCACTTGGCCACAACAAGTCCACTAAAGTGAACCCCATAGATACCATCATGCATCTCCTTGATAGCATGAGAGCCTTTAGACCATGAAGGAAATAGAATAAGAGGCTATCAAGATTGTGTTTATATAGGATTCCTCATATAATGGTATAATAGGAGGTGCTCTAAATAAATGCTTGACAGGCATTCCTAGAGAGGCTAGATGGAACTATGTCAAGGTTAAGGTAGTTAAAGGTTTGTTGATACCAAAGGTCAAGATGGGTCTCCTCCACACTAAAAATGGTTGGAGTTTATAACTTGACATAGGAAGTTTTGGTGAGGAAATAGACAATGACTAATATATTTGAGTCTAAAGGTGCTAATGGGATCTAGGAAGTGAGAGAAGTCATGGTGTCGACAAACATATTGGTAGATTATGGGCCGGTTTGAATATGGTAGTGTTTAAATGATGTCAAGAGTCCTAAAACTAACTATCTATATAGTTTAAAAATCTCATTCTTACATTGGTAGATGACATTAACATGATTAAACACAAGTTGGGAGTCACTAAAAATGTTGATCATTCTGACTCTCAAGGCTAATACAGGTTGGAGATCTATTACTAGGGCTTCATATTCAGGCATATTTTTAGTTCATTCAAAGTAACTTTAAAATATAAAGGAATTGGTTCATCAATAAGGGGGATAAGGATGATAACAACTCCACCACCATGCTGAAATTTGGAACCATCAAAGAACATGGTTACATGATCAATGAAGTCTACTCGGGATAGGTGTATGATGGACTCATCTAGAAATTTGAGAGGAGGGTGGTTGATTAGTAAGGGTGCATCAGCTAATTAGTCAGCAATGACTTTTTGCTTAATTTAATTTTGTTATACGAACTCAAGGTTGAACTTAGCTAAAATCAAGAGCCACTTAGCCATATGCTAGTTTTGATATGGCTTAGAGTGTATGTATTTGAGTGGGTCAGTATTGGTTATGATGAAATATTTGTGGTTAAGAAGGTACTAGAAAAGAATGGTGGCCATGAAGATTAGGGCTAGGCATAGTTTCTAAGTATGCGTATACCAAATTTCATAGTCTAAAAGGGTGAAAATTATGTAATAGATAGATTTATCTTTATATTGTTCATCCTAATGGGAAAACATTTCTTTTAGGGAATCGTTAGTGGCAGAGATGTAAAGGTATAAAGACTAGTCATCCTTAGGAGGTGTGAGGATAGGTGGAGATAGAAGGTACTCTTTTAGTGCTTTAAAGGCCTTTTGATAATTGACATTCCACTTTAAAGAGATGTCCTTTTTCAAGATGTTATGGAAGGGTTGACATCTACGTGAGAGCTGAGAGATGAAGTAATGAATGGATTGGAGCTTCCCCTGAAAATTACAAAGTTTCTTATGATTAGTTAGGGGTAGTGATGTAGGAGCATATTCATGATTTTAAAATGTTTTTGGTTAAGTTTTAGAGAGTCTAGGTGTGTCTAGATTTATTTCAATCCAATTTTTGTTATTCAAATCTTCAAAGTTGCAATTATGCTTATTAAGCTTGTAATAAGGCCTAAACTTGTCTCAAGGACACAGAAGTGTATATAATTACATATAAATAGTTTTTGAAATCATATTATATATGGTATTAGGTGGTTTGGATGAGATTTTGAGTAGTTATTATCTTTTTTGTTTTGAAAAGGTTGTTAACTCCTTTTTTGGAGTTTGTTACATGAGTCTAGAATAGAGTTTTGATGTCCAAGTTAAGGTTTTAAGTTGTATGGAGTGATTACTTAAACCCATGTATTTGTATTATTAGTTTTAAAACATGTAATATAATATAAAGTGTTAAATAATAATTCTTAGTGCTTTATTCAATATTTTCTATGGACTGTGCATGCAAACCAGGTAGGGCAGCAAGCTCCAACTTCATAATCAATATCTAGAGGATTATTTTGGTTACTGTAATTGCTTATAATTTTAGTATAGGTGAAAAAAATCCTAATTAGTCTTTTTTAAGGTCTTGACCCTTCATGGTTTGCTCTTTAGCTCCTTTTCTTTACAGACTAAGCCCTAATTAGGGCTTCTGGGTTCTCTAATTTTGTATAGTAAAAATTATTTATTATTTTAAATCCTTGTTTTATCCATGTATGAATCCACTTTTTAAATTTTCAATATATAACTTGATGATTAATTCCATGTTCTAACCCTTGATCTTATTTTAGTCCTTATAAGCCTAATATGATTGAGACAGAGGGTTTTGACCTTGGTTTATGGTGTGTACTTGCTATGTTTTTATTTGAATAGTTTATTTATGTCATGTTACACCTATTTAATGAGTCTTAAGTATTATTTATACCTATTTCTACATACATCCTTCTAAATAGGGCTCTTAGAAGCCTCATTAGGCCTAACACATTACATGATAGGACTAGTCTATACAAAGAAACCCCAAGAGTATTTGAGGATGTTGTATAACCCCTTAGTGGGTATGAAAATATTATTTAAGTTTCTTCTTATGATGAATATAAGATAAATTATGCCTCAAAAATAGGGTCAATAGTGTTACAAGCCCATGAGCGCATATACAAGGCAAGAGAGGCCTTATGGCCTATTGTGGTTTTTTAATCATCAAAAGGTAAGTATATAGATGTAAATAGTGTAGATAAGTTGAGTGTAAGGTGTATATATTGGTGTATCATATGAGTCTTTATTTATAGTTTCATGTTACATTCCAAGCTTAAGTGCCTATCCATTATATGTGTAATAGCTAGTCATGCAACTTGAGAATTTGCCAAGTTTTTGACTTAGTTTAGGAGTTGTTTAAGGTGTCTTTAGGTGATCTTAGGGTGATAACAATTTTGGTATTATAGATAAAGGTATTGTGCAAATCCAAGATCCAAGCAAGATAAAGAAAATGATTTGTGAGATAGAGAAGTAAGATGGTCATGAGAGTGAGGAACAGAGGTAGAGCTGGTGGAAGGAGACCAATAGGATAAATGATAACAAAAAAAAGAGATCAAGAACAAATAAGCTATGTTACAAGACCTAGAGATGGCTCAAAGGAGAGGTGTTGGCATGGGAGAAGCTAGTGAAGGATAAAAAGAGCCACTAGACGGTGAAATGGTGGTAAAAGATGAGAAACTAAAGATAGGTTGATCAAAGCCATTATGAAGGTGAATGAAAATCCAAAGATGGAGGTTCCAATGTATGAAGGAAACTTTAATGTATAAGATATGATTGATTGGATTAGTGCATTATACATGTACTTTGAGTATGAAGGGATTAAATAAGATGACAAGAAGGTCAATTATGCCATGACCAAGTTAAAGAGCCATACATCCCTATGGTGGGATAGAGTGAAAGAATAAATGATGAGAAAAGGCAATCCAAAGATTAAAATTTGGGATAGAATGGTAGCAAAAATTAAAGTCAAATTCATGCCCTTATATTACTAAGTAAATCTTTTCAAGTAATTGAAATTTTTGAAACAAAACGACATGATTATAAAATAATAAAGTAAAGAGTTATATAAGATAGCTATAAGATCGAGAAAAATTGAGGATGATATGGAAAAAGAATAAATATACACTAATGGTTTGAAGTTTTTCATCCAAGATGAGATTAGTCTTCTCATACCAAAGACAATTAAAGAAGCATACCAGTTTGCTTTGAAAGTTGAGGAGAAGATTGCAAGGAAACAAACTTAATTTTCAAGGGGAAGATGTAGATCCATTAGAATAAGAGGATCATAATGAGTTATAAGGCAGATACAAACATCACAAGATTAGGCTATCGGCTCATAAAGTTCAAGATGTAGTTATACACCAAGAGGAAGGAGGCCATATCAAGGCTACCAAAGAGGAAGAGGGATATTCATGGGAAAATGCTTCAAGTGCAACAAGTATGTAAACCATAGAGAATATGAGTGTCTACATAACACTTATAATAGCCATGAAAAAGGTGTACACATGACCCAAGGTGAAGAGGAAGTTGAAGGACTAACAACAACTCATGAAGATATTCTAGAGGAAGGTGAGTCTCTTTTAATGAAAAGAATCTTGTTAAAGCCTAATAAGGAAATTGTGGAACCACTAAAAAGGAAATTTTTTTTCAATACTACATGTAAGATCAAAGGAAAGTGCTGAAATGCCATCATAGACAATGTAAATATATACAATCTTATATCAGCTGAGATGGTGGAGAAACTAGGCTTGAAGAAGGAGGTGCATCCTACAACTTATCAAGTCTCTTGGCAACAAAAAGGACACAAACTCTTGGTAAGTGAACAATTTAAATTGTATTTTCAGATAAAAACATATAGATATCATATTTTATGTGATGTTATACCAATGGATGTATGCCATATATTGCTTGGAAGGCCTTGGCAGTTTGACAAGAAGGCCATACATGATGGAAGGTAGAATACATACACATTTGAGAATGGATGAGATCAAAAATACACTCACACCATTGAATAAATATTTTTTTTCTACTATAGGAAAAAATTATAAAGTTATTATCATGAATGGTAAAGAGATTCTACATCAAATGAAGAAGGAAGAGGTAAACATTGCTATGATTGGTAAACCAAGAAGTGCAGTCACTAATACTAAGTTGATTGATTTGCCTCTAGAGATCCAAGATATGTTAAATGAGTAAATTTATATTTTGGTATATGATTTTATTAATGATTTACCACCATTAAAAATTATCATCCATCACATAGACTTGATTCTCAGAGAAAATCTTCTAAACAAGGCTACATACAAGTTAACACCAAAGGAAAATGAAGAGATCAAACACCAAGTTCAAGAATTATTAAACAAAGGATTGGTAAGAGAGATTATAAATCCTTGTGTTATTCCAATATTTTTGGGTCCTAATAAGGATGTGACTTGGGGAATGTGTATAAACTCTAGAACAATCAACAAGATAACTATCAGGTATAGATTTCCATTGCCTAGAATTGATTATTTACTTGATTGTTTGAGTGGAGATGCATATTTTTCCAATATATAATTAAAAATTGGATAACATTAGATTAGGATAAGATAATTGGATTAATGTAAAATAGCCTTCAAGACTAATGATGGATGTTGTGAGTGGTTAGTCATGCCATTTGTGCTAACCAATGCACCAAGTACCTTTATGAGGCTAATGAATGAAGTGCTTAAGGAGTTCACTGGTAAGTTGGTGATAATATATTTGGATGATATATTAGTGTTTATTAAAACTAATGAAGATAATTTGAAATATTTAAGGATGGTATTGAGTAAGCTACATGAAGAGAAATTTCTAATCAATGTGAAAAAGTGTAGTTTCTTGAGGGAAAAATTGATCTACTTGGGATTTGCAATTTCAAGGGAAGGATTGAAGATGGATAAGGAGAATATAAAATCCATAATTGATTTTAATACAACCAAGATCACATTTTAGGTAAAAATATTTCATGGTTTGGCTAGAATTTATGGGAAATTCACAAGGAATTTTAGTGGAATTATTACTCCAATGATAGTCAAATTCAAGGGTGATAAGAGAATATTTTGTTAGAATGAGGCTAATGATAAGAGTTTTATATAATTTAAAAATAAGGTAACTAAGGAACCAATCTTAACCTTACTTGATTTCAATAAACTATTTCAAGTGGAATGTGATGCTAGTGGGACTACCATAGGTGTTGTTTTAAGTCAAGACAGGAAACCCATAAAATAATTTAGTGAGAAACTGAGTGACACTAAGAAGATATATTCAGCCTATGATCAATATTTTTATGCTCTTGTACAAGCCTTCAATGAATGGATGCATAATCTTTTGCCTAAAGAGTTTGTTTTATTCACTAACAACTATGTTTTGCAGCTCAGTAGCAATCAAAATAAGTTGAGTCAAAAACATATTAAATGGATTGATTTTTTGAAAAGTTTCACATTAATTATTAAGCATAATAAATTACAACATAACAAGGTTTTATATTCCTTAAGTAAGAGGAATCTAATCATACATGAATCTCAAGTAAGCATCTTGGGATTTGAAGAGTTGAAAGAGATGTATAAAGAATATCGAGACTTCAAGGAACCATATGAAGCTTACATGAACCCAATAGATGTTGATTTGAGTATTTGGATATAATTCATGATCCTATAAGGTCTTTTTTTCAAGGGAAGCTAGCTTACCCAAGAGTCCCATGAGAGAGAATTTGTTGAAGGAGAAACATAGTGGCATCTTGGTAGGACATTTTGGGTAATAATAAGACACTAGCACAATTGAGTACTCATTAATATTGGCTAGGTATGAGTGTTGATGTCAATAATTTTTTTGAGATGTGTAAGAAACGTTAACATGCTAATGGAAGTAGTCAAAATGTAGGATTTACTAGCCACTACCCATTCCCAATAGGCCTTGGGATTCAATAAGTATGGACTTTGTACTTGGTTTTCCCCAAGAACTCAAAAAGGTCATGATTCTATATTTTTAGTGGTTTATATGCTCTAAAATATGGCTAAATTCATTCCATGTTCAATAAAAAGTAATGATTTTAACATAGCCAATATATTCTTTTAGGAGATTATGAGATTGCATGGGTTCCCTAGGAGCATTATTTTTGACAAGTACACTAAGTTTGTTGGGCACTTTTGGAGGACCTTATGGAATAAGATGGGCACACATTTGAGCTTCATCTCAACTTTCCATCCATAAACTTTTGGTCAAACTAAAGTTGTCAATATGAGCCTTGGCAACATTTTGAGGAGTTTGGTAAGTATGCAACTAAAATAGTGAGATCTTGTAATTGCACAAGCTAAGTTTACCTATAGTGATTCTCATAATAGAAGTAATTGAATTATTATATTATGAATATTGTATGAAATACATCCTAGATGTGTATATGAGATAAGAGATCTAGGCAAGATGGAAGCAAGGAGTTTTGATGTGGAAGATTTTGCTAATGTAATGCAAAAATTGCATGAACAAGTGAAGAGGAAACTTGAAAGAAAGCACCATCAAGTACAAGAAAAGGGTTGATAAGAAGAGGAGAGAAGTTAGTTTTAGTATTGGATACCTTGCTCTTTCCCACCTTAGAAAGGAAAGATTCCCTAAGAGAAAGTATAATGAGCTAAAAGTGAAGAAAATTGGTCCATGCAAGGTGGTAAGAAAGTTCTCAAATAATGCCTATGAGATTGAACTACCAAAGGAGATTGGAATATTTATAATCTTCAATGTTATAGACCTATATACCTATAAAGGTGAAGAATAACCAGCTAAAGGGTCTGAAATAGAGGTTGATGTAGCTTTTGAATGGGAATAATAGCTACCAAAGGAAGCGCCAAAGGAGGTTGAGATCATTTTGGACAAGAAAGTGGTTAAGAAGACAAGAGACAAAGAATATTTCTAGTTCCTAACCAAGTGGAAGGATCTACCAGCTGAAGATGAAACATGATTAACTGCAAATCAAATCCACAAGCTAGGCACAAGCATGGATGAGTTGATGGAAAACAACAACAAATGAAGATTGCATCTTTTCGCTCCTTGGAAGAATGATGTAGGAGCATCTTCATTATTTGAGTATGTTTTTTATGTTTTTGGTTAAGTTTTAGATAGTATATGTGTGTCTATATTTATTTCCCTCCAGTTTATGTTATTCAAATTTTTAGAGTTGCAATTATGCTTATTAAGCTTGTAATAAGGCCTAAACTTGTCTCAAGGCCGAAAACGTGTATAGAATTGTATCTAAATAGTTTGTGAGATCATATTATATATGGTCTTAGGTGGTTTGGATGAGATTTAGAGTAGTTGTGATCTTGTTTATTTTAAAAAGGTTGTTAACTCCATTTTTGGAGTTTGTTACATGAGTCTAGAATAGAGTTTTCATGTCCAAGTTAAGGTTTTCAGTTGTATGGAGTGATCATTCATCCCATGGAGTTGAATTATTATTTTTGAAAAATGTAATGAGAAGATACAGTGTTGAAGAACAATTTTGAGTGCTTTATTCAAGATTTTCTATGGATTGTGCATGTAAACTAGGCAAGGCAGCTAGCTCCAACTTGACAATCAATATCTAGAGGATTATTTTAGTTAATATAAGTAATCAAACCTTTAGTATAGGTGAAAATAATCCTAATGATTTTTTTTGAGGTCTTGATCCTTCATGGTTTACTCTATAGCTCCTTTAATTTATAGACTAAGCCCTAACTAGGGCTTCCTCATTCTATAATTTCATGTGGTGAAAATTATTGATTCTTTGAAATCCTTGGTTTCTCCATGTATGCATCCACTGTTTAAAGTTTCAAGATCTAACTTTATGATTAAGGCCATGTTCTAACCCTTGATCTTATTTTCATCTTTGTAGGCCTAACAGGACTGAGATAGAGGGTTTTGACCTTGGTTTAGGGTGTGTATTTATTAAGTTTTAATTTGAATATTTTTTGTCATGTTGTATAATCCCTTAGTGGGTATCCAAATATTATTTTATTTTTGTGATAGGATGAATCTAAAATAAATTATGCTTCAAAAATAGAATCAAAAAGGCTATAAGCCCATGTACAAGGCAAGAGAGGCCTTATGACCTTAGATTGGTATATACATCATATTATTCTTTCTTTATAGTATCATGTTGCATTCCAAGCTTAAGTGCCTATGCATTATATGTGGAATAACCATTCATGCAACTTGAGAATTTGCCAAGTTTTTGAGTCAGTCTAGGAGTTATTTGAGGTGTCTTTAGGTGATCTTAAGGTGACACTAGGTAGCATCTCAATGATGGATTTGATCTTGTCTAGATAAATATTTATTCCTCTAAGGGAAATAATGAAGGCAAGGCGTTTGCCTGGCAAGACCCTAAAAGTACATTTCTTAGGATTGAGGCAGACATGGTAACAAATAAGTATCTCAAATATAATCTTAATATTGTCTAAGTGTTCCTTGTAAAGTTTGGATATTTTGATGAGGTCACCCACTTAGTCCTCGATGATTGTGTAGATAAGATCATGGAATATGTAGGTCATAACACATTGGTAGGTTGCACTAGGGTTATAAAGACCAAGAGGTATGACCGTATAATAAAAATTCCACCATGAGGTGATTAAGGCATTTTTTTATCTTTAGGGGTAGTTAAAATTTGATTATAACTTGAGAAACCATCCATGAGAGATAGCATATCATGGCCTATTGTGAGATAAATTATTTGGTCAATGTTAGGTGGAGAAAAGACATCCTTTGGGTTGGTGAGGTTGAGGTCATGAAAGTCCACATAGATACATAGTCCCCCTATGCTTTTGTGATAGGTACTATGTTTGAAACCCATTAGGGATAATCAAAGGGTTGAATGAAGTCAACAAAGAGGAGGCATTGAAGATTTTCTTTGATAATAAGGGTTATGTGAGGATGAATTCATTGATGTTTCTATCTAATAAGCTTGGTGTCATAATCAGTTATAATGTTGTGGGTGGAAATAGCCAAGTCAATACTAGGAATGTCAGCATGTCACTAGGATAATGTAATGTTGTGGTCCTAAAGGAAGGTAGAAAAGTCCTATAGTTATTTAAGAGTTAAAGATTGTCCTAGTTTGATGATATGAGGGTTGTCCAAAGTGCCTATGTCAATATACATAGTGGATTCATTTAATATTATTGATATTTTTGGAGGTAAGTATTTTTGGATGGAGGAATTAGGTTCACCAAGGTAGGTGAGAATAGAATCATCATCCTAGTACCGAATCATGTTAGTGGTAGGAGAGTCATATCCCACAAGTTCAAGATGGATCAAAAAGATGGATATGGGTGTCCCATCCTTTTGATAAGTGAGGGGGTTAAGGGTAATCATATTGATGAAAAATAATTAGGTAGGATGATGTCTTCACCCTCACACTCAAGTGAAGGGGGTGTTGGTGAGGAAGGGGTCTCTTGTTCAACAATGGTAATGGTAGATTGTTTGGATTTCTTCTTATTGGGTAGAATGAATCCAAGGTCATGATTAACATGAGGCTTTTGGGTCTCAATCAAGATCAATGTGTGTGGTCTATGTTTCTATCTCCCTAAGTTGAATCCTTTCCAAGAACACCTATGGAGGTATACATTCATAAAGTTTAGGTTGTCCAAGTAAGAGAATATAGAGGTGAATAGTTGAGGAGAAGAGGGATGGCAATAGTGATAAGGGGATTTTTAATTCCCCCATAGATAAATTGGGTTTGATATATCAAAGGCCCCAAAGGGCTAATGGCTCCAATGTTGGGATCATAACCTAGTTAATGGTTAAGTTTCCCATAATCTTGGGGACTAGTGAAATCATCAAGGGTAAGGCATTGGAAGGTATATTCCAAGGGATCAGTGGTGGGTATTTGGTCTATGAGAATAGATGAACTAGTAGATTCCTTTATGGAAGGAGAAATAATGGATTCATTTTCTATAGTTGGTGGCTTGTGATGGATGCTTAGGGTGGTTTGGTCAGAGGTGAGAGGACATCATTAGGTCAGTATGTCATATTGCATGTTATAAAAGGGCTTAGGTCAACTTGTATGGTAACAACCTAACCTTCATGCTCAATTTTGACATAATGGTGGAGGGTAGAAGGTACGTAACCCATAGCTTTGATCCAAGGTCTCTCTAATAGAACTTTGTACTAAAATTCACCTTTAACCACATAAAAAAGTTTGGGGAACATGTGTGGTCCAAGCCAAATATGGAAGACAACTATTCCCAAGGTATTGGTCATGGTGTCATTAAAAGAGAAAAAAACTAAAGTTTGGGACATGATATTTTCTAATAATTTAAGTTGGTCATAGGCATAGGAGGAGATGATGTTGATGGTGGATCTCCCATCAATAATAACCTACTTAATGTAGGTTTAGTTTATGTGGGTAGTAATAAAAAGAGGAGGATCTAGATCCTTAGGGTAGATAGAGCATATCTCTGAGTCTTTGAAATTAACTATGGTGGAGAGTTGGAGAGGACCTACAAAGGCCTCTATAGGTAGGGAGTCCCTTGGTCAGACCTTGATTTCGTACATATCCTTGATCATGGCCTTGTGATGGTGGGGTGAGGTGGAAATGAGCTTATAGACGCTCATATTAGATGGAGTTTGGTGAAGTTTCTTAAGAATGACCCTCTTGATGTGTTTAGAGGGGTTATCCTTAGAGGTTTCTAAGATGGTAACCATAGGTTTAGTTAAGGGTGTAGGAGTTTGGATCAAGTTTGTTTTAGGATGAGTTGGGGGGTGTGTCTATGGAATGGACACTTTGACCTTTCTTTTATCATTTTTTATGATCATGTGACAACATTAATTGTATGGATAGAGGGGAAAGGTGTGACGGGATGTTGGGTAGATTCTCCATCACACTGAGGTGAGAGTAGAGGATGAGGAATGTGTTGGAAAATGATAGTTGGGTGCATTGGTAGAGGATTCAATGGAAGTTAATTTATTAAAATATCATCCTTATCATATAGTTGATGGATAATGGCCTAGATATCCTTGAAATCCTTGGTTTCATTCCCAAGTGTCTTATGATAGGAGCAAATTTGATGGTTGTTGTACCACACTGGCTTTGAACCAAGAGGATTGAAAGTTATGATAGGAGGTAATGTGAGATAGGAGGCCTATACTAATCTTTTTAAAATTGTCATATATGATCTTGACATAGGTTGGGAAGGTCTAGAGGTTATGGTTTTGTTTGTGAAGATAGGCATGTCATAACAATGGGTTTGGTGAGAGAAGGTTTTGGGTAAGGTGGTGTGTCTAGTCAATGGTTTTAGTTTGGGTATGCTAGTTATTAGGGTATTCAAGGTTGATAGTATAGATATCAATAATCCAAGAAGGATCAATGCATTAGATAGTAAGTGGGATGGTGTAACTAATGGTAGTGGATGACATATGTTAAAGGTAGCTTGTTTTTTAGGCAAAGTTGAGGGGTGAGGACTTAAGATAGAGGGCAAGGTAGAGGGAGGTAGACTCCTAGCCATGTGGATTTTAAATGGTTTTACCCCTTTGGTTGGTTTTGGTCATAGTTTGGGTATGGGTTTGGATGGGATTAATTCCACTTTCAAATATGGGTAGACCAAGATTCATGTAGGGAAATCACAAAGAGTTTTGGTTAGTAGTGTGGTTAATGAAGAGGTGGCTATGTTGGTTGACTAAGAAGCTAAGGGGTTGGTAGAAGTTCTGATTAGTTTGAGAGGTGGTGGAAAAATGATGGATTACTTGGTTATAGGTATGCTAGAAGGTTCAGGCTTGATGATGTAAGGAAACCCTAACTATTTATAGAAAGTGGTTTGATTCATGTTTAGTTTTATAACCATACCTAACTTTTGAATGAGTTTGGAAAAAGGTTTATACACTACGCTAACCTCTTGGGTTGTGGGTGTTAAGGATAAACATACTAGTTGAGGAGGAGGATTGGTAACCTCATTTGTTTCCTAAATCAAGGAATGTAAGTGTGGACTAGGTGGTTACTTCATGAGGGGTGTTTGTGAAAAAGTTACTCCCTTAGGCATGATGTCCATAGTTGTGGTTTGTCTTGCGATTAGAGGATATGGTTAGTTAGGAATGGTTGTTGGTTTGTATAGGCTATCCAAATGGGTGTTTAATGATTCTAAAGCCTCTATGAGTGAAGGTAAAGAAAAAAGAATCTCCTTGATTTGGGCCTTCAAAGGAAGGGAAAGTGACTCCACCACCTCAGTAGATGATGTGGGGGAAAAGTAGGTAGATTGGATGGTAGGTTCCTCATTTAAAAGCATATCAAGGACCATATTTAACATATGGGAATCATGAAAACATCTAACTTGTGTGTCCTTATTTTTAATAAGGGTATGATTGGGAAAAGGCTTCCTAAAGATATCACGAGCTTGATTTTGATAGGCATTGGGATTATCCAACATGAATTCCCCCTTATCGATAAGGCTCTGAACAACATTCTTGAAAGTATTACATCAACTAACATCATGTCTAATTACCCAATAAAAAGTACAAAGGTCATTCTCATTATACCAACTAGGTGCTGGATGAGAAGAATCAAACTATTGAAGAGGTTTGATGGGGGAAAGTTGTATGAGGTTAGTTTCTGGTAGTTTCTCCAAAACCAAAACATAAGATTATCCAAGTGAAGTAAACTATTTTTGGTTGCTTTGGTTGAAGGTAATAGGAGAATTTTATTGATTAACATTGGTTAGAGGGGTAGTTTTAAGGACAATTGCATTCATAGTTCCCTTGCTTTTAGTTCTAGTGTTGTCTTTGTTGCCTGGTTTGGAGGAAGAGGTTTCATTGGTCTTTAAGGTAGAATTCTTGTTTCGTAACTTCAATTTTCCCTCATATATGGCCCAAGTTTCTATATTTTTCAAAATAGTAAAATATTCATCAAAAGTTTTGAATCTTTGGACATGGAGTGTAGAAGATATATGTTTGGTGAGGGCTTAAGCAAAAAGATCTATAAGTTCAGGCTAAGGCAAGGAAAATGAAAGCTAATTAGTCAAGATTATCCAATAGGTGATGAAATTACTAATGGAATAATCATCAAATTATCTAATAAAATAGAGATCAGTGATATAAACCTTAGAAATTTTAATGGAAAAGCAATCCAAGAAGACTTGGGCTAGTTGGGTGAAAGAAAAGATTGAATGTTTGGTGATAGAACTATACCAGTCAAGTGCCAAGTTGGATAAATACATGGGGAAGGTTCAAAGGAGAAGGGAATCATCATAAGAAATCATGTAACATGCGTGCATGAAATCCCTAAGGTGTTGTTGGGGGTCTTCCTTGCTCTAAAATTTGGTAAATTTTGGATGTTCCCATTAAAGAGGGTAAGGTCTGATAGGGATAGATGGATGAAAAGGTTCATTACAAATATGATAATAGGCTAGGATGTTATGAGCCCCTAAAATGGATGACTCAAGGTTTGTCATATTTTATATGAGCATCTTCTTTAGGTCAGTTTGAGGTGGTGGACCAAAAGGATTGTAAGTTTGATATTGTGGTGGAGGTTGGGTAGCATATTGGTAATTATTTGGTGGTTGAGAGGTTATCATATTTTGGAATGTGGAATCGAAAGGTTGGGTCTTTGGAATGTAAGGGTAGGTGAATGATGATGGTTTAGTAGTGGGTATAAACCCTTGTGATTTAGGGATGTAACCTAGGTTGAGTACAATAGATACCTATTGAGGTATTCTTATAGGTTAGGTATGGGTGGTAGTTGGGTTGGTGACAAAAGGTGAGGTAATGACCTTTGTGCTAATGGGTGGTGAAGTAAAAGGGATATGTAACCATAATCTTGGTAAAGGGGTATTAACCAATTGGTTAGGTTTGATAGAGGGAAGGTTTTTAGTGCTAGTTGATGGGTGTCATCATTCCCTTCATTTAATCAACTTCCTGTTGATGTCATATTTAACCAGGGCTATGTCTAAAGCTATATGCATCAAGAAGAATCGTAGTGATTTAGTAATTGATTGTAGGTTCTATATTTTTTATTTTTATTTTGGGGGTTTTTTAATGTCTTAAATACTTCTTGGTTAAAACCTTATTGGAATCAATCTTTGTGAATTTGCCAGAAGTAAACACACGTTGTAGAAATGAAATAGATCACTGGAAATAAACACACTTTTGTAGAATGAAATAGATTTCTAGAAATAAACACACTTTTGAAGAATGAAATAGATTGTTGGAAATAAACACACTTTTTAAGAATAAAATATATTACTAGAAATAAACACATTTTGCAGAATAAAATAGATTGCTAGAAATAAACACACTTTTGAAGAATAAAATAGATTGTTGAAAAATGATTGCAAAGAAATGAGAATTTAATCTAAAATGCCCGCAGGACCAAATCTACAACAAATTTTAACTTTAAGGAGTTGTAAACATTTATAAGTTTAACAGAGTTACCTATTTGCTTTTGTGAATAAAATATAAATACCGACCAAAAATGAAGATCCTGGTTCTTTGGATGGGCCCTTGCTCTGCCTAGAAACAACATTGAACAATTTAATTTTCTTTCAAAACAAAAATGGCTTATTTCATTAATAAAATGTTTTGTATTATAAAAATGTAATAATCTATCCTTTTCTCTCTATTCTTCAATGATCTTCTATTTCTTCCTAAACTCCCAAGTCTATATATATAGATGCTTTGATGGTTGTAACTATTTCATAGATATGATGGAACTGAATCATACCCAGAATAGATGTTGAATCAAGATGTGGCTAGATGTCTAGCTATATGATAAATGTCTTGGATTTGCAAATATAGAAATCAGGAATCTACTCCTAATTTAATGGGATCATTAACTTGATAGAACGTCTGCTATTTTGGAATAGATCCTTATCAGTTCCATATCTAGCTATAAAAAGTTTTAGAGCTTATCTATAGGAGTACCGGAGCTAATTCAGATAATTTTGGAGCTTAAATATAGAGTTTCAAAGCTAAGTCCAAAAATGCGACAACTTGAAATAGTATGGTGATGTTTCAGAACTAAGATGAATTGATTCCAATGCTTCCAAAAACATGTAATCCACTTCATATTTATTCTTTAGTCTGAAGATGACCTATTTTATTGTAAAATTTGAATTTTCCAACACACTTGTTAGGAATTATAGGTTTTTAAACGTTAGAATCATAATCAACAAAAGATGGATAATTACATCCTAACTCATCTCAAATCAAAATAAAAGTTACAAAATGCATCAAACTTAATAGAAAGAAAGAGTAAGATGAAGTCATTTATTATACATTTATCAAGCATATCTTTGCCTCATCATTTCCCCCATACTTACTTGTTTGTAAGTCCCTTTACAAAATTCACTCTTCAAATTTAGGATTTTATATCCTGCATTCCATTTGATTGCTCACATCAAATGGCTGGAACTAAATATCCTAATCTTTGATCTAGAGGTACCATACCTAGATCTTACTTCTACTTTGCTTTTCGATTCCACAAATTGGGTGGGATTTTGAAGTTCTCTATTTTTCCAAGGAGATATGGGAGTGAGAAGTAGAGGTGACCTTGTCTGCATGCCTATTTATATGCACTAGGGAGTTTCATTGATTTGAGGAATTATTGTGCGTAAAGATTTTGCCCTTTCTAAACTCCAGATCAAATTTGAAGGGGATATTACTTCCCTTATTTTCAATGCCACTAGAAGAAATTCCCATCCTTTTAAACATGCATCATAGATATTATCAAAATTTGCCTTCTCATAAGATGTGAAGACATCCATGCTTCTTTGTAAATTGAAAAGATTGTTAGGGTGTGTGGAGCTAAAAGCTTCACCAAGGAGCATTCATTATCAGGTTCAGGTCTACACAAACATCGACGTCAGTCAGGAGCGACCGACGTCGGTCACAGGCAGTTACAGAGGCACCGACATCGGCAAAGTGTGGGCCGATGGCGGTCATAGACAAGCAATAGGAACTGACGTCGGTTACCTGCGTGTCCAAAAAGCTATTTCTGTGGACAGAAGCGAGTGTTTGCATGATAAGTTTGAGTTGAAGTCTCAAGCTCGCGTCTCTATTGTTAGCAATACTATTTTTAGAGCCCTTGTTCAAGTGGCTTAACTGCTTGTTGGTTGTACATGCTCAAGTCTCCTAATTCTATATGTAGAATTAGATCTTCCTAGCTTATTGTAGTTTTTAGTAGAGTATTGTAGTTGGGTGAATTATTGTAATTCATTGTGTGAGAAGAACAGTACAGAAATGAATCAATCCAGGCTTTTTGGAGTTGATTGTTCTTAACAGAGAGAGCTCTTGAGGAATAGAGATCTATTGAGAGATCTATACATCTAGGAGAGGTGTGGAAGAAAGAAGCTTTCTTCAATTGTATTCCTTTTGTAAAGAGTTTTGTTAATACAAGTTTTCAAGGTGTTTTCTTGTATCTCTTGTTCTTGCTATTATCATTCTAATTACTTGTCAATCTAGTTTAATTCCAAATTTATTGCTGTCACAATTGTAATCTATTGTTGGATTGATCCCCCAACAAGTGGTATCAGAGCCTTGGTTATAGGTTCAGAGCTTGATATCCAATAATTGGTATCAAAGTTCAGGTTCACTAATAGGTGGTTCAGATCTGTGTAGTGTGTATTGATTACAGGTTCTTACAAGAGTTTCTGCAGGGATTTGTATTTGAGTGGGAGAAGCAATGGTAGATGAAAGTAAATTGAGAATGGAAAAGTTTAATGGCAAAAATTACCAACACTGGAGAATGCAGATAGAGGATTATCTGTATCAGAAAGATCTCTACTTACCGTTAGGTGGGGTTGCAAAGAAGCCCAAAGACATGGAGGATGAAGAATGGGAAGTTCTTGATAGAAAGGCTCTGGGTTCTATAAGACTGAGTCTAGCATCCACTCTGATATCCAATTTATCACAGGCAAAGTCTATGGTAGAGTTGATGACTACGTTAGCAAATTTGTATGAAAAACCCTCAGCTTCTAATAAGGTATATCTTATAAAGCAGTTATTTAATTTGCATATGAATGAAGGTGGATCTGTTTCTACTCATCTGAATGATTTCAATGGAATTGTGAATCAATTAAGTTCAGTGAATATAGTGTTTGATGATGAAATAAAAGCTCTTTTGATATTATGTTCTTTGCCTGAAAGCTGGCATGGCTTAGTAATGGTAGTAAGTAATACTGCATCTGCATCAAATATTTTGAAAGTAGAGGATGTTCTTAGTGTTATCTTAAATGAGGAAATACACAAGAAAAGCACAGAAGAGGCTGTAGACACCAAAATCATGTCGACTCCCCTGGTCATCCCTCCTCTTATTCTTCTTCGCCTATTTAACCCTTGTCGATTACTTTTTCCACCAGCCTTGACCCTGGCAGCATGTAAAAATGAGCACAGAGCTAAAGCTAGACTCTATCCCCATTGTGCATCTACCGACAACAGTCGTTACCTGATCAATGTCGCTGACGTCGGTCACTTATCGGCCGACGTCGGCAATCCTGCCGACGTCGGTCACCTTACCGTTATCCGTTATCAATTTTCATTCGGTTCCCAATCGGTTTCCCGAACGGTTATCAAACCATCTCTCAAACTGCCCCTTGCCTTCATCAGCATCCGCTGATCAATCCCAAAGGCTAATCAACTAATCAATCAATCAATTGACCCCCAAACTTAGACATTCACAAAACTCTGGCAATCAATCAGCTCTGGCGATCAACCAACTCCAGCATTTGCTTTGATCAACTTATGGCAACGCTTCAACAACTTCAATCATGGCTTTTATCATGTCTTCTAGTAGGTAAGTATTTACTCTATTTGTTTTATTTCTTTCTGGTTATTATTTGTTTGTTATTTCTATCATCTCGGATCTTCAGACCGTCGACCTGAGCCCTGAGTCCTTTCCTTACATCTCTGCCCACTATCCTAGTCTATAACTCCGTCTCGACTCGACCAAAACCCCCAGACCCTGTCCAGACTTGACATTACCTTGATTAGACCTTGTTCAGACCCTGTCTAGACCCTATCCTGACCCTATCCAGACCTTGTCCTGACCTTGACCAGACCCTATCCCAACTCTGTCAGACCTATTGTAATTCATCCAAACTCTGTCCAAAACTTACCCCGACCGACGCTGGCACTTTAACCGACGTCGGCACTTTCCCTAACCGATGCCAGCACCACAGAGACTGACATCAGTGACTGCATAGAACATTTTACTTCATTATCAGGTACGCATTTTATTTTCTATCCTTTATTTCTATCATTTTATCTTCCATTTTATCTACTTTAGTCCAATATTCTGCTTTTTTATCAGTGGGTTGATATCCTTCTAGGAAGTCTTCGTACTTTCAGGATTGGGTGTTCGCCTGATAGCCCACCAAATCCTTTGACTAATGTTTTTTCCGTGTTTCAGTCTCTTTTCTTCATAGGTGTCATTCCTCCACAACCAAAGAGGAGAATCTTCCAATGTCTAATTTTGGTGCGCACGACTTTATCAAGTATCTTCTAGCCTTGACCATTTCTTTTAGTTTCTTATTTCTTCTTTGAATGTAGAAAGCAATTTAGCATAGAAAAATTTTGGCACGCCCGGTGGGATCCTAGGGCCTTCCTTGGGTTCTTTCTTTCTTTCGTTCATATAGGTGCATTAGGTTCCTTCCTTTTTGCCTCCTTTCATCTCTTCTTAAATGACATCATAAGCAGGACTAAAATGAACTTTTCTTTTCTTTCTTGCACTTCTAGACTAGCTAAAACTCATATTCTTCAACTCTTTCTCCATTCGTCTTCATACGAACAAACATTTCGACTTGGGCATTAAAACACTTTGCATTCATTTCTGTTTGCCTACATCTCTTAGATCACACATAGTAATTAAACCGCATATTGAATTAATCTAGATCACTTGATGTTACACGACCAAACCACCTACACAAAACAAACATTTTAACTTACCTGAGACAAGGCCCGACTAGGATTTCATCCCCCAGCGGATACCTTACCCGTCCCGGTGATCTTACTTGGATTTCATCACCAAGGGGAGAGCCAACTCTGTTCTCTGGTAGAGTCTAAACTATAGTGGAAGTATATTTTGGCTAAGTGAAACCAACTAACCACTGGAATCGTGAAGTGAGGGGAGCTTGCTCCTTAGCACCAGGCCTATACAAAAGCTAACACAGACTTCTTGAGCACCATAACAAAACTTGAAACCATCCACAGACTACTTCTTCTATGACCTGACTCAAAAGCCAATCTTCCTCTACACACATTCTAAGGCATAAGCCACTATAATCCTAATAATTTACTTCTAGGGTTTTAGGATCTGCTTGTGTCTTCATCTTTTTTAGCTTGTGAGGACATTCTTTCTTGCCTTGAATGGTTCTGACTCGTAGCCAAGCCAAGGCTCTAGTCGATCACGCGAGGCATCATCCTCTTCCGTCTACCCCACCTACAACCAACCCTATAATGGAGTTCAACTCGAAAACTGAAAGAACTCCTACCAGACCATCTCTGACCCAAACGCCTATTATCCCAGAAGGGGACCAAGATTTCACATGATTCTTGGACCTCAACATAAAAGCCTTGCAACACTATCTCGTGAATAGCCGAATGCGAGACCCCTTGGGCAATCCAATTTACAAAATGCCGACTTCTTTCCTCGAGACTGTGGCCGTATCAACGGCGTCTGTAGTCCAACCCTTAGATACCCAGGCTGTTGCCTCAACCAATGACCAACCTTTTACCAACCATCCAAGTGTGGCCTCTCCTTCCATTGTTGGGCCCACTTTCACCGGGGTTTCGGCCCCCTATCAATCTCAGCCCACTCAACCACTTTCTACCCCCTTTCAAAACTTGGTCATCTTTATTCCGCCTACCCTTACTCCTATCAACACTAGGGTGGCTACCTATCCATTGGCCCATGTTACCTCTAACCAACCTCCCATGACAACATCAAACCTAGCCATGCCTTCTATCCAACCATCCTTAGTCACTTCTTCTGTCCCTATGACTAGTCATCCGTATGTTGCGCCCTTATTGGTACAACTGACTACATCGTATACCTCTTCCAACCTCTTTCAAGTGCCTTACAATTTAGGAGGTGTTCCACCTACCAATCCGTCAGTAGATATTATCAAGATGCTGATGGATAAAATGTCCAACTTAGAGACCTTCGTTTCTGGCTCACGCAACACTCTCTTGTATAAACAAATCTGTAATGAGCCCATCCATCCTTCTGTCCCCATCAGACCATATCCCAGCCAGTGGGAACTTCCTAAGTTTTCTCATTTCCAAAGCAAGGAAGACCCATAACAACACTTACAGGCATTCAGACACGCCTGTTACCTTATCGCCCACAATGATGCATTGCTCTTACGCACGTTTCCCATGTCTCTCTCGGGTGCTGCACTTGACTGGTATAGCTCTCTTCCTATCCATTCCATCTTCACATTCACTCAGCTGGCCCAGCTCTTCCTGGATCATTTCTCCATCAATATCACCAAGAAGGTCTCCATCACAGACCTCTATTCTATTCGCCAGTTCGAAGATGAATCCATTGCTGATTTCGTCGCTCGGTGGATGGGCCTTATCAATCAACTTTCATTTTCCTTACCCCAGCCTGAGCTTATTGAACTTTTCTCTCAAGCCTGCGCTAGACATATTTCTTCTACCTTGAGGGTTCAGACCTTCTGCACTTTTGACAAAGCCTTCACGATGGCTCGTAAACTTGAGTTACGTGCCATCGAGGAGAATAAAGTCAAGTTGCGGAGTAAGAATCCTAACTCCAAAACCAATGACCCCTCTTCTAAGCCTTCCTCGTCCAATCCTAAATCTAAAGCTTCAGCAAATGCTGTGGTGGTTAGATCTTCTTCCTCTTCACCTTCAACTAATCAACCTGAACCATCCACATCTATGAGTGCCACTCGCCAATTTTAGCAGAGATACATACAGTGACAATTTACTCCACTTGGAGAATCATACACGTTTGTGCTGGAAAAACTCATCAAATAAGGGGTCATCAATCTCCCTCAGATCCGACCACCACCACAATTTGATCCCTCACGCGCTATCCCTGTGTGGTATAGGGAAAATGACTTCTATAACTACCACCGTGTTAAAGGTCATGACACGGGCAACTGTAAAACCCTTAAAAACATAATCCAAGACATGTTGGAAAAGGGTGACCTCATCCTCGACAATCCTAATGCCCCTCCTAATCAGGGTATCGATATCTTCAAACAACTATTCCCTAATCATCCACCAACTCAAAACAACGTTCAGACCTTGACTGACAATACCCATGAACATAATATTTGAACAGTCAATACGGTCTCGCCCCTCATTCCTAACCAACCTCAAGAGGTGAATTCATCCATTAGTCCCTCACATGTGGATGAACCTCTTTCTCCAGTTAGTTCTTCCTCAACTTCTCTCATTTTAGAGGACGCCTCAACCTTACCAGTACTGCTAGTTTTACCATCTTCCTTCTTACTGCCCATGGAAGACCCAACCTTTCCTACTCCTCGAACACAAGTGGAGGGCACTATCATCCCTGCCCTTTACCCGCTTGAGGAGCTTCATTCTCTAGTTTCTTCTCCACCCAGGGAAGAACTTATCTCTCCTTCGTCTCCAACCAAACATGAACCTGTCATGACTTCACCATGCTTTGGGGCCAAAACTACCATACCTTCAGTCCCACAACTGTCGGCATCTTCTCAAGAGCCCAAACTTCATCCCGCATCTTCTCAGCCATTTTCTCGACTAGTGGAGAGACTCGAACTTCTCCCTTCTAGAAAAGTGGAACATCAAGGATTATGGGACCGTCTCACATCTCTTCAACAAGCCCGGGCCCTCTCATCTCATGCTGCTAATCCTTCCATGGCAGAACCTCCTAAGACTATCAACAAAAATCAGATTTCCACCTCTAGACCATCTACATCTCTATCAACCTCATCAAAACCAAAACCCTCATCTACTCCACCTAAACCTATCAAGTCACTTGGCGTTCGCCCCGTCTCCAACCTCACTCATCCACAAGTGAAGGTGGACTTAAACCAGACTTCAACCAATAGTAGTCTTCAACCCAAATCACAAAAGACTGCCAAACCACTGAGGTGAATGCCTCCTCTTCCGTCACCATTGCCCTCCATTTTGGGCCCGCATCCTTCAACCTTAACCAGAATCCTTCCCACTTCAACCTCTAATCAAAACCGGTTGCCTCCTTTGCTTCCTTTACCTACCACTAGCCTACCCTCTCCCAAAATGGTGGTACCTCTCATGAAGAGTGTACCGTCTCTGCCTGTCATCGCACCATCAACCCAAAAGGTGGTACGAAAGCCTCCTCCAACTTCGCCCAAGCAAAAGTCACTGACATCACATACATCGATGAGCACGGACCCTTTAGTGGGCTCATACTCTTTAATCTTGCAATGACTTTTGTAAACTTATAGCATAACTCTTCCACCTATCAAGCCTTTCCAACCTCTTGAGACTAAACCCTCCTGGTTCGACGACACGAAGATTTGTTTATATCATCGTACACCAGGACACGACAATGAGACTTGTTGTGCCCTCAAGGTTGTCATTCACCGTTATCTAGAGAAAGACACTCTTCTCTTTGAGGACACTTTTGATCGACCCTTGACTCCTTCTAATAACCCTTCTACCTCTTCAAACCCATCTACATCTCATCAACCGATTACAACTCCTTCATCACCTTCACCTCCCATCTTTGAAATCAATGCCATCCACATCACCACTAGGTCACAAAAGGACAAGGCGAAAGAAAAAGCCACCATTCCTTGGACCTACCTTTTTGTCAATCCACCTCAATCACCTAAGCCAAAGATTTCTATCCTTGGTGCGCCTCAACCCTCCTCTTCTTCTTCTTCTTCTGGACCAATCCACGACTCCATGTTGAAATAGCTTCACCAGATGCCTGTGAAGATGTCCCTCTATGATCTCATCTAAACCTTGCCCCAACATCATCAGGCCCTCATCCAAGCCCTGCAGGTAGCAGAGGTCCAACCTGAGGACCCCCAACCACTTGCTGCCCTTGTCCACTCCTTAGCCCCTGTTGCCTCCATCACATTTAGCAATTCTGAGATTCCTACATCTAACACGGAAGATCAGGATGCTGCCCTCTTCATCAGTGCCTATATCGATCGAACATGCATTAAATGTGTTATGATTGATGGGGGCGCTAGCATCAACATCATCTCCACCCATGCCTTTGATCAATTAGCTCTTCCCAAGAATTGCGTCTCTAAAACTGACACAATCTTGCGCTCTTTCAATGACACTACTGCTACGACCATTGGCACAATCGTTCTTCATATTCACATTGGTCCATGCACAATCCCGGAGCTCTTCTACATCATCGAAGGAGAGTTTTAATACAATATCTTACTGGGCCGACCATGGATCCGTGCCATGACCTGTGTCCCCTCCACCCTGCACCGTTGTGTGAAATTTGAGCATGACAAACAAGTCCACACCATTCTTGCTAACCCTTCGGCCTTCAAAACATGTAACACCACCTACCATCCAAATGATGTCCTCATCTCTATCAAGCTGTTAACCCCGACACTGCCTCCATCTGTGATAGCTTCGACCAGTTCGCAACAGGCGGTTGCCCTTACACCTCCCCTTCAATCGACGACCATAGACCCCATGGAAGACTTCTTCCAAAGAATTTCATTGGGAGAGTATCACTTGCTGGCTTTAGACATGTTCCAAACTCCATAAGAGTATGGATGCCTTCATCACAGCCCCAGCTACGACCATCGAATAGGGATGATCATACCTTATGGTCCCCCTCACCTTCGCACTAACCTCATTTATGGAGGGCTTAATCAAGCTCCTACTGACGGTAATCCTCTTTCTTCACCTCAACCTTTCACATTAGACTTTTCATTTCTTAGCAACCCCGCTTTTGCACACACTTACCTTTACAGGTGTGCATGGAAGGGTTTTGGTTTCGGACGCTATGAGCAGGGTTCCCATCAGCCTATCCAACTGCTCAATGATGACGATGCCAAGAAACGATATGGTCTGGGATATCATGACCCCACTCAAGACCCTGTAGACCTTTGTCCTGAACCAATCATTGACCAATCTCCTCCACACTCACCTGTTTCACCCCCTTCACCTACAGAGTCAGTGGTTTCCATTCCTCCTAGTTTTTTTTCCATAAACACCATCCGCCTGGACCCCTTGACTTATCAGCTCAATGGGGTGTCCAATTCTCTCCCTCTCATTTTTCTTAGTATGATTGAAGATGAGTCAGCAACCATTCACACTATTCACTGCATTGACGATGATGCCATTCTTTCCTACATGGGCGTTGATGATTCTTTCATCCAGCGCTCCCTCCCTTCTGAGACCCAGGTTATGTTAAATGAATCAACCATTGACATTAACCTTCCTTCTTTTGATGTTCCTTATGTCTTAAAGATTGGCCAATCTTTAGATGCTCAGGAGCAGCTTGACTATACCCATTTCCTCTCCGACCATAGCAAGGCCTTTGCCTGGACTTACAGTGATATGCCTGGCATTGACCCCACCATCGTTACCCATAACATTGTCACCAAACTAGAGGCTAAGCCTGTTAGGCAAAAGCTTCGAAAGATGCATCCTTGCGTTGCCCTCCTTGTCAAAGAGGAGCTTCAGCGCCTCCTTTCTGTCTCCTTCATCTAGCCCATCGATTATCCACAGTGGCTCTCTTACATCATCCCAGTCACCAACGCAACTGGGGGGATTCAGATCTGCACAGACTATCGTGACCTTAACTTAGCCTGTCCTAAAGATGACTATCCTCTTCCTAACATTGACCAGCTTGTTGATCTTATGGCCGGCCATGAGATGCTATCTCTTATGGACAGGTTTTTAGGATACAATCAAATCTTGATTGCTCTAGAAGATCAGCACAAGACTACTTTCATTACCCCATGGGGGACTTTCTGCTATCAAGTCATGCCTTTTGGCTTGAAAAATGTAGGCACCACTTATCAGCATGCCATGACCTACATTTTCCATGATCTCCTTCACAAAATCATGGAGGACTATGTGGATGACATACTCAGCAAGTCCAAGCTTCGCCGTGACCATCTAACCATTCTCAAAATCATCTTTTCTCATCTTCTTCAGTACAATGTTCATCTTAACCCCAAGAAATGTGTCTTTGGGGTCCTCTCTGACAAGCTTCTCGGCTTCATCATTTCCTTCCATGGCATCGAGATAGATCCCACCAAGATTCGTGCTATCCTCGAAATGCCTCCCCCGACCAATCTCAAGCAGCTTCGTAGTTTGCAAGGCAAGCTCCAATCCATTCATCATTTCATCTCACAACTTTCTGACCACTGCCAACCTTTTCATCATCTCCTTAAGAAGGATGTCTCTTTTACATGGGATAAGGACTGTCAAGAGGCTTTTGAAGCCCTAAAACGCTATCTGGTCTCTCCACCAGTCCTCATTCCACCTAAAGATGACCAACCTTTTTACCTTTATATCTCAGCCACTCACCATTTGTTAGATGCCATGATCGCGCATTGAGACGAGCATCACCATGAGCAAGCAGTCTATTATATCAGCCAAACACTGGTCGACTATGAAACTCGGTATACCCATATTGAGAAACTCTGTTTAGCATTAGTCTTTGCTGCTACTAAGCTTTGCCACTATCTTCTTAGCCATAAAACCTTTGTCACCACCCATACTGACCCTCTCAAGTACATGCACTCCAAGCCATATCAGAATCAACGTATGGCTCGGTGGCTCATGCTGCTTGCTGAGTTCGATCTCGAATACATCCAGCAGAAATCTATCAAGGGGCAAACCATTGTTGATCAACTAGTAGATGCCCCTCTTCCTGACAATCAACCTTTGCAGTGTGAATTTCTTGATGAGTCTATCACTGCACTTTCCTCCGATGACACCACCTATCAGATGACTATGTTCTTTGACGGTTCCAAATGTCAACTAGGTGGGGGTGCTGGGGTCATTCTCATCCCACTCGAAGGGGAGCCCATGCCTTTGTCTTTTAAACTTGACTTTGATTGTACCAATAATATGGCCGAATACGAGGCCTTAATTTTGGGACTTCAGATCGCCCTCTCTCTCAGCATCAAGTCCATTAACATCTTCGGTGACTCGCAGCTCGTCGTCAATCAGGTCAACCGTTCATACCTTTGTAAAAATGAAATTTTGCAAAGGTACAAAAACTATGCTAACATTCTCCTTGCATCTTTCGATCATTACCTCCTACAGACTGTTCCTTGATCCACTAATAAGTTTGCTGACACCATGGCTTCTCTCGCTTCACATATCCCATCTTCCTCATCTACATTCAGACTTTTTGTCATAGTGCATCGTGTGCCATTGCCTTCATATATCTCTTCTCACATTCATCATGTCAACACTATAGACCCTAGCCCACGAGATGCTTGGTATAAGCAACTTGTAGACTTCTTATCTTTCTCTGTCATTCCTCCCAACCTCTCTAGTAATGCATGACGAGCTTTTATCAAGCGTACCACTCGCTATACCATGCTAGGGGGTCTTCTCTATAAGCGAGGCATCGACGGCCTCCTTCTTCGCTATCTCACCTCCACTGAAACATCTCAAGCCATTCAGCAAGTCCACGATGGGATTTGTGGTGGACATTTCAGTGGGAATTCGGTTGCCAAGCGCATCCTTCATTTGGGCTATTATTGGCCTACCCTTCATCAAGACTATAGTGACTATGTTCGGCATTGCATCAAGTGTCAGCAGCACTCTAACTTGCTTCATCTTCCTAGTCACACCTTACAAATTGCTCAAGATTTCTGGCCTTTTTCTCAGTGGGGTTTAGATCTCATCGGTGAGATTAACCCTCATTCGTCTCTTCGTCATCAATCCATCATCACAGCCACTGAATATTTCACCAAGTGGGTGGAAGCCATTCCTCTCGTCTCCACAAAATCTGACAAGATCATCAACTTCATCACCACCCATATCATCTGTCATTTTGGTGTCCCTCATAAAATCATCACCGATAACAGCAAGTCCTTTAAAAACAAAACTGTCCAAACACTATGCGACTCATTCAGCATCAAACTCAGTTTTTCTTTGCCTTACTACCCATAAGCAAATGGGCAGGCCGAGGCTTCCAACCAAATTCTCACCAAAATTCTCATGAAAGTGGTCAGTGACATAGGCAAGGATTGGCACATTCACATTCCCTTCGCTTTGTGGGCTTACCGCACTAGCATTCAAACCTCTACGGGTGCTACCCCTTTTTCTTTCATGTACGGAATAGAGGCTGTCTTACCTCTCAAAGTACAAATCCCGTCTCTCCACATTTCTCTACATGATATTCTTTCCAATGATGACTTTCATCAAGATCACTTAGCTCAACTTGAGTTACTTGACGAACGCCGTCTTGCTGCCTTTAATCATCTCCATGTCTATCAACATCACATCAAGCGCACCTATGACAAAAATTTGTGAAAACGAGATTTCAACATCGGAGACCTCATCCTCAAAGAGAATTAACATGTGACCAATATGGAGCGAAGTAAACGAGGCAAGTTTGCTCCTAATTGGCTCGGACCTTTTATTATCACGCACAAGTATGGATCAGGGACTTATCGTCTGTCTTCTCTTGATGGACGCCCAGAACCTAAGCCTCTTAATGCGTTGCATCTGTGACCGTTCTACTGCTAAGTTGAGTATTCATCTACTTGACACTTAACTTGAGCTCATCCCTTGAGCAATCCCCATCCTCTTAATCCTACTTCCTTTCAACCCTATTCCTCTTAACAATTCCTATAACCCTTTTATGCTGTATGGATGCTTTGTCCTCATAAAAGGGAGCCCTTGACCTTCTATAATATTGTTCACGACTCACATTTCTGTAAAAATAAATCAAGATGTCACAATATCCATGGTCACTATATTAATATCAAAATCAAAAAGCAGACTGCTCCCTCGAAGGACAGCTATTCAAAATCCCTTATATTAAACAAAAATTTAGACCACTCCCTCGAAGGATGGCTATGACTAATCTGGCAATAAACAACACTATTTTAGAAGCTTCCCACATTGATCATTTTCACAATTGACCACCAAGCAAATGACATCTCTATGCAGGCTTCCCGCATCGATCAGTCTGCCCCAAAAAAAAAAAAAAAAAAGAGTCATGGACTTGACTTATAGTTGTCTCAGGGTCTCCTATAAAAAGGGGCATAGTTATCTCTGCTCTTAAAATGGGTTACCCTCTTTCCTCCTCCTATCACCTGCTCAAGGGACTTCGAGCTCACTTTAATATTGAAGTGATTCGATTACCACTCTAACATAACTATGGTCAACGACGTCACGCATGAATGGGGCTCTTGGTTCTCATAACCCCTATCTATGCTATCTTTTTGGTCCTTGTCAATGAAAGAGCAATATGCTTTTCACTTCTTCTGCACTTTGGTCACATTCACCTTCATCACTTGTCAATCAACTCAACTCTCTTTTCAGACCACCCCCATAACCTATTCACCCTAGTTTCTATGGACACCAATACACATGGAAACTATTGACCCGCTGTAATTTATGTTAAGCATAAACCAATACTTGCTGAAGCGTAAATAGACCTCAATTCATTTTTAGCATACATCCATCACGAATATGGAATATTTCTAGGGATGAAAGACCACTAGACCAATGTTGCGGAATACACCATTTGGAAAAGGCTGCAACATCTCTTCCCCTCATCATTTCATCATAACCACGACCAATCTATCGACCATTTTGACCACCTGTCTATTACTTGGACCCTTTTTGTCTGAACTACATTAGTTTGAGGCCCTAACGACAAGGGCTCTGTAGGCAGCACTCAGATGACATGACTGTCTTCTGGGGTTAGCTCGACCACCCTTGTTTGTTCATCTCTCTGATGGACAAACCTCCTTTCCTTCTTTTAACCATAACCTTGCCCTTGACCATGACCAATTTCATCCCTTTGACCCTCCTTCCCTTCTAGGGAGAACTACATTGGCTTGAGGCCCTATGACAAGGGCTATGTAGGCAGCACTCAGTTGACATGGGGTCTTCTAGGGTTAGCTCAGCGATTTTCTTCATCACTTTCTTCCATCTCCTTCTCTCGTCACCTGTCAATCACATCACAGTCAATAACATATTCACATAATCATTAGTATACTCTCATTTTCATTATAACATCATAAGTCATTAGTCATAAATTTCATTCATCATAACTCATTAAACATTTGCATCATCCACAAGTTAAACATTCAATATCATATCTATCACATCTATCATCATCTAATCTAAAGTCATCCTCATATAACTATTTCATAAACAGTGTCATTCATTTTCATCAGGCATCATCATCATATAAATCATTAAACATCACATAATCATTTACATCATTCTCATCATTAACATCATCATAAACCATCATTGCCTTAATCCTTAGCATCATCATAACATAATCATCATAATCATCATACATATCATATCAAAACATGCATCATGAAACACATGAAAAATGCTGCAAACATTAAACATCTATAAACATTTCCATAACACATCAATAACCAAAATCTCATCATATATATCAAAAATAAGTTTTATACAAAAAGACACAATCAGTGTCTGTCTCTCTCTCTCATCATACATCTCTCGTCTTTGGCTCGCAGGCCGGTATATACATCAAAATAATACATCTCTAGGACTGCCCTCAAGGCTGTGGCTATGGTAGTGGTGGCGGTGGTCGAGAAGAGGCTGTATCCTCTCCTCCCTCTAATCTCTACCATTTGTGCAACCTTAAAGCCATCACTTGTGACATCGACCTCTGTCGGCTCTGCTCCGCTCTCATCTCCGAGTATCACTGTATCTAAGAGAACCCTCTGATGGCTCTCTCATAATATGCGATCTCATCCAGAGCATCAGTGTATCTAACCATAGATATAGTCTACGGTGGACCCATCTGCTCTGCTCTTGTGGCCTGTCTAGACCCCTGTGGCTGTGCCTGAACTCGGTGCACTGATATCGACGGTCCCACCCCTTATGAAAATGTTGGCTACTGAGATGGCTGCTGCCATGGGCCCTGCCCTCCAAAACTTTGCCCTACCACTACCTGTGCCTGGGCTACCGCCAGCTGTCCCTGTAGTAGAGTGACTAGCGCTGTCAACGCTGCCACCTGACCTATCATCTCTCCCAGCTGCCCTGTGACTCCTGCTAGTTATCCCTACAAAATTGAGACTTGGGCCTGAGCCGTGTCTCTCTCCTCCCATGCAGTGTCCCTCTCCTCACGGGTTGTATCCCACTCCCTAGTAATATCTTACAGATCTGGCTGGGGACCCACCTGTATACCTCGATACTACCCTACCCACCATGCCATGTAGGCCTCTATGCACCCTAGGTCGGCTATCCCAGGTCCTAATGGCAACTCCTCAAAATTGGGTTCCTCTGTCTCCTCTGGAAGTGGGAGCGGTGCCTCTATATCATCTTGCCTATACTGTGGGAAGGCGAGAGGCACATCCTGTAGCAGCCCGTACTGGCACCACACTCTCTCTGCAAGGATCCTCTCGAGCTCACCAGCTCGTCTACCTCTGATCCATCACCTGCTTTAAACACCAACCAGCTGCTCTCCCTAGTCTCTGAACGCTGGATAGACCAAGTATGGTCTCCAGATGATGTCTATAGGAATCAGGGCCTCTAGTACCCCTCTATAATGGTCAATGTCCCTGACCACTCCATCCATCTGTGTCTGCGCCATCATCTCATGCCATCGCCTGAATCCAACTCTGAAACTGGCCTAAATCACCACTGGGAGGCCAAGAGGTCATGTGACTACTATGTGCTCGTAGGCCCAGCAACGTAACAGGTACCCCACACATAGACTGTACCACCACCGCTGGCTAATACCCCATAGCTCTCTGTATACCTGGGCCAAAAATATAGGCACCCAAGTGAACACTGTCTGCTGCTCCAGCATATCAATCAAAACTCTGGTCATAGCAACCGAAAACCTGCCGCCCTCTACATCTGGCAATGCATACACTGTGATGCCGATCATCATTAGGATGGCCAGTCGATGTGCCTCCTCATCTATCGCATACAATGGCTCATATGCAAAACTCGCTGAATGGTAGCTCATCTCCACAGTGTGCTCTCCAAACAACATGACCATGTGAATGTCATGCGCCTCTCTCGAGCACGCATACAGGTCTGCTCCATGCACCGGTAGCCACAAAATTTAGTACATGTCCTCAACCATGACCGTCATCTCACCTATAGGCAGGTGGAAGGTGTTGGTGGCATGGTCCCACCGCTCGATCAAAGCCACCATGAGGCTCACATCTCTCGCCACTCTGCAATAGCGTCTCAGCCCACCTAGTCTGACTGCGCTCATCTGCGCCCACTCCTCGACGGACACACATCCGCGTATCCACGTCAGCAAGGTCAGGAGGCAATCCCACAGCATCAGGGTCTGCCTCACCTACATCCATACATAGACACTTTCATGTTAACATTTTTCCTACTTTGCCTATTTTACCAACTATCTGACTATTTAAGCCTACCCCGACACCCAGGAAGCCCTTGGCGTAATTTTGACCTCTCGACTTGACCATTTTTTAGAACCATTTTCTGACCAGGTAGCCACCGATATCGGTTAGCTTACCAGCGACGGCACTTACCTAACCAATGTCGATCACTTAGTGACTGACGTCGGTAGGCCAGTGACTGACGCTGGTAGCTGGTCGGCCGATGTCGACGGGGTCGCTGACTGGTTCGACCCTAGGGCCAAACGGAGCGAGCCCTAATTTTTAAGGCTTCCCTATTTTACACCCTATACCCCCCCAAAACCCTCCTGAATCACCCCTAAGCTCTCCTAGACAACCTACCCACCTTCCTAACTACCCTCCCCCTCAATTTCTACCTCAAATAACAACAAATTTCAAAAACAAATTCAAAACCAAAATAACTCAAATTAAGGTTCTAAATCCTCCTACCTCGTCTCAGTGACACCGACGTGGTGGCACGATAGGTGCTGCTAGTGGTGGACCTCTCACGGGTCCTCTACTCCCCTCCACCATCCCTTCTGTCTCAATGGCTCTGCACGCTCTTGTTGACTCGCACGCGTCCCTACAGCATCCAATCACCTCCTTCTCTCCACCAATGCTCCTCTGCCACCTCGCACCACTCCTTGGTCAACTCTGAGTCACTTTCACTCAACAAATACTAGAGCTCTTTTTCTCTCTCAATCAAATAGCAAATGACTTTTGGTGGGCTACCAATTTGGTTTTGTCAGATTTGGCATGCCACTGACATCAGCATTAGCGTGCCCTAGGCTGCCGATGTCAGCCGATTTACGCCGATGTCGGGCCCTTTTGGACACCAACATCGATTATATAGCCGACGTCAGTGGCCTTCAAATCTTTTATCCCTCTTCAAAATAACCAAAATCATGTCCCTAATCAAGTCAAGTCCTTCAGACCATGTCATTTTGACTCCTTTTGGGGCACATTTTGATCACTTTTACATCCATCCATCGACCACCAACCATTGGAGATCATGCCTATCTCCTCCAACCTTGACCACTTCCAAGACATTATTGCCTTGGTTGTTTTTGCATGTATGCTTCCTCATGCCTGGTTAACAGAATTGTGCGCAGACCTTTTTAGACCCTCACAAGTATAGGATCGCAAGCCGGTTGATCCACACTACTTGTGACTTTTTCGTGTTTCTAGGAGCACTTCCTGAGCCTGAGATACCTAGAATGCGACAACCCATTTGGAGCTTCAGCTTAGATTGAATAACCCGATCAGTAGACGACTAAATGCTGGGGCCCAGTTATTTCAATTTTGGCACTCCTCGACACTTGACCTGTGACACTTTTGACCTGACCATCTCATGCAGTGGTATGCGCACAATCACGACTTTTGCAGCGTTCACCCTCACCCCTTTTCCATCCACTCTTTGTCAAATCAGCACTCGATTCTTGATTCCCTTCCCTTGACTCCTGCTTTGAGGGGGAATACCTTATTCATAATCGAGGCAATCTGCTACCTATTTTTGTCTTGCAGTTCATTCAAACAACCAATAAGATGAAATCAACCTTATCCCACACCTGGGGCAATCACTCCTATTTTTGTCTTGCAGTTCGTCCAGAACAACCAACAAGACAAAAAGGGGCAAATGTAGACACCAAAATCGTGTCGACTCCCCTGGTCATCCCCCATCTTATTCTTCTTCGCCTATTTAACCCTTGTCGATCACTTTTTCCACCAGCCTTGACCCTGGCAGCATGTAAAAATGAGCACAGAGCTAAAGCTAGACTCTATCCCCATTATGCATCTGCTGACGACAGTCATTACCCGGTCGATGTCACCGACATCGGTCGCTTATCGGCCAATGTCGGCAATCCTATCGATGTCAATCACCTTACCATTATCCGTTATCAGTTTTCATTCGGTTCCCAATCGGTTTCCCGAACGGTTATCAAACCATCTCTCGAACTACCCCTTGCCTTCATCAGCATCCGCCGATCAATCCCGAAGGCTAATCAACTAATCAATCAATCAATCGACCCCCGAACTTGGACATTCACAAAACTCTGGTAATCAATTAGCTCTGACGATCAACCAACTCCAGCATTTGCTTCGATCAACTTACGGCAATGCTTCAACAACTTCAATCATGGCTTTTATCATGTCTTCTGGTAGGTAAGTATTTACTCTATTTGTTTTATTTCTTTCTAGTTATTATTCTTTTGTTATTTCTATCATCTCGGATCTTCAGACCATAGACCTGAGCCCTGAGTCCTTTCCTTACATCTCTGCCCACTATCCCAGTCTATAACTCCATCCAGACTCGACCAAAACCCCCAGACCCTGTCCAGACTCGACATTACCTTGATTAGACCTTGTTCAGACCCTGTCCTGACCCTATCCAGACCCTATCCCAACCTTGACCAGACCCTATCCTAACTCTGTTAGACCTTCTGTAATTCATCCAGACTCTGTCTAGAACTTACCTCGACCGACGCCGACACTTTAACCGACGTCGGCACATTCCCTAACCGACGCCAGCACCACAGAGACTGACATCAGTGACTGCACAAAACATTTTACTTCATTATCAGGTATGCATTTTATTTTTTGTCCTTTATTTCTGTCATTTTATCTTCCATTTTATCTACTTTAGTCCAATATTCTGCTTTTTTATCAGTGGGTTGATATCCTTCTAGGAAGTCTTCGTACTTCTGGGATCGAGCGTTTGCCTAACAGCCCACCATATCCTTTGACTAATGTTTTTTCATGTTTCAGTCTCTTTTCTTCGCAGGTGTCATTCTTCCACAACCAAAGAGGAGAATCTTCCAACGTCTGATTTCGGTGCGCACGACTTTATCAGGTATCTTCTAGCCTTGACCATTTCTTTTAGTTTCTTATTTCTTCTTTGAATGTAGAAAGCAATTTAGCATAGAAATAGAGGCATTTGGGAATGCTTTGAGTTTTGAGAGTAGGGGAAGGCAGAAAGAGAAGAGCAAGAAAGGCAGATCAAGATCCAAATCAAAGGGGAAAGGTAGATCTAAATCTAGAAATGGCAGAAGGCCATAATGCTGGAATTATGGAAAGATAGGGCACATAAGTAGAGATTATTGGTCAAAGCCTAAGGAGGACAATCAGCACGAAGGAAAGGAAGAAGCCAAGATTGCAGGTATTGCACAAGATGCTTTAATTTTCTCTCTGCATAATAATATAGAATCTTGGGTATTAGATTCTGGTGCATCTTTTCATGCTACTCCTAACAGGGAATATTTCAGTGACTATATCCATGGAGATTTTGGAATAGTGTATCTAGGGGATGATGAGCCCTATAAAATAATTGGCAAAGGTAAAGTGCAGCTGAAGATGCAGAATAGCAAGACATGGGTGTTGAGAGATGTGATGCATGTTCCTAGCTTGAAGAGAAATCTGATTTCTGCAGAAAAGTTAGGGGATGAGGGTTGTACAGTAACTCTCACAATAGAATCTTGGAAGCTGACCAAGGGTGCACTTGTTATGGCCTGAGGTAAGAGAGAAGGTACTCTCTATTTGTGTAATTGTGTTACTAACAAATCTCCTTCTGTATTATCTACTTCAGATGTGGACGCTAAATTGTGGCACTCAAGGCTTGGCCACATGACTGAGAAGGGGATGTCAATTCTTAAGTCCAAAGGTATGCTTTCAAATTTAAAAGGCATAGATCTAGAGTTTTGTGAGCACTATGTATTTGGAAAATAGAAAAGGGTTAGTTTTCTCAAAACTGGGTCTACTAAGAAGAGGCATAAGCTGGAGCTTGTTCACACAGACATGTGGGGACTAGCTCAGGTTGCTTCCATTGGAGGATCACAGTACTATGTATCTTTCATAGATGATGCCATAAGGAAGGTATGGATCTATTGTATTAGAAGAAAATCTAATGTATTTGATACTTTTAAAGTTTGGAAGGCCATGGTTGAGAATGAAACAGGTAAAAGATTAAAGTGCCTGAGATCAGACAATGGTGGTGAGTTCTATAGTCATAAGTTAAGAGATAATTGTTACATGCATGGAATCCGTAGGCAAAGGACGGTTCCAAGGACACCTCAGCAGAATGGTATTGCTGAAAGGATGAACTGGACAATAATGGAGCGTGCAAGATGTATGAGATTGCATGCCGGTTTGCCCTTATAGTTTTGGGCACAAGCTGTTGACATTGCAGTGTACCTGATTAATAGAGGAGCCTCTATAACTCTGGATGGTGGTATTCCAGAAGAGGCATGGACAGGTAAAAAGGTTGATCTATCATATCTCAAAGTTTTTGGTTGTGAAGCCTTTGTGCATATAGATAAGGAAAATAGAAAGAAGCTTGATGCTAAGTCTATGAGATGCACGTTTATTGGCTATGGCTCAAATGATTTTGGTTACAGATTGTGGAATCTAGAAACTAACAAGGTAATCAGGAGCCGTGATGTTGTTTTCAATGAAAGAGTGATGTATTGTGATCAGCTAAGGAAGTTGAATCAATTTGAGCAGAGCAATGGTGAATTGGATGAGGTGAAAGTCCAAGATGAGCTCGCGAGAAAAAGAAATAATCACTTGTAGGAAAACATAGAGACCGACGTCGGCAGGTTAGGAACTAGTGTCGGTAGGACAGAAACCGGCATCGACCGTATAGGTACTGAGGTCGGTTAGGAAGAACCGACGTCGGCCAGTAACAGGTCTACAGGTGACCGAGGTCGGTCACTGTCAGAGATTTTGGGTGGACAGCGTGTTGTGGATGAGTCTCAAACACCCATCAGGAGGTCAAAAAGGGTGAGTAAGCCTCCAATTAGATATTCTCCTTCTTTATTTTACTTATTTCTAACTGATGGTGGAGAACTAGAGAGTTTTGAAGAAGCAATACAGGTGGATTCCAAGAGTGAGTGGGAGTGTGGCATGGATGAAGAGTTGGAGTCCTTAAGAGAGAACCAAACATGGGATTTGGTTAAATTGCCAGATGGTAAGAGAACACTTAAGAACAGATGGACCTATAGGTTAAAGGAAGGTGAGAATGGACAGATGAGATATAAGGCCAAATTAGTAGTAAAAGGATTTGCACAAAAGCCAGGTATCGACTTTGGTGAGATTTTCTCTCCGGTTGTTAAAATGACTTCAATAAGGGTTGTATTGTCTTTGGTTGCTTTTGAAGATTTACATCTTGAGCAGCTAGATGTTAAGACAGCGTTTCTTCATGGAGATCTGGATGAGGAAATTTATATGGAACAGCCAGAAGGATTCGAGGTCAAGGGTAAGGAGAAGTTTGTGTGCAGGTTGAAGAAAAGCTTGTATGGCCTCAAGCAAGCTCCTAGGCAATGGTACTTAAAATTTGACAGGTTTATGACTGAGCATGGCTACAGTAGGTGTCAATCAGACCATTGTGTGTATTTCAAGAGATTTGATAATGGTAGATATATTATTCTATTGTTGTATGTAGATGATATGTTGGTTGTAGGATCACACATGCAGGATATCTCTGAGTTTAAGGTGAAATTAGCTCAAACATTTGCTATGAAGGATTTGGGAACAGCAAAGAAAATCCTTGGCATGAGCATTAAGAGAGACAGGAAAAATCACAGGTTGATATTGTCTCAAGAAGATTATGTGGACAAGGTGTTGAAACGGTTCAATATGCAGGATGCTAAACCGGTAAGCACACCTTTGGCTAGACATTTTAAGTTGAGTAAAGAACAATGTCCTAATTCATATGATGAGGTAGAGTACATGAGTAAGGTTCCATATTCTTCCACAGTAGGGAGTTTGATGTATGGAATGGTGTGTACTAGACCAGATATTGCCCAAGCAGTGGGAGTTGTAAGTAAGTATATGGCCAATCCAGGTAAGGAACATTGGAAAGCAGTTCAGTGGATCCTTAGATATCTAAGAGGAACCAGTAGTAAGGACTTGTGCTATGGAGGTTCAGATACTTCTCTACATGGTTATGTAGATTCAGATATTGCAGGTGATTTAGATGGCAGGAGGAGCACTATAGGTTATGTTTTCACTATAGGTGGAATGGCAGTTAGCTAGATATCTAAGTTGTAGAAGGTTGTTGCCTTGTCAACTACAGAAGTAGAGTATATTGCAGCCACAGAAGCTAGCAAGGAGATGACATGGATGACACGGTTCATGGATGAGCTTGGTAGGGAGCATGAGAGTTGTAGATTGTATAGTGATAGTCAGAGTGCAATCCATTTGGCTAAGAATTTAGCCTTTCATTCAAGAACAAAGCACATACAGCTAAGGTATCACTTCATACGACAGGTATTGGAAGATGGTGAGTTGAAGCTGGAGAAAATCCATACAGATAGGAATCCTACTGATATGTTAACAAAGTCAGTTACAAAAGAGAAGTTGAATCTTCATTCAACTTCTATTGGTCTTCATGATTGAGTTGAAGATGGAGGAGCTAGAAGATGTTGCTGTATAGGTACTGGTGTAGCTGTTTATCTCCAAGTGGGAGATTGTTAGGGTGTGTAGAGCTAAAAGCTTCACCAAGGAGCATTCATTATCAGGTTTGGGTCTACACAGACACCGGCATCGGTCAGGAGCGACCGACATTGGTCACAGGCAGTTATAGAGGCACCGATGTCGGTAGAGTGTCGGCTGACGACGGTCACAGACAAGCAATAGGAACCAACGTCGGTTACCTGCATGTCTAGAAAGCTATTTCCGTGGACAGAAGCGAGTGTTTGCATGATAAGTTTGAGTTGAAGTCTCAAGCTCGCATCTCTATTGTTAGCAATCCTATTTTTTGAGCCCTTGTTCAAGTGGCTTAACTGCTTGTTGGTTGTACATGCTCAAGTCTCCTAATTCTATATGTAGAATTAGATCTTCCTAGCTTATTGTAGTTTTTAGTAGATTATTGTAGTTGGGTGAATTATTGTAATTCATTGTGTGAGAAGAACAGTACAGAATTGAATCAATCCAGGCTTTTTGGAGTTGATTGTTCTTAAGAGAGAGAGCTCTTGAGGAATAGAGATCTATTGAGAGATCTATACATCTAGGAGAGGTGTGGAAGAAAGAAGCTTTCTTTAATTGTATTCCTTTTGTAAAGAGTTTTGTTAATACAAGTTTTCAGGGTGTTTTCTTGTATCTCTTGTTCTTGCTATTATCATTCTAATTACTTGTCAATCTGGTTTAATTCCACATTTATTGCTGTCACAATTGTAATCTATTGTTGGATTGATCCCCCAACAAAGATAAGGTCCCCTAAATTTGTCATTAAATGCATGGGATTGGAAATGTGTGGCAAAGGCGAGTGGGTTACCATAATGAATTCTCATACAGAGACCGAATGAACTAGCCTTTGACCAATTCTATGACTCCCTTTCCTACCATGTAATTTGCTTTTGAAGAATAGAGACAAATGGGTTAAGTTTGCTTTCCCCTACATACAAAATCATATAACCTATATTTATTTCTAGCGTAAAATTGTAGAGGTAAAATTCACAAAGAAGGTTTTTATGTTCAGTATTGGCTAAGCAGTAGGTGCCCAAGAAATTAGCTTCATCTTTTATTTCATGTGGAAGGACACATGTTATCCTTGCCAACTACCAGTGAATGAATTGTTCTTCTAAAAACATGCTATAAACATGAGAAGGTCTTCTGCATGCAAGTAGTTTCTCACTCATCATACAAACTATTTGTATTTCACAAGACATTTATACTTATCATTTTCCTCCTTGTAAAATTTGTCTTACCATTCCTTCCTTTATTTCTCTTCTTCTGCTAGTTTTCCTTTCAAGTTTGTATTAGATGCCTTGATTACACTGAGTTCTCTACAGTTTATCCCATAACTACTTGAGTGGTAGATAAGTCAATTCAGTCTATGTAAAGACTATTGACACAGAGGTCTGTATTGTACATTTTTCCTCATTCTCCATCAGTTACCTTTTAATCTCTACTAATTCCTCATTCTTTTCTATGAACTAGTTTATTAATTCTTTAAGGAGCATTTCTTTCTGTTCTAATTTGAGTTTGAGGAAGTTCAATTCTTTATCCTTTTCCTTGATAATAAGTTTTTCTCTAGATAAAAATAGAGCCTATTTAATCTACTAGTTTTGTTATTTTTCTAAAAATTCTTAGGGAGTTAAGCATTCTTCTTCCACCATAGGGAATTTCCCTTTCCTTCTCCAAGATGCCTGATCATCTTCTACATGTGATGGTGCTGCTATCTCACCCATTTCTTGGAAAACTAGATTCTCAAATCGTTCATCTCTTTTTTCCTTTTTTGTTTGGCTTGGTCAAGGAGGAGTCATGGCCATGCTTCCCAAAATATCAGTAGCTTCAGTTTCCAGCCTTTCTTGTTCTTCCATCTCCTCTAAACTTTCTTTAGACTTTTTATGACATTTTCTTTCTTGAGGAGCCTTAAAATGTGAAGACATAGGTTTTCTTTTGGAACTTCTTTTGATGTTCACCTTTTGCTCAGGTCTAGATGAATTATCACTGTCAAAAACATGTATCAGTTCTTTTGTAGCTTCACCAGAAGAAGAAATTACTTGAGAAGGCATAGTAGGGTCTACAATTTTAACTTTTCTTCCAGATTTTCTTTTTTCTGGTATTTCCTCTTCCCCTAATCTTTTCTTTTCCTTAGCAATGGTAGCAGTTTTTAAATGAACTAAAGGAGCAAGAGGAGTTGCTATTGTTCTTTTGGAAATACCAGGGTTTTTCCCAAATTTTCCAAGAAATTTGACCCACATTTCTTTCCGATTTTTCTTTGAAAGGAAATGGTGCTAGCATACTAAATACACTAACCCATAATGTTTGATTATTCCTACACCCCAAGAATACTTATGGGCCATGGTATGGATGGATTCAAAAAGAAACCCTAGAAGGTTTACTATATATTCTAGTTTTTTGATTTCATATCTAAGGTGTATAAGGATTTTTAGGACTTCTTTTCCTACTATCCCAAATTGTCCATCACAAGTTAAATATTTAACTATCCAAAATGCTAGTCTATCAAAGGGTTTGGGCAAGCTGGCCATTTTGACTCCTTTGATGATTTTCTTTGTATTATAAATATACTAGGGTTTAGCTTCCACTTCTTTCAATAAGGTTTCAGCTAGGTCTTTTAATGTCCCTTTGACAAGGTTTAGGACATGCACTATTGTTATTCTAGACATCTCACTTATTACTTTCATAGAAAAAGAAATAAAAGCCTTCCAAATTTTTATTCTTGTTTGTTCTAAATTGATAACAAATTCTCTTGTTAGTTCATTGTTATATTTGGGAAATTTCCTCAAAAACTCTAGCCATCCTACCTGTTGAAATATAGTTACTACTTGTTCATCTGCAAGGAGTTGGGTATCATTTTATGGTTCTAACTTCTTTTTGATTCCCATGATTCGTTCTTCTTGAATATTACATAGGTTAGCTAAAGATTTCTTCTCTTATCAGTGGAACTGATAATTTTGGCTACAAAACTAGTAGATTTGGCTGCTAATTTGGTGAATTTAGTAGCAAAATTACTATACTCAGCTATGGAATATAATGATTTCAATTTTGGAACTACTGTACTTAGGTATAGAACTAATGGAGGTAATTCATTGTATCTCTTTTGAAATTTTTCTATAGCTAGCTTTTACTTTGTCAATTCAATAATAAGAATGATTCTTTATGACTATTCACCAAATCATTCCATCATCAATATACTTCACATTTAACCATGATGTACAATAGATGACTCATCATACTAGTATTTTAAATTAAGTCTAATCACACATGAAAACTTTCAATTTAACCTTTAATAAGTTAAAAACATAATTACCATCTTTGATGATATAATCCCTCCGTCACAATGACTTATCATTCCTAAAAAATGGTTAGAAAAAAAATAGTTACGATAAAAAAAAGTTTTATTTGAATTAGCTATTTATTTGAGAAGATCAACCACCATCACTGGTTTTCAATTGATCCCTTTTTTTTAAGAAGAGAACGCCATTTACTGGTTTTCATCCTCTTCCCTTTATTCTAGATCTTTTCATCTAATTATTTGATCATTCTGGAAGAACTGAGTTCTTCCATATGATCAAATTCTTTGTTTGCTTCAACATGCTTCAAGAATTCATCCTGAATAGGAGGCTTCCTATAGATCCTTAACCTGTGTCCATTGACCAAGAGTATTCTTCTACTACCATCAATGGGAAGTAACTAGATAGAGCCATTGTCAAATATCTACTTGATCTAATAAGGTCCCAACCATCTAGTCTTTAATTTGCCTTTGAATTATTGGTACTTAGAATCAAATAACAATGCCCAGTCTCCTACTTTGAATTGTCTTTCTTTGATATGTGATTCATGCCATTGCTTCCTTTAACCTTGGATTATCTCTATCTGGTGAAGTGCTTCCATTTTAAATTCATCTAATTCATTGAGTTGAAGGATTCTCTCCTTTTGAGCTACATCCAATTCAATTCCCACCTTATCTGCTATCCTTAATGTCTGTAGTTCAAACTCAATAGGCAACAAGGGTTTTTTCCCATAGACTAACTCATAAGGTGAAAACCCTATTGTGGTTTTCCAAGTTGTATTGTAAGCTCAAACAGCTTCATGTAGTCTTTTTACCCAATCTCTTCTTTCAGCTTCAATTATTTTAGTGAGGATATTTTCTAATTCTCTATTTGTTACTTCAACTTATACATTTGCTTTCGAGTGATAGGGAGATGACTTCCTATGATTGATCTGATAATACATTATGAAGGCCTAAATCATATTGGACATAAATTATGGTCCCTAGTCTAGAACTAAGCTTCTTGGTGCTCTAAACTTTACCATAATTTTGTGCCAAAGGAAATCAGCAACTGCTTCTTTAGTGGAATTTGTTAAAGCCTACACTTTTACCCATTTTGTTACATAATTAGTACACACAAGAATGTGCTCTTTTCCCTATGAAGGAGGATTAAAGTGTCCAAAAAAATCCAATCCCCATCTCTCAAATAGTTCAATCACCACTTATGGTTGCAGAGGCATTTCATTGGTAATGGTTGGTTGTCCCATCCTTTGACAAGGATCACACCACCTAATATATCTTGTCACATCTTTGTACAGAGATGGCCAATAGTAACTAGTGCCAAGTATCTTGTGAGCTATTCTTTTTACTAAATAGTGTCCTCCACTTGCTTCATCATGACATGCCTGGAGGATGTCAAAGATTTCATCTTCGCTCACACACCTACGTAAAACCAAATTAGGACCACATTTAAATAACATTCTTTTTTACCATTTGAACTATGCACTAGTTTTGATTAATTTCTTTATTTAATTTTTAGTGAAAGAAGGAGGAAACTTCCCTATTGTAAGATAATTTTCCATGTCAACAAACCATGGTGTATTAGCTGAAATAACAAAAAATTGTTCATCTGGAAAGTTATCCTTGACTGGATTCTGCTCCCCTGTAGTGGTCAATCTTGACAAGAAATCAACTATCACATTAGATTTGCCTAGATTGTCCACAATGGTAATATCAAATTCTTGTAGAAGTAATAACCATCTAATTATTCTACCTCCAACCACTGGTTTGTTCATTAAATATTTAATTGCTGATTGATTTACATGTACAAATATTTTGTACCCTATAATGTAATATCTAAATTTATTGATTGCATAGATCACAACCAGAAATTCTTTTTCAGTGGTAGTGTAATTTCTTTCAATGGGAGTAAGATTTTTATTGAGATAGTAAATAGCATACAATCTTCTTTCTTCATCTTTCTATCCCAAAACTACACCAATTGAGGTATTTGAGGCATCAGTTTGGATGTGAAAAGGTTTCTCCTAATTAGGTCCTTGCAATATTAGGGCATTTACTAATTTCTCTTTAATTTCTTCAAAAGCATGTTGACACTATTCATCCCAAAGAAATTCATAGTCCTTGGTAAGAAATTTAAACATGGGGGCAGAAATTTTACTAAAGTCCTTGATAAAGCACCTATAGTATCCAGCATGTCCTAAAAATGATTTGATATTTGTGGGAGTTAGAGGAATAGGCAAGTCTAAAATAATCTTGATTTTGTTTTGGTCAACTTGAATTTCTCATTTTGAAATATGGTGCCCTAATATGATCCCTTCATCAACCATCATCAAACATTTCTCATGACTAAGAGACAAGTGATGTTGTTCACATCTTGTTAATACTCTATCCAAATTTTTTAAGGCATCATCAAATGTATCTCCATACACAGTAAAGTCATCTATGTATACCTCCATATAGTCATTTGTTAGGTCTACAAAAATTGCTAATACAACTCTTTGAAAGGTTGCTGGAGCATTACATAGTCCAAATGGCAATACCCTATAAGCAAAGCTACCCCATGGACAAGTAAATGTAGTTTTGTCTTAATCCTTAGTAGCAATTTTGATTTGATTGTACCCACTAAATCCATCCAAGAAGGAAAAGTATTGTTTACCTAAAAGGTTGTCTAAGACTTGATCTATGAATGGTAAGGGAAAATAAAATCTTAGAGTGGCTTTGTTCAGTTCCCTATATTCAACACAAATTCTCCATTTTTTTTTCTTTTTAGGGACAATTACAAGAGGAGACACCCACTATCTATCTGAGATAGGGTAGATAAAACCTACTTGTAATAGTTTTTCAATTTCTTGTTTGACTATATCCCTTAAGGCTAGATTAATCCTTCTCTAAGGTTGCCTAACTAGTCTAATGTTTTTAGTATAAATGTGATGGGTGCATATACTTGGATGAATTCCATTCATATCTCTATAGTCCCAAGTTAAAGCTTTAGTATGATCCTTCTGAACATCAAATAGTTTGACTTCTTCATTGTTCTTTAACTAGCTATTAATATTCAAAAAAATTCTTGGTTGAATCTTAACATGTTTGGTTCCAGGATATGATGAACTGATTTGTTGAAAGGGTTTCATTAAGGTATTTAGTGGACATGCTTGTGGTAACAACATATGATATGTAGTAACATCTTCAAAAGTTCCTAGAGGTAGAATGTTGGACAAGGGACAGCAAGAAAAGTTATGATACTTATCTTATTATAGGTTGAACTCCTTGTTACTGTTGTTTTCCATAAATTCTTCATCATCTCTTGATATCTATAAAGCTGAATCTATAGATCCTTCCTCTCACCAAGAGAAATTGCATTCCTCCAGAGTGAAATTATCTTCATTTGCAAAGAATTAGTGTGGAGTTGAAACTAATTGTGGTCGTTCTAGAATAGATTTTGCATGTTTCAGAACTAATCTTGAGTACTCTAATAATGATTGATGTTCATTTAATGAAGGATTAACCATATCATTTATTTCCCATACATGATCTTGAAATGTTATCATAGCCAAAGAAACAGATTTTACTCATTAATATCAGGATTATCAACCCATAATTTCACTTAGTTATCAATAAAAGGTCATGCAGATAGATATAATGAAATTTGCTTGGAATTCTTACCATTTGAAATAGTCATATCACCTGACCTGTAATCAATTAAGGCAACAACTGTAGCTAACCATGGTCTCCCCAAAATAATGGGATAACCAAGTATTTTACCTTTTGGTTATAAGAAAAGGAGGTCAACTGGATATTCCTATGATTCCACCAGTACTGCCACATCTTCAATAATTCCTTCTGGTTTTGCTACAGACTGATCTACCATCTACAATATGGTATTAGTAGGTTGTATGCCTATTAATGGTAATTTTTTAAAAGTGTCCACTATCATTACATTGATAACTACACCCAAATCAATCAAAATGTTATGTATATCCTTATTCCCTATAGAAACAAAAATAACAGGGCTTCCAGGATCTCCATATTTGGGTAGTAGGAGTTTTCTTGCTAATAAATCAACAAGTTTCCCATCTGCTTGAATAGTCCTAGGGTACTACTTCTTTATTCCAAGTTTTTTAAAACATAACAGTTTGATTAACTTGTTTAACTCTGGAATATCCTTAATTACTTGTAACAATAGTATTTCAATATTCAATTTTCTTAGTTCCTACACCAATTCAGATTCCTTAAGTTCTATGATTTCTTTAAGTCTTTCTAAAAATGGAATCTTAGTAGAATTTCTTTCTCATTCTTTATCTTTTTCTTTGTCATCTTCCGTAAGTGTAATTATGCTAGGGGTTTTAGCTTCTTTGTCATATTAGTGATTATAATAGGTGGACTACTAAATATTTTGCCAAATCTAGTTTGAATGTTTTTACAATCCATTGTATTTAAATCAACTAATTTTGTTGGTTCTATTTCATATGTAGGAGTTATTTGTTTATTTCTTGGGTTTGCTACTGGTTGTACTAGCATTTGTGTTTGGATTATGTTTTCAACTTGTGTATTTTGTGTTAGAGGTCCCATTATGGCTTGTTGGTTCTAATTTGGATATCTTGCACATAATTATTAGGGCCCCATCTAGGTTGTGGCCAAGCATAAGGATTTGCTTGAATAACCCAAGGTTGTTGATGTCCTTGAGTATACCAAGATTGACTTGCCCAATCTTGAGGATGCCATGTGGGTTGAGGGTCCTAAGGTGGCTATCCCCAACTTTGTGGTACTATTTGAGCTACCCATGGTATCATCCAGGGATTAGGAGCTAGTCTTGGCATAAACTATCCTTGGTTAGGTTGTCTTTGAACAAACTTTAATTCTTCTATGGTGGATAATGTATTGGTTTATTTGAGCTGATTTTTTATGAGTGGAAGAAGAGAACAAGCTTGAATATCATGTTCTTTAAATTCATAGACAAGACATACTTCTATTTTATCCAAAGGACATTCCCTTATTGCATACTTCTTCCTACATCTAGGATAATACATGGCTAATGGTTCAAGTTGGACATTTGCTTTAGCTTGAAATCCATCGATGGTGGAGGTTAATTGAACTAATATGTTTGTTTTAATGTTTTCCAACTCAACCATCAATTTGTTCATATTTGGATTCAAATTTTTAACCATTTTCCCCTTTCTAGGTCTACCCCTTGTCCTTGAATAGTTTCTACAAATTTCTATGATTTCGTTCATTCTTAATTGAGCAATGTTTCCTCTGCCAATTAAATCAAGGGTTTCCATAGATTCATCATCCAGACCTTTGAGAAAAATAGTTTTACTTAAATCTTCTTGAAGTACAAATCCACATCTTTTACTCACAAAGAGGAATCTATCCAAATAATCTTCCATATTTTCATCTTCTTCCTATTTGATTTTGAAAAATTCTTCCTTTTGATTTCTTCCTCTATAATAATCTTGATATTTGTCTAGGAAGACAGTTTTGATTTGTTCTAAATTAGTAGTAGAATTAGATGTTAATCCCATAAACCACCTCATTACTACATCCTTCAGAGTAGATGGAAACAACTTCAATTTTTGATTATCTATCTTGTAATCATAAGTCTGACATAGTACTTTAAACTCAAATAAAAATTGGTCAAGATCCTCAGATGACATTCCTATAAATGTGGGCAAGTGTGCAGGTGAGATGTTTTTCAAAGTGGTTTCATCATCGTCAATCTGAATGGGATAGGTAAATGTTCTCTCAGGTTCTCTTCCAACTTTTCATGCCATCTCTTTGGTATTTTCTAGTCCCTTATCCTAGTCAATGTGGTATGTGGTCTATTTTGGGGATGGTGAAAAGTCAGGAGTAGGAGGTTAACTACTCAATTGAGAATCAAAACTTTCCCTCAATGGATCTTGAGAAATAATATTCTTCCCTAAGGTTCTACTTGGTTTTGGTGACTGATCCAAAAATTCCAAAAATGGCAATTTTTCTTCTTGTCTTGTAGGAGATAATGGTACCTCCAATTATTGCTCAGCATCATTTCTTAAACTAGAGGATGATGGAAATTCTTATTTAGATATTTTGGGGAGAGATATACCCTTGGAGTCTCATGGTCTACTCATAAATATCAAAAAATTATTTAATTATTAAATAAATGATTGTTGCTCTTGTTGACACGTAATTAGAAAATTCCAACTAGTGAGTCCCCGACAATGGTACCAAAAATGATGGGTGTCGCCATTCTCTTCATTTAATCAACTTCTTGTTGATGTCATATTTAACCAGGGTTGTGTCTAAATCTATATGTAACAAGAAGAATCATAATGATTAGTAATTGATTGTAGGTATATGTATTTTTTCTTTTTGTTTTGGGGTTTTTTAATGTCTTGAGGACTTCTTAGTTAAAATCTTATTGGAATCAATCTATGCAAATTTGCCAGAAGTAAACACACATTATAGAAATGAAATAGATCATTGGAAATAAACACACATTTGTAAAATGAAATAGATTGCTAGAAAAAAAACACAATTTTGTAGAATAAAATAGATTGCTGGAAATAAACACACTTTTTTGGAATAAAATAGATTACTAAAAATAAACATACTTTTGCAAAACAAAATAGATTGCTGAAAAATGATTGCAAAGAAATGAGAATTTAATTTAATATGCCTTGAGGAACAAATTTACAACAAATTTTAACTTTAAGGAGTTGTAAGCATTTATAAATTTAACAGAATCACCTATTTGCTTTTGCGAATAAAATATAAATACCAACGAAAAATGAAGATATTGGTTCTTTAGAGGGGTGGGCCCTTGCTCCACCTAGAAACATGATTAAACAATTTAATTTGCTTTCAAAATAGAAATGGCTTATTTCATTGATAAAATTTTCTATATTACAAAAATGTACCTATCTATCCTTTTCTCTATATTCTTCAATGATCTTCTTCTATTTCTTCCTAAATTCCCAAGTCTGTATATATAGATACTTTGATGGTTGTAACTATTTCATAAATACGATGGAACTAAATCATACCCAAAATAGATGTTGAATCAAGATGTGGCTAGATGTCCAGCTGTGTGATAAATGTATTGGATCTAAAAATATGGAAATCAGGAGTCTGCTCCTAATTTAATGGGATCATTGACCTGATAGATCTTCGGCCATTATAGAATAGATATTTATCAATTCCATATCTAGCCATGAAATTTATAGAGCTTATCTATAGGAGTACTAGAGCTAATTCAGATAATTTTTGATCTTAAATATAGAGTTTCAGAGCTATGTCAAAAAATGTGACAACTTGAAATAGTATGGTGGAGTTTTGGAACAAAGCTAAATTGATTCCAATGCTTCCAAAAACATGCAATCCACTTCATATTTGTTCTTTAGCCTAATTTTGACTTGTTTTATTGCAAAACTTGAGTTTTCCAACACACTTGTTAGGAATTATAGGTTTTTAAATGTTAGAATCACAATCAATAGAAGATGGATAATTACATCTTAACTCATCTTAGATCAAAATAAAAGTTACAAAATGCAATCAAACTTAATAGAAAGAAAGAGTAAGATGAGGTTATTTATTATACATTTTTTAGGCATATCATGGCCTTATCACTAGTGGTAGATTCTCTAACAATAAGTGGACCATGATGGGTTAATTTTAAGGTTGATTATAAGGTGGAGTCATTAGTAGGGGCTTAAGGTGTAAGGGTAGCAGTTAGTCAGGTATGTTGGTTTTTAGCTATGGTGTCAAAGGCATTCGTAGATGAATATGTATGGGTAGTTTAAGGTTGGGTAGTGATCATGGCAATATGGATAACCTTCATAAGGTGGGATGGCATGTCATAAAGAGGATCCTGAGGTGGAGTTAAAACTAGGCTATGGTAAGGAGGGGTGTTGAGGTAGTGATGGAGGGAAATTGGGTTGTTGTCCAAAAAATTGGTAAATTCCATGTCTCCTTGGGAAAATACCCAAGGAAAATTAGGGCTTCATAATGGATGAGGTGATTTTTCTACCTCAGAGATGTACACTATAGATGAGGAGGTAAAAGAGATTGGTTTGAGTGATAGGTTATGTTCCACTAGGTCTCTTCGCTATTGGAAAGTGAGAACCATATAATAAAATGGGAGAGAAGATAATAAAAAACTCACCACTCAAACAAGAATAAAATAAAATGATCAAGGTAGTCAAGATACACACTAGAAATTATGTTAAGCCTAGAGGTTATTTTTAATCTCACTTTTGGCTTATGCCTTAGTTTATGAGAATGTGTGATAGAAGTTGGCTTGTAGATTAGGTACTATAGAAGCAACATATGGTTGGTTTTAGGTTATTTAGGTGATCAAAATAATCTATATTGGAATCAATACATGGCTTGGTATTGGGGCCTACCCCCTCACTTCATGATATTGTAGTGATAATAGTGTCAGGTGATTAGCTAATATATATTGATATCTAGAGTTTATACTAAACCAAAGAGTTGAGAGGGTTCTCCCATTGGTAATGACCTCTAACTAGGATTGCTAAAAAATGGTAAGGTGACTACTAGGTGATGAAATCCCAATCGGGCCTTGTCTCAAATTATTTTGATGTTTGATTGATGAAAGTGGTTTGGCTAGTGTGTGTAATAAAGGTGGTGTTATGATGAGATTGTTGTGATTTAATTCAAAGTTAACTAATGTTAAAATCAAGAAATGGATGTTATTTATTTTAAGACCAAAAAAATTAGTTCCATCTATGATCATAGATACAAGGAACAACATACAAATGCAAAGAAAATGTGAGTAAATACTCTAGGTCCCACTGAGCATGCTAGAATGTTTCATGTAAATTTTCACTTTAATTTCTAGGGAAGAGAGAAAAGAAATCCAATACATGTGTGGATGAAAAACCTATTTGGTTGTGCATGTGTTAAATTAGAAGATTTTGAAGAGCTACTCTTTGGCTTAAGAGGAAGACCTATAGATAAGAAATCACTAAGGCAAACTTTATTTTTTAGAAAGATAGTTGGGTGGATTTCCTAGCAATAGCTATATCTCAGAAGTGAGAGCTTCCTTAGGGGATATCATTCCACATGTTTTAAATAATCAAGTTCACAAAAATAGAAAAAAGGTACTTGCATCAATAATTAAAAGATATTGAAATTGAACATAAGAATGTTTGCTAGGAATTTAGACTAGAAATAATCAAATTAGTGATAAACTAATTAATACTAGTGTTAAGGGTTTGGGATATGCTTTAAAAAATTTTAAATGGGTTTGTGAGTATTAGAAACACATAAAATTATGTTTAATTTAGGTTAGGTGGGAAAAAATAGCTTATTGGTTTTCACTACCATAGTGATCATCAGTGGTTGATCAGATCGTTGGTGGTTGAGTCAACCATTAGCAATTACTATGTAAATTATAAGTTGATCAATTACTAAATAATGGGATCTAATAGATGGATTATGTGAGATGGTTAAGGGCTAGGCTGATTGAAAAATGGAAAAAAAAAGTACATGAATATTGATAAATAAGTCCTTGGCTTACCATAAGTCAGTTGGGTGGGTGGTTGAAGTAGTTAGCCTGTTGGTGGAATTTGGCTTGATCCTGATAGAGTAACAATACTTGAGAACTTGGTTGAGAGGCAACAATAAGTTAGCTCTTAATAATATGGATGATGATTCTTGGTAATGTTGATGATGTTGATTGACCTACAAAATAAAATTATTGAATCATTGAGCTCTTGATAATTATTATAGATGGATTTGACCTCCTATGCCTCTCTCTCTTATAAGCACAAAAAAGAGGTGGAATTGAAGGTTTAAGTAGGCCATCTAAATATAATACATCTTTGTAAAGGCTTGAAACTAGAATTAGACTAGTTATAATTAGAAAAGCAATGTCGGTGGTTGTATTTTCTTTGTTAAGGAGGTGGTCCTTAACCATCCATGGTTAGGTTTTCCCATGGTGATCATCAATGGTCACCTTAACTATTGAGGGTCACCTTGACCATCAACAGTTAGGTTATAAAGGAAATAGGTCCTAAATGATAGGTTGAGTCAGTTTTTGATACTAATTATAGATGAGCCTAGTTGGGTTAGATTGGTATAGATTGGTCCTAAGAGGTTCCTTAATAGGTCCATGGGGATTTTTGATATTCATAATCATAGGTGTGTGGATTTTTGATGTCTACACTTAGATGCCTTGATTTCTACCACAAACATCCCCAACCTAAGATAATGGTCACCTAATGAGACATAGACAATCTCTAAATACTACTCAAAATTATACCTTTTCAAATATAGGGACCACATCCAATTCATATGTGATTGTGTCTATCCAACCCTATCTAAGGCCATAACTAGGAATCTAATGCCAAGAGTCATCCCCTTAACCAATAAGTCCATTGAGGTCATGGGAGACATCTGGTTATATCCAAACTACATAATCATCAAAATCGAGGGAAAATAATGCACTCCCCTTAGATTACTAGTCCATGTGCCAAACATATTAGTTGAATAGGAGGTGGCTTACCAATTACATAACATAATAGATGGTTTTTACAAAACTGAAAGGAAAGGAATTCTTTGTAGCTTCCCCATAACTATTGGAAGTAATATTTTTTCATAGTGGGAAAACATAGAGGCTTCTTCCAAACATAAGACCTCTTTCAATCTCATAGTGGATGATATAAGGTAGTGGGATCCATAAGGAAAGGTTAAAAAACACTTAAAGGTTAAGTGAATAAACATACCATATGATCATCAAGATGGTGATTTTGACCCTATATATATGAAGGCCTCTTCATTCTCTAAGGTCACCTTTAGGTTGAAAAAGCACAACATCAAACCAAAGTCTAGAATGCAAAAAAACAAAAAAGGGGACGATGACAAATGGCAATTAGGGCCAAGGTAGTAACATTTACTGAGTGTTAAACCTTCTAGACCTCCACCAGCATAGTTTTAGACTGAATATAGACCTAAGTCACAACTTTAACAAAGGCTAGAGAAGAGAAGGCCTAGAGACATTGTATCTTCCTTAACTCAAGTAGAGGAGCAGGGATCACCAGTGGAGGAAATCCATGTGGTAACACTAGACCCTGGTGAAATAATTCAAGATTCTCTGAAATTTCTATCATTATCCTATGAGTCTACGGATGAATAAGTGGAGATATCCAAATATTAAAAGGGGAAGGAAGTGTTTGACCTAATGTCTATAGACCCCCCCAAAAGAAAAGATAAATTGGCCATTATCCTAGTAAAGTCTAAGAATCCCAAGGTAACCTTCACTCATCCTTTGAGTGAAGATAATATATTTAGTGAGGAAAACTTGATTCAAGGTCCAACCAATCCAAAATGGTTTATATATGGAAAATTTCAAAAGGTACCTATCATGCACTATCCTTGGTAATTAATGTAAGCAATCAATATCCCAGTGCATGAGAAAGCTAAACCATTGATAGTTCCATTGCATAAGGAGGGAGAGAAAAGAATTATTACTCAAGGATAATTGAGTGGAGCACAAATGGAGACCCTAGCTCCCAAAGTGATATAATATTTATTTGGTTTCAAATTTGTCCCAAAAACTATAAGTTTATAGAGGGTAATTAAGATGACATCCATGATTGGTGGAGAGGAATTCACTTTCCAAAAATTGGAACCATTTATGGGATTGACTCCAGTTAGAGGATAGGGGCCTGACAAAGATCCAATGTTTGAATAAAATGTCTTTGAAGTTTCTCAGGATTAGATAGATCAATTACAGATAATGATCAAAGGAACCTATAGTAGAATAAGAACCTGAAAGAATAAGCCATCTTGTCAATTCAAGAAGATAGGTTTAGTCAATTTGAAGACACCATGAATGATTTATTTAATTCTTTAAAGTCATTCAAAACCAAGTAAGATGCAATAAAAAATAAAAACATTGAGGATATAGGATATGTTGGCCAATGGTAGGCTTTGAGATACCAAGTAAAGGATTTGATCAAGGTTTTGACTAAAATTCAAAACCCTAAATTTATTTTAGTTAGCCTAGCCAATATGGATACAGATATGGCCATATTAATTGATAATATCAAATCCTTCAGTAGTTGGTCCAAGCAGATGGAGGACACTTTGAAGGACCTCAAGCAACAAAAAGATAAAATGTTGCACATTTTGAATAGCTTGATCAAGGATCCTACCATAGTAAATCCCTTAGGTCTAATAATTGATGAGGAGTTCAAACACATAACTACTCAATTCATGTAAGAAGTTAGTAACCAAGGAAAATGGAACATAGGGGCTAAAAATAAGAAGCTCATGGGCATGTTTTTGTCTTTAAACAAGAAGATGAGAAATGTCAAGGGCATCAAGAAAGCTTTAGAAAGGGCTGAAAAAGATCTCAAGGGCTTGGAAGATCAAGAAAAAGAGTTGGTCATGAGACCTATCATTGATCTCCATCTTACCAATGAGCATCATTATAGAATTAAGATCCTATAAGGGAGACAAAAGACTATGTCAGCATAAGGGACTCCCAGTTAGTTAAGACAGGAATATTATTTTTTCTAATTAAGCTTGTATACTTTTTAAAAAGGAATATTGTTTTGTAAAGGCATGTGAAACTTGTAAATCACATTACTTATGTGTAAATCCATTGGGGAAAGTCTAATGTATTATAAAACACATATGGAAAGGATAGATGTCCTAACACTTGTTATTTTGTAATTGGATATAACTGATTGACATGCTTCCTTGCATCTTAAAAGGAGCATTGTTAGTTGTATAATGGGGAGGTTTTTAAAGCCATGAGATAATTTTAACTTTCGATCAATTAATACAAGAAAGGAATTCTACAAAGTTTATCCAAATTTGCTTATGTCTTTTGTTATCCTAATTTCTCTCTTACTTTTGTTTTTTTATTTCTAGATTTGAATTGTTCTTATAAATTTAGGATGTGTATATTTGAATTCAAGTTGTTAACTTTTGCCAATGCAAGGTTAATTGAAAGTATTTAGGTTCATTTCATTTGCTTTATCTTCTTATATTTGAGCTAATGTTGTTTTATTGTAGGGGTAAATCCTTAAAGTAAACTTGACTCTTATTTTCATTATTTCACACCATCCTTAGATGTTTGCCTAATTTTTGATAAGATTTAAGCTTATGATGCTTCATGTCATACATAAGGGATGATTACTTACTTTTTTGTTTGGGCATGCACTACATTAGTTTGATCAATTGAGCTATATAGAAAGGTTTTCTTCATGGAAAGAAATGGAACATATCTTTTTAGATCATTGGTCTATAAAAAAAGTAGTAAAAGAAGAAGCAGTAGAAGAAGGAGAAGCTGAAAAAGAAGAAGAAGAAGAAAAGAAGGGTTCAAATAATTTGGCTCCAAATAAATTCGAGTCAATTTTTCAATTTCATGGATGCATTCAAAAGAAGAAGTTGGTTGTGTCCATAAACCCTACTAGCAAGTATAACTTCATTAACATGAATGTGGCCAAGCATCTACATGTTTGAGCAAATAATATCAAGGAGGTTCAAGTAGATGGTAATAATATTTCATTGTTTAAATATTTGAAGCTCATTATGGAAAAATATGTTTTGCATTCAGATTTTTATGTTTTGGATATGGATGATATGGATATAGTTCTTGGATATCCATGGTTAGAGACTTTTGGAACAATGAATATTAATGTTCAGAAAAATTTCATGAAGTTTTAGTATAAGAAAAAGAAGATCAATTTACAAGATATCATAGTGAAAAAGGCACCAATAACAATCTAGGTAGATCATAAGGATGAGATTGAAATAGGTGATGAAGATCATGATGAAGATTCAGATGATATAGATAAAGAGACACTATAAATGAACACTTCATATACTCAAGAGATAAAGAAGGAAAAGGTGGAAGAGGTAAAATCAAAGGTGTATAAGGTCAAATTATTGGAAAAGGTTGAGGTATATAGACACCCACATCATCATGAGAGGAAACAATCATGGAACCAGGTGAGGAAGTGTCATAACAAAAATCATTTTATCTAAACAAGAAATAAAATTTCCAATCATTATGGATATGCAAGGAATCCAAATAAAAAATACTATGGTACATGGAATGAATGGGGAAACAAATATGACTATGCATGGAATAATACTTACTATGGTCATGGTTGGAATCAGAGTAGCCTAGCAGAATATGGCACATGGAATAAAAAAAGGAATAATTATGCTTAGACACCAAAGCACTATAATTATGATCATGAATGAAATCAGAGGAGCACAATGGAATTTGGAAATAAGCTTGGAGAGTTATCACCTACCAAGATCACATATGGATGGCTAGATGATCAAGATTGGAGACAAGTGTGCAATGATTTAAAGCACACTCATTATTTGGTTTCTTCCTATGTTTCAGGGTTGAAACATGTCAAGGAGGGAAGTAATGCTATGTACCTAGGGATATTATATATTAATTTATATGGGTTAATGGAGATGCTAACATTTAGCACACATCCCCTTAGTTATAGGGGTAAAATTTATTAGGGTAAGAGTAACTTATGGAATTAGTATATTAGGTAATGGTTGGCCTACATTGGGATTAGGAGGTTACCAATCCATGGGTTATATATATATATATATATATATATATATATATATATATATACATATATATATATATATATACACATATATATATACATATATATATACATATATATAGGAGATGATTATCATGATTAAGATATCAAGTATTGAGTCTTGTATTGTAAGAGGATATTGGAGGTTGTCCCCTCGAAGAGACATTGTGGAGTTATTCCTTCCTAGAGGAGTATTATATGATGTTTCCCTACCTTAAGTGTATTTTTAAATATATTGAATATCAATATCTTATCAATAACTAATACCATACCTTTAAACTAGAACGAAAAACATTTCAGACAAGAGAAGAGGCCTATCAACCCAATCTTATAACCACTAATATATATAGAGGTCAAGAAGATTTTAGATGCCAAGATTGTGTTTCCCATTAGGCATTCCACTTGGGTTGATAATTTAGTCCCAGTAAAAAATAAAAAATGGCAAAATCATATTGTACATTGATTTTAGAAATTTAAATAGAGCATCTGAGAAATATAATTACCCCTACCTTCTCTTGACCAAGTAATTCAAATTATTTTTGGTCCTGCATGATGTCCTTTCTTGATGGTTTTTCAGGGCATAACTAAGTCTTGGTGAACCAAGAGGGCAAGATGAAGATTATATTTACAACCAAGTGGGGTGACTTTGCCTACAAAAGAATGCCTTTTGTATTCATAAATGTAGGAGTCAATTGTCAAAGGGCTATGGATTAGGGTTTCCAAGGTCTTGTAGGTAAGTACATTATTATATACATGGATTATCTATCTTTTCTAAGAACATCAAACATCATATTATTCACCTACACTAGGTATTTCAAAGATGTAAAATGTATGGGATTTATCTCAACCCAAAGAAAATTATTTTCTATATTACTAAGGGAAAACTATTAGGACATGTTATCACTAAGGAGGAAATCTCTACCTTGATAGATTTAATGCAATATCTAATATAGAACCCCCTAATAGTAATAAGGAATTGAAGTCGTTCTTTGATAAAATATTTTTTTAAGCAAGTTTATTTCTATTTTTGTAAAAATGGTAAAAACTTTGAATGACATGTTGAATAAAGAGGCTAAGATCACTTAGAATGAAGAGACAAAGAAGGCTTTCAAAGACATCAACGATGAAATTGGATAAGCCCTTGTATTGATAGACTTCACTAAATATTTTTATCTTTACTCTTTTACTATAGATCATACAATAGTTACAATTCTAAATGAAAATATAAATGCATGTGATTATATGATAGCTTTTTTAAGCACTAACCTTAAAAATGCTGAGTTGAAATACTCTTTGATTGACAAGAAATCATGTTCTTTGGTTAAGGAAATAAAAAATTTCATGCATTATATCCTTAGGAATAAGGTGTATGCCATTATAGCAGACCCTACCACTAAGCACATGCTAAGTCAAAATGAACTGAGAGATAGGAGAGGTAAGAGGATGTTTGTACTCTAAGAATATGACATTTAGATGAATATTTCCAAATTGGTAATGTTTCAAGGTTTAATTCAATTGGTTACTAATACTAACCCCAAGATAAGTGTTATGTAGGTAGAGAAATAAACTTTTAGATCTAATGATTGGTATGATCTAATTATATACTTACTAATAATTGGTTACTATCTTGTAGGGTGAAGTAAAGAACAAAGAACATAATTAATTCTCAAGGTAGCTCACTTTGTGATCAAGGATGGAGTATTGTATAGGAATAACTTAAAAGGCATTTACTTGAGATGTGTCTTTAAGAGTGAAGCAGATGAGATCATGAACACCTTCCACAAAAATCTAGGAAGTGGACATCTATCTGTAAGGGCAACAACAACACAAAATATTCAGGGCTAGTTACTATTGGCCTATAATATTCAAGGATGGTCAACAACATATGAGAGAGTGCCACTCATGCTAAGTCTTCAACACCAAAGAGCCTAAGGCAACCTTGTCACTAAGATCAATAATGATTGATAAACTCTTTGCCAAATGGGGGCTAGATTTTATGGGGGTTATTAACCCCAATTATTTTGATGGTCATAAGTACATTTTGACTACTAATAACTACTACACTAGATGGATTGGATTAGTTTCAACTAAATAATATAAGATTGAAGAGGTCATAATATTTTTAGAATAAAACATGTGCACCAGGTTTGGGACACGCGTATCTCTAGTTTGTGATAATGGATCTACTTTTATATCCATATAAATGATATAATGGACATATGATAACATCATCATCCTCAAGTTTTCATCAAACCATTATCCTCAAGGTAATCAATAAATAATAAATTGATGAGGGATATAAACAAGTATATAGTTGATAAACCTAGAACATGGCATAAGTTCTTAAGTATGCCCTTTGGGTAAATAGAACTAGAATTAAACAAGCTCTCAATCATCACCATTCTTGTTTATTTGTGGTTAAGAACCCATCTTACCCATCACCCTCAAGATTCCAGCCCACAGGTTCATGCAAGAGTACATGGAGGAGGACCAAGAATTTTCAAGTGAAGTTTATTGGACATCTATAGATGGAAGATATGAGAGAAGAGTATTTTGACAATTCTAGCAGACACCAAACCATAATCAAGAGGTGGTTTGATAAAAATTCAAAAATAAAGTTATTCAGGAAAGGAGAATTAGTTATTCTTTGAAACAAGGCATCTAAGCCTAAAGGTAGACATGGGAATTTCACACCTTTATGGATATCTCATTACCAGATAGCTAAGATACTTGGAGATAACACCTTCAAAATGAAAGACTTATAGGAAGAAAAGTTTACACTAGCCACCAATGGGCAATACCTCAAGTACTACTTCTCTATTATCTCACCTAGGGTCTTCATGTAATGATTGTAAGACTAGTTAGAGTTAGTGTAGGTAGGCTAGATTAGTTTCTTTCTATTCTTTCCTTCATATTCCTTATTTGTGTATATGTTTGTATATGTTTGTTTATTTATTTCCCTACTTTCTATTTGGTGTTTTTACTTTCTCTACTTTGTTCCTTGTTACCAATTAATCTTTTTGGATAAGCCCTTAGCTCAAAATTCATATGATTGATAAAAGAAACCTCACAGTGTAGGAATGCAGGTATGTTCTATCAACATTGGTTGATCATGGATTATTGAATTGTGAACTTAATGTTATAGTTTAGAGAAACTAGTAAAGAATAATGAATAGGTTAATTGATCTTTGAGATTATTAAAAAAATTCTAATCAAATTTTTCTTCGAATAAGGATTGCACACATAGGATGAAAGATTAGATTATTGGGATACAGTCATGTTTGCACTTTAAAAAAATTAATTTCCTAAGACAAAGTTTATAGCCAAGGATGATTCTCTAAAGACCAAACACTTGACCAAATCCATAAACCTAACTAGCCTATTTCCCAAAATTTTCTAGAAAGTCAAAATGACTTAAAAAATACAAAAAAATAAGAATGTTATTAAAAAATTCAAGATCTTTCTGAGAAAAGGTGATTCTAGTAATCATCACTAGGGCTATGGACACCTGGCTAACATTAGAGCAATGCCCAAGCCTTCCCTGAGCTAAAACATGGTTCTTAATTAATAATACAAACATGATGAAAGTCAATGTTAATGATTAAAGTCATGAACTTATAAGTTGTTCTCCAAATTCTATGGTAATTAGTAAGTGGAATCAAATCACACACACAACATGGATACGTCTTGAAGTTAGATCCTAATCCTATATTTGCAAGATTTTTTATAAGCATGAAGTGATCTCAATAATGGTGCCTAATCAAATTAAATAATAATCTTAATTATTAGTCTAAACTAAAGTCTCTAAATTCTAACATATGGCTATGTTTCCCCTAGATTTCACCATTTTTTGAGGTCTACATACCCCCAATTTTTGAAAAATGAAGATCTTTGTGTCAAATTATGCAAATTTTTACCTTGAAATTAAAAATTCACCTGATTAAAATATATATAGGATTTTTGAACATTGGTCATAACTCTCATTTAGATTAATGGACATGTTGTCAGGTGATCATGGTTTCACCTCTTCTAAAGTATCTAACATTTAATATTTATGTTTTAGGTCAAAGCTCCAATAGAGTCTATTTGGAATGAACAATGTCTAGGTTTTATGATTTAATAAAAATTTTATGTTTTACTCTCCTTTAGTTTATTGAAATAAAGTTAAATTCATATCTAATCTACTTAAAACCCTAACCCCAAATACCCTAGCTCATTCCCTTTGAATTAAATTCAAATTTGGTGGGAACATTTTACATGGGAATATTTCAATTATGCCATAGACTTAGTTTAATTTTTATTCTAAAGATTAGTCATATTTTTTAACATGACCTAAACTTAGGTTAAATTTTTTATGTTTGGTCCCTGTATGACCCACAATCTCTTAATCTATTTTATTATTAGTGTGGTATAATGATCACATGGTCCTTTTATCATAAAACTTAGACTAAAGCCTTCACCTAAGGTTTATTATATTTATTAATAAAAAACATAGGCTAAGACTTTAGGATAGGTATTTTATTTCATGGGGTCCCCTTTAACATGTTTCAAAACTTAGCTTAAGACTTTAGCCTAAAGCTTTATTTGTATTTATTAATATGAAGGAAAATATTAAGCCTAAGACTTTAGCTTAAATTTTATGTTCTTTGATCACTAACTTAAACATCATTTTTATTTTTAGGATCAATGGTTCATGTTTGCTTGAGATATCAAGATCTGATGGTGAAATATTAAAGATAAATACCCTACCCTTAAAAAGCTCAAGCATCTCTCAAAGATCAACGACATGTATTTTCTTATGAAAATTTTATCTAATTATGCATATCAAATCAATAATTTAATGGAATCCTAGGACAAGTGAGAGGGTGATAAGTGTCACACTCATAACCCAACAACAATGAGCAATTAGTGGCATTCAAACTTTTGGATCAAGATCTAATGGTCTGTATTTAATAGTATGAATATGATCAAACAACCCATAGTAAATGTTGAAAAGTTAAGGAAAAATGTAGAGATGACATGTGGTATACCTATGGGATATGAATTAAAGCTCAAGCATCTCTAAAATATATATTATACATGATGCAGTGTACACATTTTGATCAATGTTCCATAGAACAAGAGGCATAATTAGGTAGATCAAGATCAATAGAGCATAATTATTTTATGTAATTAATGTCAATAGTGCATAACAAACATTGAAAAGTCATGGCAAATGCAAAAGTGATAAGTGTCATAACTATGGGTGATGAAGTGAATAACCAATGGCATTCAAGTTCTCAAATCAAGATCAAACATCCACATTGATCCATGTAGGGATGATCCAATAAATAAAGATCAAACAAGAATTTTCAAAAGATAATGGTCACCTTTTTAAATATTAATGAGTAGGATGTCATGGCAATGCCACATCATATCTAAATAATCTTAATGTGCCAAGATAGAGATTTAGAGACCTAGGAAATGCAAAGGTATAAATGCAAAAATCTAAACACAATCTAAGTCACAAAGCTTGCATAAGTTAAAATAGTTGTCACCATTAAAACATTGTAAAGGACATTCAAAAATACCCTAGCACATCTAGAATCCCTAGTTCGACCCTATGATTGTTATAACTAAGCTAAGAAAATTGGATTGTCATTTGAGTAATGATAATTCAATCTAAAATTAAATTATATATCTCTAATAAGCAAATTAGAGACTTACATCCATGGTAGCACATAAAAGTGTCTCAAGAGAAGATGTAGAGATCTATCTAACCTTTTATGTAGAAGGATGAGTCTTCAAGGATATGCAATTTGATGCCATAACTTTACATACTAGAGACAATAATTGGTTGAGCTTATTTTGGACCATTGATAACCAACAACCCATCACAAGAGAAGAGGAGAACAACATTTTAGAAAGAAGACTCTACTACAACATATTTACCATTCAAATTATGGGTCTCTATTATGATACAGTAAATCCCAATGTACTATTATTATATAGATGTTCTCTCTCCTAATTTTAGTGATGTTAAAATTGATAAGGGCATGTTAGTAAATGGTCATAATCATAATAATATAGATTATATATTTTTCGTATCATTTTAAAACTATTATAAGCTACCTAAACCCCAAACATACCAAACCACAATCAATAATTATGCCAAGTAAAATGACTTGAAGACCATCTTTGCCCTATGGTTATATTTTATAAATTAGGTATTTCCATGTTTCAATGACAAAATTCCATTTAGTCAGTTTAGACCTAAGATAACAATGATCATGACTTTGATGAATAGGATATGTGTAAATCCAACCACCACATATGTAGATAATATTTGTGTTCCCTTAGTTTATTTTATGGTTGAGAAACAATGACCCTTCCCCTTGGTGAAGTGGGCAGTAGTTGTTTGAGTAGGAAGATATTTAATGTCAAGAAGAAAACTAAGAACTAGGTCTACATGATATCTTACCTCATAGATGCCTTGATTTCTACCACAAAGTTCCCCAACCTAAGATAATTATCACCTAATGGGACATAGACAGTCTCCTGGTACTATTTAAAATTGCACATATTCAAATATAGGGACCATATCTAATTCATATATAACCATGTCTATCCATCCCTATTTAAAGCCATAACTAGGAATATAATGCTAAGAGTTATCCTCTTGAAAAAAAATCCATTAAGGCCATGGCAAACATTTGGTTATATCCAAACTATACAATCATTAGAATCAAGGGAACATAATGCACTCCCCTTAGATTACTAGTCCATGTAACAAACAAGTTAGCTAAATAGGAGGTGGATTACCAAATGTGCAATGGAATATATGATTTATGTAAAACTAAAAGGAAGGGATTTCTTCATAGTTTCCCCTAACCATTGTAAGGAATATTTTTGTACATTGGGATAACATAGAGGTTGCTTCCAAACGCAGGACCTCTTGCAATCTCCAAGTGAGTGATCTAAGGTAGTGGGATCCAAAAGGAAATGTTAAATAAAACTTGAAAGCCAAGGGAATTAAAGTACCATATGATCATCAAGATAGTAATTTTTTCCCTATATATATAAATACCTCTTCATTATCTAAGGTCACCTTAAGGTTGAAATTGTACAACATCAAACCAGAGTCTAAAATGTAGAAAGAGGAAAAATAGGATGATGACAAATGGTAATTATGGCTAAGGTAGTACCATTTTATGAGTGGTACACCTTCTAGACCTTAACTAACATAGTTCTAGACTAAATCCAGACCTCAGGCATAATTTGAGAAAAAACTATAGGAGAGAAGGCTCAATGAAATTGCATCTTCTTAACTCAAGTAGAGGAGCATGGATCACTAGTGGAGGAAATCCATGTCATATCACTAGACCCTAGTGAAATAATTAAAGATGCTCTAAAATTGATATCATCATCCTATGAGTATGAGGATGAAGAAGTGGAGATAGCCAAATAGGAAAAAGAGAAGGAAGTATTCAATATATTTTCTATAGATCCCCTAAAAATAAAAGTTAAATTGGCCATTATCCCAGTAAAGGCTAAGAAGACCAAGGTAAGCTTCACTCAGCCTTTCAGTAATGTTAATATCTTTAGTGAGGAAACTTAATTTAGTGTAAAACTATTCATTAATGGTTCATCTATGGAAATTTTCAAAAAGGTACCTAACATGTACCATCCTTGGGCATTAATGAAAGCAATCAATATTCTAGTGCATGAGAAAGCCAAACCATAGATATTTGTGTTGTAGAAGTAGGAATAGAAAAGAAGGAATGCTCTAGGATAATAAAGTGGAGCATAAATGGAGACCCTAGCTCCCAAAGTGATAGAATCTTTAGTTGGTGTCAAATTTGACCCAACCACTACAAGTTTATATAGGGTAACTAAAAATAAAGGCATGATTGGTGGATAAGAATTAACTTTCCAAAAAGTAGAACCTTTTATGGGATTGACTCTAGTTAGAGGATAGAGGACTAGTGAAGATCCAATGTTTAAATAAAATGTCCTTGATGTAGATTAGGCTTAGATAGATCAATTCTAGACAATGATCAAAGGTATCCTACAATAGAATAAGAACTTGAAAGAACAAGCCATATTATCAATTCAAGAAGATAAATTTCATTCAAATTAAAGACACCATGATTGATTTATTCATTTCATTAAATTTGGTCAGAACCAAGCAAGATGCAATAAACAAGCAAACCACTAAGGCTATAGGCCAAGTTGGCCAATGGCAGGGCTTGAGCTACCAAGTAAAGGATTCGATCAAGGTCTTGACTAAAAATCAAATCCCTAAATTTAGGATAGTTATCTTAACCCCCTAAATATGGCTATGGCCATATTAATTGATAATAGATAATCCCTAAGCAGCTGGTCCAAGTAGATAGAAGACATTTCCAAAGACCTCAAGAAATAAGAAGATAAAATATTTCACATTTTTTAGAGCTCAATCAAGGAGCATACCACATTTTTTCCCTTGGTTCTATTAAATGATGAGGAGTTTAAGCACATACCTATCAATTCATGCAAGAAGTCAAGAACCAAGGATAAGGGAAAATAAGGGCTAATAATAAGGTCATGAGCCTTTTTTTCTTTAGAGGAAAATATGGGAAATTATATGGGCATCAGGAAATATTTAGTAAGAGATGAAAAGGATCTCAAGGGCCTAGAAGATCAAGAAAAAGAGTTGTTCATAAGACCTATCATTGATCTCCACCTTATCAATAAGTAGCATTATAGAATGAAGATCTTGTAGGGAAGATAAAAGACTACATCAACACAAGAGCCTCTTAGTTAGTTAAGATAGGAATATTATTTTCTATAATTAAGATTGTATACTTTTGAAAAATGAATATTCTTTTGTAAAGGCATGTGCAACTTTTAAAGAACATTGCCTATAGGTTAGTCCATGGGGGAAAGTCTAGTGTATTATAGAACACTTGTGGAAAGGATAGTTATCCTAACCCTTACACTTTTGTAATTAGATGTAACTCACCAAAATAATTTCTTATATCCTATAAAAATGAGAATTATCAATTTTAAAATATGGATTTTTTTAGATCTAAGAGCTAATTATAACTTTCGAGCAATTAATATAAGTAAGGAATTTTGCAAAGATTGACTAAATTTGCTTATGTCTTTTATTATCCTGGTTTCTCTCTCACTTTTTTTTAAATGGTTAGATTTGAATGGTTATTATGAATTCTTGATGTGTACATTTGAATGTAGAGTTGTTAACTTGTGCCAATGCTAGGTTAATTGAAAGTCTTTAGGTTCATTTCATTTGCTTACTCTTCTTGCATTTGGGCAAATGTTGTTTTCTTATAGGGGTAAATATTTAATGTTAACTTTATTATTATTTTCATTTTTGTATACCATATTTAGATATTGGCCTGATTTTTGATAGGATTTGAGCTTATGCTATTTCATGTCATACATTGGTTAAGTGCATACCTGGATGATATTTGAACATTGTCATGATATTTGGAATGAAGATCAACAACATCTCTTCTCTACCTTACCTTTCCTTTTTCTCATTTTTAATCAAACCAATATAGTTTAAATTTCATTTTAAATACCTATCTTAGATTAGTCTTTAGATTAGTTATTGATCATAATTCACCATTCTTAGTAGAGCATACTTCATATTTTGCATAGACTAACTTTTGGCCATAGTGGCTCCTAACTACCAAACATTTTAAATATTATGAAATTTTCCACTTGCTTTACCTCTATCTGATCAATATATAATAGTATTATCACAACCTATAATGCATACACTAAATTCTTAGAATTCTAGAATAAGAAGTGTTCTTGAACACTATGGGAACTTGTCATACATATTTAGTCATCAACAGGGTCATCAACCCATTGAGGCATCCATTAAATTAGACATGGCTACAAAATCATCTTCATAACCATTTCTTAGATATAAATTAATGAGAAGTTCAAGCATGCCTCCACATTTTATTCAAGATTACTCTCATGTTTCTATTATAACTTATTACGTAATATCATTATCAGTATTGAGAATATCATTAGAAAAAAAGAATAGTTTATCATTATACTATTTTAAACTTTTATATTTATGAAATTAGAATCACTACCAAAAGCTTCCCATAATCAATGACTAGCAGTGAAACATTCAAAAATTCAATTCAAAATGTCTTCTCCAATGGTTATTTAATAGCAAGGTATGTAATTTAAAACTTTTTAGGTTTTTATTTTTCATATATGTTAATTTATTATTAAATTTATTTTATTTGTCATTTTTATGTGTTTGTCTTGTCTGATTTATAGATCTAAGTCCCACTTAATGGATAAATTTTCTACCAAAACCCCAAAATGTAAATATTTGACAAGGGAAACATTTTTCATTTCTAGAATAGAGTGGTGGCACTATGTATTTAACATATAATTTATAAAAAAATTACTTGGTGGTCTCTCGAGTGTAACAAAAACCACATTTATTCAACAAAATGATCTTGATGATGAGTTTTTATGGATTTATAGTGGGGTCCCCATGCCATTTTTTAATCCTCATGAAATGATACAGGGTTCTCATATTAATCTAGTAAAGACTTTTTAACAAACTTCCACATCTAACTCTCCACCTAGTAGAGCCACTCCTACTAATGATATTATGAAATCTAATAATCAGATTAATTTTTTTCCATTAAATAATTTATTCAATGGAAATTCTAAGTACTTTGTTAATTAAGTTATTTCAATTTACCCTAATAGTTTGAAATCATGGGAGTATTAGGGAAAATTTTGATTCATGAAATCAATTCCCATTTTTACAACCACTCAAAATGTAATCAATTGATTTATTTGTTGAACATCAGCCTACAAAAATTGATGTTTTATTTAACTAGGTAGTTTTTAGATATAATAACTATAAATTATAGCTTTAATGATCATATTTTGGATATAACATTAAATATGTTTGAAAATTTAAATGAAAAATCCTAAGCTTACTACAATTTTTGGATGAAAAATAAAAGCCTTAAAGCAATTGTAAAGGCAGAAAATAAAAAGTCATGATAAATTTTACTCTTTTTTTGCAATTAAAATTTATTTTTATAATTTTTAGCTAATTAATATTATTTGTTCATTTCTAGTAAAAATATACAAATTTGAATGGTCAAGTTGGTGTCCTTGGTGTATATCTAAAAAATGCACCCAAAAATTTACTATGACTATTTAACTCAAGGAAAAGATGGTTACATTGAATAAGAAAAATATTACATTGAATAAAATAATTAGGGATCATGGCTTAGATCCTAATGTTTTATTAAAATAAAAAGCTAAAGTGGACCCAGTTGATGATGAAAACTATTCCGTCAATGAATCAACCTTTTCACCTATTGCAAAGGTCAAGTTGAAATTATACTAATCTAATTGTAGGGGTTCTAAAGGCTCTTCTAAGATCCTAAATATGTGAGGGGGTTTTATTATAAATTATAGTAAAATAATCAATAAGTTATTTAAGTAACTTATTATATTATCACAATCAAAAATCTATTATATAAATAGGAATCAATTGAAATGGAAATTTGTAATATATTCTATATGATAGAGAAAACCTATTAATTAGAAAAAATCTTGAAGAATATAAATTTGATTCTAATATGTGTGTGTGTGTGTGTGTGTGTGTGTGTGTGTGTGTGTGTGTGTGTGTGTGTGTGTGTGTGTGTGTGTGTGTATCTGTATATATATATATATATATATATATATATATATATATATATATATATATATATATATATATATATATATATATATATATATATATATATGTATATGTATGTATATATATATATATATGTATATATACATATATATGTGTATATATATATATATATATATATATATATATTCAAATGAACTCACAACTTCATTATTTTTAATGGTTTAGAGATTAACTAAAAAGAGAGAAAGGGCTTAAGAAAGGAAACAACAAACAAAAAAAACCAAAAGAAAGAAACAACAAACAAAAGATAAAATAAATTAAAAAAAAAAGAAAAAGAAACTAAACCTACGAACAAAGGAAACCAATAAATAAAATATAACAACAGAGATGAAACTACAAAAAAAATAAACTAGGATTTAAAGCATTTTAAAATCTAAACTATTATAATGACAAATAATTAGGATAATACTAAAACTTAAGAAAAATAAAATAGTTATCTAAAGGAAACACCTAAAATTAAGATAAAAGAAAGAAAGTAAAATAATAACAGTCTACTTCAACAATGAAAATTAAAACAAACTAAAGATAATTAAATCTAATTTTAACTAAAAGAGAAAGTAAATTAAAAAACTTGACAAGGAGAAAGATAGATAACAATCAAATAACAATGCAAAAACTAGGATAGATCTAAATCAAAGAGTCTATCTAAATAACTTCTACTAGTCTATAAAGTAGCCAAAGTTCTTAAGAAAACAACTTAAACTATTTAATACAAGATAGTAAATTAAAACATATCTAATAAGAGAAAATATCTAGAAGAAAATTGAAAATCTATTATATTAGAAATAGAGTTAATTTTTTACAAAAAAGTTGTGAGTCTCAACAGGAGAGTCATCGTAACATAAAGAACAAATTTTAATGAGAAATCCAACAATCCTTGTTTACAAAACTTGAAAGGACAACTCAACAACTGAATCGATCAATGAAATGTCATGAAATGGTAGAAGGATCATCATTTTTAGCTTTGAATATTTGAGTTCTATGCATAATACTATAAATGATAGTTCATCAAAAGATATTAGACTTATCAAACTTTAGATAATCAGTAATAGATGACAAATATAACTGGATATACCTTTGTTGCATAAGTGACTACTCAACCATTAGATAAATTACTATTGAGTCTATCTGTAAAAACTATACTATCTTAGAGAAATTGCATAGAAGGAAGAGATATGTGATTGACTTCAAAAAATACTTAAGTCCTCAATACCTATTATTCTTCTATCTTTAAATTAATTCTTGATCTCCTTTTATATCCTCAACTTCAGTTATGAAATAAGTTATAACCAACTTTAGTTAGTTATTAGTTAATGTTAACTAATTGACTTTTAACAAAATTAGTTAATTAACTAAAATTGTGAGGATAAATTAGTTAAGTCTTTAAATTCTTAATTTGATCAAGATCTTTTAGAAAATAGACTTGGTACTAACCTTAATATGTGGGGACCCATACCAATTAATAATATAGTAGAATACATAATAATCATAAATTAATATATCACAAATTGATAAATTCCACTTATGTTTAAACCATAACTCATTTAAAACAAACTTTACCATATATAACTATACCAAAATTATTTTTTATACCAAATCTCTACAAAATTATCAAATTGAAAGTATCATACTAACATGTCAAATTTATATGAAAAATATTAATACTAAATAGAAACAATCCTTTGGATGACCAATAATCATCCAAGTCAGATAAAACTTTAATTACTAGTTTGTCTTGTTGATTAATAAAACCATTAAATTCTATTTTAGTAGCAAGGAAAGGTAGTAATCTAGTCCCTATGTCATATGTGTCATCATCAACCTCCAACATAACCCTCTTAATCTTCTTGAGTTCACTGGATGCTTTAGGTTCAGTTCTCTTCATGGCAGAACTCTTTTTAGTAGCATCTAAAACATATATGATTTTACTTCTATTAATATATCCTTGGTCTCCCAAATTAAACCTCTCAAGCCTAACAATAGGCTCATTATGTGCTCTTGATAGGCTTAACTTTCTACATTTTCTAGCAAGGTTTGTATTAAATAGGGCAAGTGTGTCTACAAGAGTGACCATTTTCCTAAGATCTTTGGCCTGAGTTATTTATATTTCAAGATAATTATTGGGTTGATCATTGGGAAACTAATTATCTAGAAGTGGTTCATCAACTGGTTCTCCTCTAAAAATATAGGGTTGTAATTGCAAGTAAGGATCATGCTTAGGATGATGCTCAAGGAAATGAGAATAACCTTTTTGGGATTGAGAATGGGCTCCAAACCTTTAACCTTGAAAACCCAAATGACCTCTATAGCCTCTATAACCACCATATCCTATTTGGATAGGAAAATTATTCCAAAAATTCTAAAAATCAAGGTCAAATGCATCAAAGTGAATAGACATTCCTGTGCCCCTAGGAAATCTACATCCAAAACATCTAGCACAAAACTCAGCCCTATTATAACCTCTAATATGCATTGATTGATTACACCTCTATTCAAATTATGTCCCCATCCTCCATCATTACTATTTTCAACTAGTTGATCCCACCTAGACATATTGAGAAAAGTAAAATCTGAGAAAAATGTTAATCGTTTAAAACCTTGAGAACATGATTTTATTTGCAACATGAATCCAAATATAAATTGCATCAATATACTCATTTGAATCATAATAATCTTGTCTTTTTTATTCAAACATAAGAAAAAAATTTCAAAGATCATAGCCATTCGAGCACTTATGACTACTTATTCACAATTAACTATCATATAATTACAAACTGATCACATACCAAACTGATATAAATTGTCCAATATGGAGGAACACATTTTATACTCTTAACCATTCCTTGTTTCTACAACTTTAAATAATTCATAGATCATATTCTACATATTTTAAGAAAGGTATATATTTTTCCATTTTCAACTTATCACAACCCATTTATCATTTCACAATATACATCAATTCTCAAATATATTTTAAAACATTCTCATCTCGAAGCACCATAGAATGATAAACTTAAACTCACCAAAACCTAAAAATTAGATCATGATAATCATCTGCATGGACCCAAAAACTATTATAATTTATGCAAACTAATAACACCTCAAATTGAACCATCATCATATATACTTACCACTATAACTATATCTCATACTAAAATCTAGGACAAAATAGCTATATCACATAAAATCTAGATATGAAACTTAATCCAAATTCTGAGCATGATAACTCCATCTTTTAAAATAAGTCTCTTATAGAAAAATTTAAACCCTCAAAACATAGTTGAAATTTCCCTTGAAGACTACAACTAAAAATGAGTGCATGTTAAAATTTTCAAATTCATGCACATATGGGGACTATCTCAACTTAAAATTGAAAGTAATCACTTCCATACAATGAATTCAAAATAACCATGATAGGAATGATAAGCTTAAAAATAAACTTATTCGAGTTTGATGATAACCATTCCATGCAAATTCTCAGACTATCCAGAGATTTCCCATTCATGCAAAATTATCACTTTGTAGATCAAAAATCAACCACATATTCACATACAAGAATTTTTAAATTATTTTAGACTTCCAAAAATCCCCCAAAGAAATATATATTCTAGATAAAATAAATATTTTCTTTACTTTCACGAAACCCTGTATTTCCATAGGAAAATGAAACACACATACATGGCTTCAAATCCAAATCTATTCTCCATAATTTGTGCTCAACTTCCCTCTACAACTCGAATTGCATTGTACCAAAAAATTTCTTTCACTCTAAGCTTGAAAATGACACAATGAATGAAGAAAATAAAAAAATTATTTACCACCCTCTGAGGTGTATTTATTTGAGTGAAATGTACTTTTTCTATTGGTTGAAAATTAGCAATTGTGTACTTAGTGATCCCTCTAAATATTTTGATGACTTTCCAAACCTAGCAACATTCCAATCTTCCTACCAAATCCTTCACCAAATTCCATGACTTGAGGTGATTAGTTAGTAATCAATGCCAACATGCCACCAAATCCACCATAATCTTGAGGCATCAAGACATGCTTCCAAAGATTAATGCCTATTCCAAATCGACCAAGTTTTGATGGATCCAAACCCATTAGATGTCCAACTCAACAACCAACCATGCTACTTTAGAGCCTTAATATTTATTCATTTACCAAGACCACCAATTAATTTAAGTCACCCAAAATAAAACCCTTTGAAATAATACATGCTCCTTATATCAATCATAAGTCATGATGAAAAAAATTAAATATTTAATACTATGTGTTAATCATCATGACCCTAAGAAATAAAGAATATAATAAGCATAATTCCCCTTTAGCATGCTTCAAAAAATATTAGTCAAATGAAAGTAATAAAAAAATGATTCTAAAAATGATTATCATGTTTTCCAAAGGATTTCATGTCACTAAATTCTCATCAACCAATAACTTTGTATATATAAGTGAAAGGATGATACTCATGCGTTAATATTGTGATCATCAACATTGATTATTATTTGAATCTTGAACAACTATCTTGAAATGCTAATGAGACAACTATGAATTGTTGAAATCAAGTAAGAAATATAACTTGTAAGTTATATGAAGGAGTGTGATAGAATCATCCAATCTAAAAGAACAAATCACACTATAAATATCTCAACCATAACAACATCCTCTATTATATTTCAAGAAACATAAAAACTAAAAACAATATTATAAACCAACTAAACTAAACAAATTTAAACCTCAAATACTAATTAATCCTTCATGAATTAGCTTATACAAGAATGAATCAATTAACTAAGCATTATTGAACCATCAAAGTCAAACTAAATCATCCATTTTATAATTGAATTGCAATACTACTTCAAATATATCATCAAATGACTAAGAGTTGAGAAAAGTAAGTTTATTACAACTGTTAAATAGGTTGAAACTAATTCTATCTATAATCATATATTCATATTTTATTTATTTATCCACCATGCTTTTTGAAACCACTAAAACATAAATAAAATCATCAACAAATCATTACAATTTCAAAATCACATATGTACCTACAAATACATCAATTATTAGGGTCCCCGACACAATTTTGGGCTTTATAATAGAGTCATATCTATGACAATAAGTATAAACCTAAAATTTTAAGAGGGGTGTAGAAAATAGGCATAACATTAGTGAGATTTCTAGTCAATTTTGTAAAACAAATTTGATTAGCAATAGATTTACTTATAAAATATAACACTTTTTTTTTTCATTGAGAGTGTGATCTAGGAAAATAATTTCTCAAGTAGCTAAGCATGAACCACTTAAATGTTGAATTCAGCAAGGGATTAAGTGTTCAGCTAGCATGACAAGAAGGGAAAATAAATAGTAAGGGAATTTGGGTTGGATACACAAACAATTACAAATGCCTTAAGAACAAAATCTGAAGATGAAATAACACTCCTACAATCAAATATAAATTAGTTATATTATTTATTTATTACAAGTTTGAATTTATAAGAATATTTCTAAAAATGAATGATTCTTATAGCATTCTCCATAGACTCTTATAACATTCCTTCAAAATTTCATCTTCCTCATCCCACAATCCTACATTGATCAACCGAAAAAACAAAGAATAAAAATCAAAACAAAAGAAAACAAACAGAAGAAGAAAAAGGAAATAAACCAAAAGAAAAACAAAAAACAAAACAAAAAGAAAACAAATGAATAGTTAATCATGAAATAACTTTAGATAATGTTCATTAATTGAATAATGTAGCCAATTTCCTTCAATATATTTAAGATGAAAGTGTTATTACCAAGAACTATAGTAATTATATAAGGTCCAAACCATAATGCATCAAATTTATGATGTTTTCTAAGATCTTAATGATCTTTATCCCAATATAACACTAAATCACCAACCTTAAACTTTTTACTAGACACCCTTTTATCAAAAAACTTCTTTAAATTTTGCTTAGCCTTTTTCAAATTTTTTTAGTGAAGTTTCTTTGGATTCATTTAGTGCTATCGAATCAAGTAACCTTTGTTTGATTAAATTTGTATCTTCAATTGTATATTGTAAGGTAGTCTTTGTCAAAAAAAATTGAAGTTCTATGGGTAAAGTAACTTTAGATCCATACATTAACATGAAAGGAGAGTAACCAATTGTTACTTTAACAATAGTTTTACATCCCATAAAGCTTCAAAAATCTTAATATGTCAATTCCTTTTAATGTCACGAACTAACTTTTTCATAATAGAAATCAATTTTTTATTAGTGGACTCAGCTTGTCCATTTCTTTGTGGATAATATTCTTAAAAATGACTGAAAATGATAGAATATTTTCATATAAATTATAATAACTCATTTTAAACAAACTATGGTCCATTATTATAAATAATCTCATGTGGAACTCTAAATCTAGATAAAGTTTGATTTTCTCAAAATGAAATTAATTCACCTGTCACTGAACTTTTAAGAGCTTTGGCTTTAGTCCATTTGATGAAATAATCTGTGGCTATAAAAATGTATCTATGACTTATAGATGAAGATGGTGAATGTATAAAATAAATTTCATGCCCCATTTACTAAAAGGCTTTTTGAGAATGACTGTATTCAAAGGCATTACAGGTAATTTATCCCTTCCAAAAAAAAGTTGATAAGGCATACAAGAACAAACTAGTTTATAAGCATCTTGAAACAAGTTGGGCCAATAATAACCATCTCTTAAAGTCTTATAAGCTATTTTTTTTACAGTATAATGTCCATTACATCTTCCTTCATCACAACCCCTAAGAAATTTTTGAGTTTTATTATGAGTAAGACATCTTAATAATTATGAGTAAGATATCTTAATAAAATACTATCATGATTATGATAAGATAAGAAGTTCTCTAGTAAACAAAAATTTAAAATTTTTAAATTTAAAGAACATATTTCTTATTTAAATTATTAAGACAAGATTTATTTTGAAAATAATAAACCAAATCATGATACCAGTCATCTTCAAGCAACAAACAGTCTCAATCATTCATTTCATGTCCAAACTTGAAAATTTTAGCAAATTCAACAAATTTCATAGTTTTAAAGTGTGGTTTTGTGTTTAACTTTTTATCAACTGAAAGAACTATAAATTTAATCTCTGAGGTAGCATTTTCATCTAAGTGTTTGGCTAGTTCATTTTCCTTAATAGTTTTTGATGTTTCAAATTTAAGTACAAATTCTTGAATACACAAAATCCACTTAGCAAATCTTCCTTGAATAGTTGGTTTTTTTAAAAGATATGATAAAATAGGTACATTAGATCATAGAAGAACTTAGTTTCCCATTAGAATATATCAAAACTTAGTTAAAGAAGAAACAAGAGAGAAATCAAAAAATTTCAATGAGAGGTTAGCTAGTTTCTAAATATTTTAAAACATGGCTCATGTATCCAATAGGAGTTTTCTTTATTATTTTCAAATTCCTAAGTAATAATAGCTCCTATAGCTTTTTTTTTAGCATTAACATAAAGGATAAATGATTTATTTAAATTAGGTTTGGTAAAGACAAGTGTACTTGCAATAGCATTCTTAATAGAATTAAAAGCTAAATCAATATTTTCATCCCAAATGTAAATCTTATCTTTCTTTAATAGAAAATGTAATGGGTTAGATTTATCATCAAAATCAAAAATAAATTTTCTAACAAAATTTATTTTACCAAAGAAATATCTTAAACTTGATTGATCTTTGGGAGGAGGTAATTCCTTTATTGTTTTAACACGTTCAAGATCAATAGAAATACCTTCTTTAGAAATTATATGTCCTAGAAATTTTCCTTTAGTTACAACAAAAATATATTTTTTAGGATTTAAATAAATTCCAAACTTTCTACATTTTGTGAATACTTCAAGAAGATGTTTCAAATGTTTCTTTTTTTTTCTTAAAATGAACAGTGAAGTTATCTAAGTAAACTTGAATGACTATGCCTATCAAATCATCAAAAGAAATATGCATAGCCCTTTAAAAAGTGGATCATACGTTCATTAAACCAAAAGGCATCTGATTATAAGCAAAAGTGCCTCTATGCATGGTGAAATTTGTTTATGCCTATCATCAATATTTACAAAGATTTGATTATATCTTGAAAACCCATCTAATAAAAACATCATTTGAAATCCTACAACTTGTTGTAAAATTTGATTTATGCTAGGTAGATTAAATTTATCTTTTACACTTGTTTTATTTAAATATATAACTTTAACACAAAGTCTAATATCACCATTTTTTAAATTTTAGAAACTAGATTAACCACCCATTTGGAATATGTTATAGGAAAAATGACACTAGTATTGGTCATTTTATCCATCTCTTTGTTAATGGTGTCCTCTAACAAAGGGCTAATTTTTCATATTTTTTACCTCACATGTTTGACACCTAATTTAATTAGAATTTCATGTTTAATAATACCCATGTCATAACCTCTAAGATCCTTTTAAGACAATGAAAATACATCAATAAACTCTTTAAATAGTTTAATGAACTTAACGTTTTTCATTTTTAGTTACTTGAATCCCTATATATACATACTTAGGATCATCTTTGGTGCCTAAATTTATAATAATGGTTTCACCTATGATCCTTCTTGATGGCTTTTCAGCTCTAGTGATTTTTGGTTGTTTATTAGGGGAAAATATAGATTATAAACTTACTAAACCAGTAGGCAATTTGTTAGAACTTAGCTATAAATAATTTTCACAATTAAATACATAATCATCATGATCAAAGTAATTCCCTTTGATAAATGATTCTACATGTTTATCATAGCTAAAAACTGGCCAATTATCTTTTAAATTAGGAATCTTGTGATGGAAATTTTTAGTTAAGGGACAATCAACATTGGGTTCAACTTCACTCAGTGTAGGATTAGAAGCATAAATAACAAGTTTATCTCCTCTTATATTAAATTGTCTAAGAATATGGATGATATGGAAGGCTTGAAAATTTTGAATTAATGCCCAAACTTTTTGAGTTTAATGATCAAATGGGTTTGATTGGTTTTATATATTTTCCAAATCTATCTCACTATTTATTATGAGTCTCTAAAAACTTCTAAATGCTTAACATTCAATTATATATATTTCTCTAATCCCAAACATAATGCTTCAAATTTTACTATATTATTGGTGTTTTCAAAAGACAATTTGTAAGCATAATGAAATATATTACCAATGGGAGATATGAGACAAATACCAGCACCACTACCTTGTTAATAACAAGCTCCACCGAAGTAAATATACCATAAAATATTTCTTTTAAATACTTCTTCATGTTGGTTTTCTGGTTCATCAACATTCAATAATCCATAAGTCCCAATGCTCATTTATATATAGGAAATACTAGATGAAGAAGGAGATTCAATCAAAGTATCTAAAAAATTATCTCTTTTACTAAATGTAATCTCGTTATTAATTAGAACCCAAGTCACATATTTACCAATAAATGCCCTAGTAGCTTTTTACAAATCTCTTCTTAATAACATTGCATAATTACTAAGAATATCTAAGACCTAAATATTGGTCATACATCTAATACGCTCATCCTGTGTAATCTTAATAACTATGTCAAGGAAATTACCACAAATTTTGGTTTGTCTAACATCAAAATTAGTAAGTTTTATGTTATCTACTTCATAAGAAATACCCAATTGATCAACAATACATTTAGGCATGATATTCTTCGAAGCACCATATCCAGAATAAAATTATGAATTATTTTATTGCCAATCTTAACCATGACATAGAAAGGGGGAATATAATTAGTAGAGGGATCAAAATGTTGAGCAAAGTTATATTCAAAATTAATGTTCTCTTGTAGACTTACATCAGCACTTATATTTTTAACTACCTCATTAATCATATCTAATTATTCAGGAAGACTAACAGCCTGCAACAATGAAAATCTAGCTTTGATGGTTGACAATCATTAATTATGTTGTAAGTCTTAGAATCTATTTGTCTAAAATTCTTAAATCTATAATGTTGATACTATGTGTTATTATATCTAGTTTCAAAAGGAATATTTTTATCAATATCATTATGAGTTATTTTACCTTTATCATCTAAATGAGGTTTATCATTTGATAATCTATTATTATGAGGAACTTCATAATCCTTATTCCTAGTATTTATAACATATATATTTTTATTTTCTAAAAAATCATCAAGAAAATGTACATTATATGTTGAATCTTTAGTTATCTTATCTTTTCCATGTAAAAGATATTTTTTAAACATAATAACATCTTGACATGTTTTAGGATTATGGTAAAACTAACATATATTATAATAATAAGTAGTATTATCATCTTTTAAATTTTTATGTGAAGAGGACTTATCATTAAGTTGTCTCTTAGTAGTAACTAGCTCATTGCTGAAACTTTGAATTTCTTTTAATATTTTGGCATTATATAAATTCAAACCTATGGTAGATCTATCTTTAAAACCTACACATTTTAGTTTTTTCATAATAAATAAAAAAATTATGATTTGATCATATTCAACTATATTTTTATCCTCTAATGCCATTTTGTATTTTAAAGGTAAAGCATTGCAAAATAGATTCTAGACAATTTTTTAGAAGGCCTAAGATCAGCTAAATTTTTTTGATGTAACTTGGTGAACCTAGAGACAAAATGATACATAGTTTCACCTGAATCTAATGAAATATTAGAAAGGTCATTAATGAAATTAATGTCTTCCTTATCTTTACCAAAATACAATTTTAACCATTCCTCTACATCACTCCACCTATCAATCACTTTTGCAAGCAGACTAACAAATGCTTGATAAGCCTTTCTTTCTAATATGTGTGCAAAAAACCTTTAAAAAAATTCTCATTAGTTATTCCAAGAGTGGTACAAACTAATATAAAGGCTTCTAAGTGATCTTCCTAGGATTCTCTAGTAGTACCAAATTTTTTTGGTATATTTAATCCTTTAAGAGAAGGCAACTTACTTGGATGATTTTTGACATTGATTAGATTTGCAAAAATCCAAGGAGTTATAGCTATATTACATTAATACTAAACTTATTCTTCATCTTTGCCTTCTATGAGATATTTTATTTCTATATTATTTTTCAATCCATGAAGGATATCCTCCAATCTTCATTTTGGTATTAACTATTTTCCCTTTTATTGATTTCCCTCCAATTGGTTCCTAGGTGGTGGGTTTTCAAAAATCTGATTGGCCATTAAAACTTTTAGTAGATTCTATTTGAAAGGAATGCTTATTTTTTACTTAATTTTCTTGACTTAAATGTTGATTAGACAAAGGATTTGTAATAAGCTCAACAAAATCATCAAAAAGAAAAGAGTCAAAAAGATAATAAATTCTAGGATTAGGATTAGCAACTAACTCTCCTGCTCTATTTTCTCTAATTGTCCTATTTAAATCAATTATATCTTGTTGAGTTTCACATGTTAAATTATAATACAATAGATTTCAAACTCAATAGTTTCTAATTCTTCATTGATAACTTCTATAACTTGAGGAAGGTCTTCAGGATGATTATACCATGCAAAATGCATCAAATTTAAGGCAATATCAACCTGATCTTCTTCTACATTAATAATAGGTTGAATAATAGGAAGTTTTTCACCTCTAATAACCATTATCAAAGAAAATATATTCTAAAAAAATGTCCTCAATAGAGTTTCCAAATTTTTTGATGATGAAAATTGTTCCATTAATGAATCAACCCTTTCACCTATCACAAAGGTCAAGTTAGAATCATAGTAGTCTAATTTTAGGGGTTTTAAAGTCTCATGTAAGATCCTAAATATGTGAAGGTGTTTTATTATAAATTTTTAGAAAATAATAAATAATTTATTTAAGTAACTTATTTTATTATCACAATCAAAAATCTATTATAAAAATAAGAATCAGTTCAAAGAAAAATTTGTAAACTATTATATCTGACAAAGAAAACCTATTAATTAGACAATCTCTTGAAGAATAGAAATTTGATTTTAAAATATATATGTATTCAAATGAACTAAAAAATTAATTATTTTCAATGGTTTATAGATTAACTAAAAATAGAGAAAGGGATTAAGAAAGGAAACAACAAACAAAAAACAAAAAAAAACAAAGGACCAAAAACAAAAGATAAAAGAAATAAAAGTAAAACAAAAAAGAAACTAAACCTAATAATAAAGCAAACTAATAAAGAAAATCTAAGGAAAGGAAAATATAATAACAGAGATGAAACTAAAACAAAAATAAACTAATATTTAAAGCCTTTTAAGAGATAAACTATTTTAATGACAAACAATTAGGATAATACTAAAACTTAAGAAAAATAAAATAGTTAACTAAAGGAAAAACCCAAGATTAAAATAAAACAAATAAACTAAAATAATAAAAATCTACTTGAAAAATGAAAATTAAAATAAAATAAAGATAATTAAATCTAATTTTAACTAAAAGAGAATGTAAATTAGAAAAACTTGACAAGAAAAAAGATAGATAACAATCAAATAACAATGCAAAAACTAAGATAGATCTAAATTAAAGAGTCTATATTAACAACTACTAGTCTATAAATTAACCAAAGTTATTAAGAAAAATCATACACTATTTAAAACATGAAAATAAATTAAAACATATCTAATAAGAGAAAATAACAAGAATAAAATTTAAAGTCCATTTGTTTCTATCTAATTTTTACTTTTTCCTAAGTGTGAAAAGAAGAAACTAGTTAAGAAGGGTATGTAGAAGAATACTTGTTGAATGCACATGTGTTGAATCTAAAATTTATGAGGTATCATCTTTGGATAGGTAATAATGGCCTACAATTATAAATCATTTCCACAAACTTTTTGGTTAGACAAGTAAATGGGTAGATTGCCTAGCGTGAACTAGATCCTAGAAGTAAAAGCTTTCTAGGAGGTTGTCAATCCACCTTATTTAAACACTTAAGTTGGTAAATTAAAATGGAAATATTTGAATAAAATAACATCAAAATAAAACTAATAACAAAAAATATTATCAAATTAATTAAGAAAACTAAATACTTTGCTTAGATGGTTAAAATAAAGTAAATAGTTTAAATAATGCTTATGTTAAAAATTGGCTAAAACAAAGTTATAGTTTTTGATTTGGATTGGTTTGATAAAGGTACAAATAATGATTTTTTTTAGGTTGGTAAATGGTTATAATGGCGAATGGAAATGTTTTAAATAAAACAAGAGGGATAAATGATCAAAAAGAGGGCCGAGAAAGCAAAGGGAGAAATAGTCAAAATGAGGCCAACAAGGCAAAGGGGTAAATTTTGATCAAGAGGGTAAAGTGATATGGGTAAGAGGGTAAAATTACAAGAAGTTTATTAATAAATAAAGTGAAATAAGAAGGCCAAAGTAAAAGGAATAAATAAATTAAGATAACTAAATAATAAGACTACCTTAATGCTTGAAGATGTTTGTTGATGAAGATTGGTTTGTTGAATATCTTTGATGATTTTAGTAGAGTTTCATTGCTTCATGCTCTTTTATTCCAAGATTTGGATGAATTAAAAAATTATGACCTCCTACAAATACCTAAAAGAAGATGTTAATGACTAAAGACTAACTTGCAACTTAACCTTGGGTGAAAGAGAGGGGGGTTATTTATAGCATTTGATGTTAATAAACATGCCAAAAGAAGGGAATAATGAAATATGGAGGCATTTATCATGTGGTCCATTAATTAGTCAAATATTAGGTTAGTGGGGATTCCAATTTGGGCTGTTGAGTCTCCCACCTTGCACATGAGTCCAATTTTGAATGGGAATCATGCACATGGTTTGAATGAGGCTTAAAGACTTTTCACCACCCTTTCTTGTCTTCATCCAAGCACATAAAGAGGTGGCACACCAAATGTGTCACCATTTTCCATGTGGTGCATGAAGATTCAAATATAAGGCTGGTGGGGATTCTCATTTGGGTTTGTGAGTATCCCATGTGGGTTAAGAAGTCAAAAATTGGTGCCTTTTGTCTTTCCCAAAGCACTAAAGAGGTAGGTATCTCATTTTGAAGGTTGATTTTATGTGTGAAGTAAAAATACATGTTTAATGATGTCCCTTTAAGGTTAAATTCACCATATTTTAATTGGATATTATGATTCTCAAAAGAGTTCATTAAGTACCTTTGGAAAGGGTCCCCAATGGGGTATGATGTCCCACATCAAGCCACCTCACTTCTAAGCCATATCACTTACCATATCACCATCCATGTCACTTGCCTTGTCACTTGACATGTCACATGCCATGTCACTTACCATGTCACTTACCATATCACATGCCATGTCACTTACCATGTCATTTTCCATGTCATATGCCATGTCATCATGAATAGTGATAGTGGGTCCCATAGTGAATAGTGATAGTAAATAGTATTTTTAAATAGTGATTTTGAATAATATTATGTGACTAGGAGAATAGTTATTTTGTTGGGTTAATATGGGTTTGTTAAGGGTTAAGAAGGTTTAGGGGGTCTTTAGGGGGTCCTAAGGCATTTAGTCATTGAAAACTATAAGTGTGTAGTTTTCTAGTGTCTACATTTTGCCCCTTTTTATTATGCATCTTTGAATTAACAAGATACAAAACAAAAAATAATTAAATGGTTGAAGGTTAGGGTAGCTTGAGTATGGGAGGAGGTGCTCCCCCTAAAACTAAGAGTTAATGGAAAAAGGCTAAATCAGGTGTAAGGTTGATAAATAGTTAGTGGAGAGGCACTAGGTAGTGACACAAGGTAGTTGGGCATGTGAAAGGCCAATGGGTGCACAACATGTGACTAAGTGAAATAGTCAAGATTTCATAGAGAATAAAGCTATCAATGTTTATAAATTAAGGTTAGTTCTTAAAAAAACAAGAGAGGTTAACTGGTCCATAGCATTGGTCATAGCTAACCAAGTCATTCCCATCAAGCCATCTAGACAAGGTCCATGTCATTTATAGGTATCTAGGTGAGGAAGTACTCCCACTAAATGACATAAGTGTTTGAGTTGTGTATGAGGTAGTGTAGGGTTTAAATGGTCAACATCAGAAAAATGAGTTGATGTAGTCGAAGGACCACATGAAGTCATTATGAAACATGCAAAGAGGTTGAGCCAAAAAGGGGAAAACATCAAGGTAGACTAGGGGAAGTGGGTTGGTTAGTTGGAATGGGGTGGCCAAGAAGAATCCGTACGCCCTAGGTAAGTAGACACTACCTACATAGTTCCATGGATAGAATGCTTAGAATGAACTTTAGGCCTAATGTAATTATTTTGAGGTGAGAAGTTTTGGTTAACTTGGTTGGCCCAATTTGATATCATGTAATTGGGTTTGGTTGAAGGATATTGGAGAAAGGGAAGCTTGAAATGGTGGAAAATATAGGCATCAAATAGTTTTATAATATGATAGAAATGGTGGATGAGATTACTTAGGATGTAATTAGAAGATTGCATCAACTATGGAAAATGAATCTGTAGCCATGGATAAGTAGGTTCAAATATGAAATTTTTTCCACCATTTTGAATAAAAGAAAAGGTAGAAATATGCTTTACCAAGCTTTATAAAATTTGGCACTACTCAAATTGCCATGATGATCTGACAGGTTTTTTCATCACCATCTAAATAAGCCAATATTATGCACACTCCATAACAATGTCATTAATAGGCTATGGAAGGGTATTATTCAATGATTGAAGGAAGCAAAGTAGAAAAGTGGGTAAATGAGAAGTGGTGAATATTCAAACCATTGATCCTGGAGCCAATGGTGCCCCAAAATAAGTAAGCATTGAGTTTTGATGGAACTCAAAGAAAGACTCAGAGGGGTTTTGGAATATGGAGTGAGGTGAATAATAATAAAAATAATAATAATAATAATAGGGAGAAATTTGTGGATTTAGTGCATTAAAGAAAGGGTGTGGATGACACAAGGAATTAGACAAGGAGATTTACATAGAAGTGACACAACTGGTGACCACACTCGAAAGAGGTGGAGGTTGAATTGGAGAACATAAGGGAGATCCAAAAAGGGATAAAGTGAAGGTGGACCAGGAGATGGGTGAAGAGATAGGTAGATAAAATAAAGAGGTCATAAATAAAGATGAAGGTGAAGAAGGATGGAAGGAGCCAGGTATGGACGTGTATATATATAAATAAAGAAAGGTCAGGAAGAATAAGGAATGTCATCAAGGGAGATGAAAAAAATGAAATGAAATGGAGAAAAGAGAAGAAAAATAAGAAGTAGAAGAATGGGGGTAAGGGATATACTAAATAATGACAAAGTGGAGATTTTGAAAAGGATGGGGAGAGAAGTGTAACAATCATGAAGGGTAAGGGGAGGATGGGAAATATGGTGGGCCATGAAGGGTTTCAAAATAGGTCTAAAAATAGACATAGGGGAAAATAGTTTGTTGATGAAAATGAAAAATAAGGAAATAGGAGGAAAAAAGAGTGAAATGAGGACACAAAAAGGATGACAAGAGAGTGAAGAAGCAGGTGGTATCTTGACCAAGTAAGCATGGATGATGATAGGTAATAAATCAAAGTAGATGATGATTTTGGAGATGATAATGTGATGGAAAATGGGAAAGGGGTTAAGAAAAATAAGGTAAAGCAAAGGATGGGTGATGAAGAATCTGAAAAGATAAGGTATGCATCAATCATCGTATTAGAAGAGCTTGAGAAGCTAAAAAGGGGTGAGGTGGTGAAGAAATATGGGAACATAAGGAAAGGGCATGAGATGAAAATAAGGGATGAAGATCAAGGATGATAAGAATAAAAAAGAATAGTTGAAACAAGGTTACAAAACATGGATACTCACATAGATGCAAAAGACAAGTGAGTACCGAGATGGAAAGAGGAAAAGGGGCATGCAAAAGGTAAAAGGTAAGAACTGAGAAGAAGAAAAGAGGAAATTATGAAAGGCTTCTCAAAAGATAAATAACTAGGTAGAAACTAGTTGTAGAGGAAAAAAAGAAGACAAAAAGGATGGAAACAAATCAAATAAGAAGAATGGAAAATGGGTACAATGGGAAATGTGGAGAAATGGTAGAGAATGGTAGTACATGTAAATAAAAAGTGCATTAATAAAAGAAATAAAAATATTACAAGATGCACAGTATGATGTGGAATTGGTGAGGAAAATAGAGTAATAAATAGGGTATGATAAATATCCAAGGGTAAGGGGTGTCATGTCCCCTTTTTCGTGGACATTGATAGACTTGATGATTAGCCTATTCTGTGACCTTCGTAGGCTAATAGGATGGATAGAGTGTCATGATGGAGATTGGCCTGGCTTCGATTTGTAGAATTTCTATAGCTGGCTTTCATTCAAGTTATTTCAGACACATTTGGCTTGAGCTCCTATTATTTAGGGATATTTGACATGCATCAGAGTGCCTTTATTTTGGTATGGTCATGTGTGGAATCACTCCTTGGTTCACCAGCTTTGAACGGTTCGAGGATCCGACATGTATTGAGGGAGATATTAATATTTTATTGATTTAATCAAATATTAATTATTTAGCCTATTTTTAATTAGAAACCCTAATTAGGGCAAGCATATCTTTTTGAGGGTATAAGGGTTTCTCATGGAGGCCATTATTGATTATGCATTGATTATTGATTATTGATTTTGAAGAATTCTTCTGTGAAGACTGAGCCAAGGGTTCCAGGATTCCATTGCAGTGGAGAACGTCAACTCTTCATTGTGTGCGATTTAGAGGCTATGAGATATCAGTTGATTTATTGCCAAATTGAGAGATAGCTTCATACAGAAGTTATCACAGAGGTACATATTTGAGAGATAACTTCACATAGAAGTTATCACAGTATTTCAGGTATTTCTTTATTTATTTTTTGATTCAATAAATTATACAGATAGAGATCTTCTATATTAGAGACATATATTTTCAGATCAGGAGTTGAAAACAGGTAGGTTGTGCCTAATTAGCGGCCATACAAAGTCCGTACAGGTCTGTACAAATCCACGCAGACACCAACCTCAGTAGACAGAGATACCCAATGACCGAAATCGGCTGACTAAAGACCGACGTCGGTAGAGAAGGACCTACAGTGACCGATGTTGGCAGCATATCGACTGACGCTGGCGACTGTGTGTTCGACACAGCAGGCCGAGACGAGACAAAATTCAGGTTTTTGTTCTAGACTTGCAGAAGATCAGGGTATTAAGACCAGATTTTAATATTCTTTTATTTGTATGAGAGAAGACTGTAATTGTAATTATTTGAACAAGTGATAAGATATTTGATTAGCAGATAAGAGATTTACTGTGATTTTTTGTTTATCTGAATTTATTCTGTAAGATTGTATCTTTGTTCAAAACTTTTGTGTTTCTATGTTCCCTACTAAAAGGGGACATTACAGTGGTATCAGAGCTTATATTGAGAAAAAAGGAGCCCCTAAGTAAGGGACATCACAGTGGTATCAGAGCCAAATTCTTGCCATCCTATTGGGCACATCAGAGCTTTATTCCTGCCATCCTGTTGGATAGTTTGGGCAAATCAGAGCTAATGTCTTGCTATCCTATTGGGTAGTTTGGGTAGATTCAAATCAGCAAAGTATCATGATGACTTCATATACTCATAAATAGTGGGACAATGATATGAAGAAGCTGAAACACAGTTTTAAATAGTTGGACGAAACCCAGATGAGGATGAAAGAAATTATTTCATACCTTACATTCAAAGACAAATCCACATGGTATATGACAGTGAATGAGGAGTGGGAGTTAGTACCACCTCGAGTTTAGGAGTTTTTGCCTTTTGATCACTTTGTTAAGCTAAGGAGAGAGCACTAAAAATCACTTAGATGGGGTAACATCATGTCCCCTGATTATTATGAGATAAGAGATAGTGAAGATGAGGATGAGTTTGATGCTTGCACTCAGAGTGTAGAGGTGTGCTTAGATATTAGTGCACTGAGGGTTGATGATCTCTCAGCTATGGAAGAGATTGTAGAAGAGTCCCAGGATCTGATTATTGCAGATGACACTCAGGAGAATGCAGTGGATAGTTTTGAGGACTTAGTTTTACCAACAGTTTCTTTTGGTATGGAAGAGTTAGACAATGATGCTACAGTTGTTGATACTCTGTATGTTGATATGATCTTTGGAGTTGATTCATAGAGTATGGATGGTAGTATTACAGTAGTCAGTGATTCTGAGTCTATTCTTTTAGACCATGCATCAGAGGAGGATTGTAGGAGACAATCTAGCTAGTGCCACCATGTGTCTAGTCAACTGGGAGTTAGTGAGCGAGACATTGCTAGCAAGCATTTTGATGCTGCTCATCAGTTGTTAGTAGTTTATTGATGGGGTTCTCCTACTAGCATTAAGCAAGGAGGCAGTTATTTGTCCTTGACAGAGATCCACTCTTTATGGGAGGCTATCCAGATTTTGAGATAGGATTATATGCAGTTGGTAGCTGACAAAGATTATCTTATGGAGTGGGGAAGCACTGCATATGATGCATTACTGGTCAAGGAAGATAAGGTGAGTGAGCTTACTCAGCAACTCAAGGTGACTTTTGAGATTCTTGATAGTATGTAGTTGGCATATGAGGAGTCACAATTTTATTTGGCTGAGATGACCATAGAGTTAGAGCATTTGCGGTCTTCACCAGCCACAGACCCAGTTCACTTATATATTGAGGTGGTTGGTGGTGAGTACATTCCTACAGTTATTCCTAAGGAGCATGTTATTGACGCTAACACACATGTTCAAGATATGGGAGTACATGATTCCAATGAGTTTGAGATACCAGTGGAGTCAAGTCTCCATATTGATTCTTCTCACACCAATGATAGTGTGGTAGAGTTGATCGTGCCACCTTTATAGAGGGATCAGTTATGGGATGGATTGACACAATCTTTTGTAGATGAAATTCACAATTGCCAATCACACAGCCTATAATGTCGACACATCTAGGGCAATTGTGATTTCAAAGATTGGTTGAGTTACATTCACTAGTTTGATTGTGGATTCTTCTTTGTTCTACTTCTAATGATATTACAGGTACTTGCATTGATTTACAGCAGTGTAGAGCATAATTACATTTGGGATCAAGGTGGACCGAGTGGTTCATTGTTCTGAGATTGCTTGGGGACAAGCAATTTTTGGAGGGGTGGATTGTCATGTCCCCTTTTTCGTGGACATTGACAGACTTGATGATTAGCCTATTATGTGACCTTCGTAGGTTGATAAGATGGATAGAGGGTCATGATGGAGATTGGCTTGGCTTCGATTTGAAGAATTCCTACGGTTGGCTTTCATTCAGGTTATTTCAGACACATTTGGCCTGAGCTCCTATTATTTAGGGATATTAACATGCAGCAAAGTGCCTTTATTTTGGTATGGTCATGTGCAGAATTAGTCCCTGGTTCACTAGCTTTGAATGGTTCGAGGATCTGACATGTATTGAGGGAGATATTAATATTTGATTGATTTAATCAAATATTAATTATTTAGCCTATTTTTAATTAGAAACCCTAATTCTAATTTAAGAAACCCTAATTAGGGTAAGCATATCTTTTTGAGGGTATAAGGGTTTCTCATGTTGGCCATTATTGATTATGCATTGAATATTGATTATTGATTTTAAAGAATTCTTCTGTGAAGACTGAGACAAGGGTTCCAAGATTCCATTGTAGTGGAGAATGTCAACTCTTCATTGTGTGTGATTTAGAGGCTATGAGATATCAGTTAATTTATTGCCAAATTAAGAGATAGCTTCATACAGAAGTTATCACAGAGCTACAGATTTGAGAGATAACTTCACACAAAAGTTATCATAGTATTTCAGGTATTTATTTATTTAGTTTTTGATTCAATAAATTATACAGATAGAGATATTCTATATTAGAGACATATTTTTAGATCAGGGGTTGAAAATAGGTAGGTTGTGCTTAATTGGTGGTTGTACAAAGTCCGTACAGGTCTATATAAATCCACGTAGACACCAACCTCAGCAGACAGAGATCCCCAGTGACCAACATCAGTCGACTAAAGAATGACGTCGACAGAGAAGGACCTACAGTGATCGATGTCAGTAGCATATCAACCGATGCTGGTGACTGTGTGTTCGACACAACAGGCCGAGATGAGATAGAATTCAGGTTTCAGTTCTAGACATGCAGAAGATTAGGATTTTAAGACCAGATTTTAATATTCTTTTATTTATATGAGAGAAGACTGTAATTGTAATTATCTGAACAAGTGATAAGATATTTGATTAGCAGATAAGAGATTTATTGGGATTTTTTATTTATCTAAATTTATTCTACAAGATTGTATCTTTGTTCAGAATTTTTGTGTTTCTATATTCCCTACTGAAAGGGGACATTATAGTGGTATCAGAGCTCATATTGAGAAAAAAGGAGCCCCTAAGTAAGGGACATCACAGTGGTATCAGAGCCAAATTCTTGCCATCCTGTTGGGCACATTAGAGCTTTATTCCTGCCATCCTGTTGGATAGTTTGGGTAAATCAGAGCCAATGTCTTGCCATCTTGTTGGTTAGTTTGGGTAGATTGAAATCAGCAAAGTATCATGATGACTTCATATACTTAGAAATAGTGGGATAATGATATGCAGAAGCTGAAACACAGTTTTAAACAGTTGGATGAAACCCAGAGGAGGATGAAAGAAATTCTTTCATACCTTACATTCAAAGACAAATCCACATGGTATATGATAGCGAATGAGGAGTGGGAGTTAGTACCACCTCAAATTTAGGAGTTGTTGCCTTTTAGTCACTTTGTTAAGCTAAGGAGAGAGCACTATAGATCACTTAGATGGGGCAACAGCATGTCCCCTGATTATTATGAGATAGGAGATAGTGAAGATGACGATGAGTCGGATGCTTGCACTCAAAGTGTAGAGGTGTGCTTAGATGTTAGTGTACTGAGGGTTGATGATCTCTCAGCTATATCAGAGATTGTAGAAGAGTCCCAAGATCTGATTATTGTAGATGACACTCAGGAGAATGTAGTGGACAGTTTTGAGGACTTAGTTTCATCGGCAGTTTCTTTTGGTATGGAAGGGTTAGACAGTGATGCTACAGTTGTTGATACTCTGTATGTTGATATGAGCTTTAGAGTTGATTCACAGAGTATGGATGGTAGTATTACAATGGTTAGTGATTCTGAGTCTATTCTTTTGGACCATGCATCAGAGGAGGATTATAGGAGACAATCTAGCCAGTGCCACCATGTGTCTAGTCAGTTGGGAGTTAGTGAGCAAGACATTGCTACCACTTGCAAGCATTTCAATGTTGTTCATCAGTTTTTAGCAGTTTATGGATGGGGTTCTCTTACTAGCATTAAGCAGGGAGGCAATTATTTGTCCATGACTGAGATCCACTCTTTATGGGAGGCTATCCAGATTTTGAGACATGATTATATGCAGTTGGTAGCTGACAGAGATTATCTTATAGAGTGGGGCAGCAAAGCATATGATGCATAACTGGTCAAGGAAGATAAGGTGAGTGAGCTTATTCAATAGCTCGAGGTGAGTTCTAAGATTCTTGAGAGTACGCAGTTGGCTTATGAGGAGTCACAATTTCATTTGGCTGAGATGACCATAGAGTTAGAGCTTTTCCAGTCTTCACTAGCCCCAGACCCAGTTCACTTGTATATTGAGATGGTTGGTGGTGAGTACATTCCTGTAGTTGTTGCTAAGGAGCATGTTGTTAAGGTTAACACACATGTTCAAGATTTGGGAGTACCTAATTTTGATGAGTTTGAGATACCAGTGGAGTCGAGTCTCCAGATTGATTCTTCTCACACCGATGATAGTGTGGTACAGTTGATCATGCCACCTTTATAGAAGGATCAGTTATGGGATGGATTGACACCATCTTTTGTATATGGAATTCACAGTTGCCAATCACATAGCATATAGTGTCAACACATCCATGGCAATTGTGATTTCAGAGATTGGTTGAGTTACATTCACTAGTTTGATTATGGATTCTTCTTTGTTCTACTTCTGATGATATTGTAGGTAATTGCATTGATTTACAGTAGTGTAGAGCATAACTACATTTGGGATCCAGGTGGATCGAGTGGTTCATTGTTTTGAGATTGCTTGGGGACAAGCAATTTCTATAGAGGAAGATTGTCATGTCCCCTTTTCGTGGACATTGACAGACTTGATGATTAGCCTATTCTGTGACCTTCGTTGGCTAAAAGGATGGATAGAGGGTCATGATGGAGATTGGCTTGGCTTCAATTTGAAAAATTCCTATAGTTGCCTTTCATTCAAGTTATTTCAGACACATTTGACCTGAGCTCCTATTATTTAGGGATATTTGACATGCAGTAGAGCACCTTTATTTTGGTATGGTCATTTGCAGAATCACTCCCTGGTTCACCAGCTTTGAACGGTTCAAGGATCCGACATGTATTGAGGGACATATTAATATTTGATTGATTTAATCAAATATTAGTTATTTAGCCTATTTTTAATTAGAAACCCTAATTCTAATTTAAGAAACCCTAATTAGGGCAAGCATATCTTTTTAAGGGTTTAAGGGTTTCTCATAGAGGCCATTATTGATTATGCATTGATTATTGATTATTGATTTTGAAGAATTCTTCTATGAAGACTGGGCTAAGGGTTCCAAGATTCCATTATAGTGGAGAACGTCAACTCTTCATTTCGTGTGATTTAGAGGCTGTGAGATATCAATTGATGTATTGCCAAATTGAGAGATAGCTCCATACAAAAGTTATCACAGAGGTACAAATTTGAGAGATAACTTCACACAAAAGTTATCACAGTATTTTAGGTATTTCTTTATTTAGGTTTTGATTCAATAAATTATATAGATAGAGATATTCTGTATTAGAGACATATATTTTCAGATCAGGGGTTGAAAATAGGTAGGTTATGCTTAATTGGCAGTCGTACGAAGTCCGTACAAGTCTGTTCAAATCCACACAGACACCAACCTTGATAGATAGAGATCCCCAGTGACCGACATTGATCAATTCAAGACCGACGTCGGCAGAGAAGGACCTATAGTGACCGATGTCGGTAGCATATCGACCGATGCCAGTGACTGTGTGTTTGACACAGTAGGCCGAGACAAGATAGAATTTAGGTTTTAGTTCTAGACTTGCAGAAGATCATGGTTTTAAGACCAGATTTTAATATTCTTTTATTTGTATGAGAGAAGACTGTAATGGTAATTATCTGAACAAGTGATAAGATATTTGATTAGCAGATAAGAGATTTACTGTGATTTTTTGTTTATTTAAATTTATTCTGCAAGATTGTATCTTTGTTCAGAACTTTTGTGTTTCTATATTCCATACTGAAAGGGTACATTACAGTGGTATCAGAGCTTATATTGAGAAAAAAGGAGCCCCTAAGTAAGGGACATCACACTGGTATCAGAGCCAAATTCCTGCCATCCTCTTGGGCACATCAGAGATTTATTCCTGCCATCTTGTTGGATAGTTTGGGCAAATCAGAGCCAATGTCTTGCCATCCTATTGGGTAGTTTGGGTAGATTGAAATCAGAAAAGTATCATGATGACTTCATATACTCAAAAATTGTGGGACAATGATATGAAGAAGTTGAAACACAATTTTAGATAGTTGGATGAAACCCAGAGGAGGATGAAAGAAATTCTTTCATACCCTACATTCAAAGACAAATCCACACGATATATGACAGCGAATGATGAGTGGGAGTTAGTACCACCTCAAGTTCAGGATTTGTTGCCTTTTGATCACTTTTTTATGTTGAGGAGAGAGCACTGCAGATCACTTAGATGGGGCAACAACATGTCCCCTGATTATTATAAGATAGGAGATAGTGAAGATGAGGATGAGTCTGATGCTTACACTCAGAGTGTAGAGTTGTGCTTAGATGTTAGTGGACTAAGGGTTGATGATCTCTCAGCTATGGCAGAGATTGTAGAAGAGTCCTAGGATCTGATTATTACATATGACACTCAGGAGAATGCAATGCACAATTTTGAGGACTTAGTTTCACCGGTAGTTTCTTTCGATATGGAAGAGTTAGACAGTGATGCTACAGTTGTTGATACTCCATATGTTGATATGAGGCTTGGAGTTGATTCACAAAGTATGGATGGTATTATTATAGTGGTCAGTGATTCTGAGTCTATTCTTTTAGACCATGCATCAGAGGAGGATTGTAGGAGACAATCTAGCCAATGCCACCATGTGTCTAGTCATCTGGGGTTTAGTGAGAGAGACATTGCTACTGCTTACAAGCATTTTGATGTAGCTCATCAATTGTTAGTAGTTTAAGGATGGGGTTTTCCTACTAGCATTGAGTAGGGAGGCAGTTATTTGTCCTTGAAAGAGATCCACTCTTTATGTGAGGGTATCCAGATTTTGAGATAGGATTATATGCAGTTGGTAGCCAACAGAGATTATCTTATCGAGTGGGGCAGCACAGCATATGATGCATTACTAGTCAAGGAATATAAGGTGAGTGAGCTTACTCAGCAGCTCGAGGTGAGTTTTGAGATTCTTGAGAGTACGCAATTGGCTTATGAGGAGTCACAATTTCATTTGGCTGAGATGACCATAGAGTTAGAGCTTTTCTGGTCTTCACCAGCCCCAGACCCAGTTCACTTGTATATTGAGATGGTTGGTGGTGATTACATTCCTACAGTTGTTGCTAAGGAGCATGTTGTTGAGGCTAACACACATGTTCAAGATTTGGGAGTACCTGATTCTAATGAGTTTGAGATACCAGTGGAGTCGAGTCTCCAGATTGATTCTTCTCACACCGATGATAGTGTGGTATAGTTGATCGTGCCACCTTTACAGAGGGATTAGTTATGGGATAGATTGACACCATATTTTATAGATGGAATTCACAGTTTCCAATCACATAGCCTATAGTGTCGACACATCCAGGGCAATTGTGATTTTAGAGATTGGTTGAGTTACATTCACTAGTTTGATTGTGGATTCTTCTTTGTTCTACTTTTGATGATATTGTAAGTACTTGCATTGATTTACAACAGTGTAGAGCATAACAACATTTGGGATCCAGGTGGACCGAGTGGTTCATTGTTTTGAGATTACTTGGGGACAAGCAATTTCTAGAGGGGCGGATTGTCATGTCCCCTTTTTTGTGGACATTGACAGACTTGATGATTAGCCTATTCTACGACCTTCGTTGGCTAAAAGGATGGATAGAGGGTCATGATGGAGATTGGCTTGGCTTCAATTTGCAAAATTCCTATAGTTGGCTTTCATTCAAGTTATTTCAGACACATTTGCCTTGAGATCCTATTATTTAGGGATATTTGACATGTAGTAGAGCACCTTTATTTTTGTATGGTCATGTGCAAAATCACTCCCTGGTTTACCAGCTTTGAATGGTTCAAGGATCCGACATGTATTGAGGGAGATATTAATATTTGATTGATTTAATCAAATATTAATTATTTAGCCTATTTTTAATTAGAAACCCTAATTCTAATTTAAGAAACCCTAATTAGGGCAAGCATATCTTTTTTAGGGTATAAGGGTTTCTCATGGAGGCCATTATGATTATGCATTGATTATTGATTATTGATTTTGAAGAATTCTTTTGTGAAGACTGAGCTAAATGTTCCAAGATTCCATTACAGTGGAGAATGTCAACTCTTCATTTTGTGCGATTTAGAGGCTATCAGATATCAGTTGATTTATTGCCAAATTAATAGATAGCTTCATACAGAAGTTATCACAAAGGTACGGATTTGAGAGATAACTTCACACCAAAGTTATCACAGTATTTTAGGTATTTCTTTATTTAGGTTTTGATTCAATAAATTATACAGATAGAGATATTATGTATTAGAGACATATATTTTTAGATCAGGGGTTGAAAACAGGTATGTTGTGCTTAATTGGCGGCCGTACGAAGTCTGCACAGGTCTGTACAAATCCACACATACACCAACCTCAATAGACAGAGATCCCTAGTGACCGACATCGGTCGACTGAAGACTGACATCGGTAGAGAAGGACCTATAGTGATCGATGTCGATAGCATATCGACTGATGCCGACGACTATGTATTCGACACAACAAGCCTAGACGAGACAAAATTTAGGTTTTAGTTCTAGACTTGAAGAAGATCATGATTTTAAGACCAGATTTTAATATTCTTTTATTTGTATGAGAGAAGAATGTAATTGTAATTATCTAAACAAATGATAAGATATTTGATTAGCAGATAAGAGATTTACTGTGATTTTTTGTTTATTTGAATTTATTCTACAAGATTGTATCTTTGTTTTAAACTTTTGTGTTTCTATATTCCCTACTGAAAGGGGACATTATAGTGGTATCAGAGCTTATATTGAGAAAAAAAGAGCCCCTAAGTAAGGGACATCACACTGGTATCAGAGCCAAATTCCCGCCATCCTGTTGGGCACATCAAAGCTTTATTCCTGCCATCCTGTTGGATAGTTTGGGCAAATTAGAGCCAATGCCTTGCCATCTTGTTGGGTAGTTTGAGTAGATTGAAATCAAAAAAGTATCATGTTGACTTTATATACTCAAAAATAGTGGGCCAATGATATGAAGAAGTTGAAACACAATTTTAAATAGTTGGCTGAAAGCCAGAGGAGGATGAAAGAAATTCTTTCATACCCTACATTCAAAGACAAATCCTACATTCAAAGACAAATCCACACGGTATATGACAGTGAATGACGAGTGGGAGTTAGTACCACCTCAAGTTTGGGAGTTGTTGCCTTTTGATCACTTTTTTAAGTTGAGGAGAGAGCACTACAGATCACTTAGACAGGGCAACAGCATGTCCCTTGATTATTATGAGATAGGAGATAGTGAAGATGAGGATGAGTCTGATGCTTACACTCAGAGTGTAGAGTTGTGCTTAGATGTTAGTGGACTGAGGGTTGATGATCTCTCAGCTATGGCAAAGATTGTAGAAGAGTCCTAGGATCTGATTATTGCAGATGACACTCAGGAGAATGCAATGGAGAGTTTTGAGGACTTAGTTTCACTGGTAGTTTCTTTCGGTATGGAAGAGTTAGACAGTGATGCTACAGTTGTTGATACTCCGTATGTTGATATGATCCTTGGAGTTGATTCACAAAGTATGGATGGTAGTATTATAGTGGTCAATGATTCTGAGTCTATTCTTTTGGACCATGCATTAGAGGAGGATTGTAGGAGAAAATCTAGCCAATGCCACCATGTGTCTAGTCATCTGGGAGTTAGTGAGCGAGACATTGCTACTGCTTGCAAGCACTTTGATGTAGCTCGTCAGTTGTTAGCAGTTTATGGATGGGGTTCTCCTACTAGCATTGAGTAGGGAGGTAGTTATTTGTCCTTGAAAGAGATCCACTCTTTATGGGAGGCTATCCAGATTTTGAGATAGGATTATATGCAGTTGGTAGCCAACAGAGATTATCTTATGGAGTGGGGCAACACAGCATATGATGCATTATTGGTCAAGGAAGATAAGGTGAGTGAGCTTACTTAGTAGCTCGAGGTGACTTTTGAGATTCTTGAGAGTACGCAGGTTGCTTATGAGGAGTCACAATTTCATTTGGCTGAGATGACCATAGAGTTAGAGCATTTGTTATCTTCACCAACCCCAAACCTAGTTCACTTGTATATTGAGGTGGTTGGTGGTGAGTACATTCCTGTAGTTGTTGCTGAGGAGCATGTTGTTGAGGCTAACACACATGTTCAAGATTTGGGAGTACCTGATTCTGATGAGTTTGAGATACTAGTGGAGTCGAGTCTCCAGATTGATTCTTCTCACACCAATGACAGTGTCGTACAGTTGATCGTGCCACCTTTATAGAGGGATCAGTTATGGGATGGATTGACACCTCTTTTGTAGATGGAATTCATAGTTGCCAATCACATAGCATATAGTGTCGACACATCTAGGGCAATTGTGATTTTAGAGATTGGTTGAGTTACATTCACTAGTTTGATTGTGGATTCTTCTTTATTCTACTTCTAATAATATTGCAGGTACTTGCATTGATTTACAGCAGTGTAGAGCATAACTACATTTGGGATCCAGGTGGACCAAGTGGTTCAATGTATAGAGATTACTTGGGGACAAGCAATTTTTGGAGGGGTAGATTGTCATGTCACTTTTTTCATGGACATTGACAGACTTGATGATTAGCCTATTCTGTGACCTTTGTAGGCTAATAGGATGGATAGAGGGTCATGATGGAGATTGGCTTGGCTTCAATTTGCAGAATTCTTATAGTTGGCTTTTATTCAAGTTATTTCAAACACATTTGGCCTGAGCTCCTATTATTTAGGGATATTTGACATGTTGCGGAGCAGCTTTATTTTGGTATGGTCATGTGTGGAATCACTCCCTGGTTCACCAGGTTCAAACGGTTCAAGGATCTGACATGTATTGAGGGAGATATTAATATTTGATTGATTTAATCAAATATTAATTATTTAGCCTATTTTTAATTAGAAACCCTAATTCTAATTTAAGAAACCCTAATTAGGGCAAGCATGTCTTTTTGAGGGTATAAGGGTTTCTAATGGAGGCCATTATTGATTATGCATTGATTATTGATTATTGATTTTGTAGAATTCTTCTGTGAAGACTGAGCCAAGGGTTCCAAGATTCCATTGTAGTGGAGAACGTCAACTCTTCATTGTGTGTGATTTAGAGGCTATGAGATATCAGTTGATTTATTGCCAAATTGAGAGATAGCTTCATATAGAAGTTATCACAGAGGTATAGATTTGAGAGATAACTTCACACAAAAGTTATCATAGTATTTCAAGTATTTCTTTATTTAGTTTTTGATTCAATAAATTATACATGTAGAGATCTTCTGTATTAGAGACATATATTTTCAGATCAGGGGTTGAAAACAAGTAGGTTGTGCTTAATTGGCAGCCGTACGAAGTCCGTACAGGTCCATACAAATCCACGCAGACATCAACCTCAGGAGATAGAGATCCCCAGTGATCGACATTGGCTGACTGAAGACCGATGTTGGTAGAGAAGGACCTACAGTGACCGACATCGACAGCATATCGACCGATGCTGGCGACTGTGTGTTCGACACATCAGGCTGAGACGAGATAGAATTCAAGTTTTAGTTCCAGGCTTGCAGAAGATCAAGGTTTTAAGACAAAATTTTAATATTTTTTATTTGTATGAGAGAAGATTGTAATTGTAATTATCTAGACAAGTGATAAGATATTTGATTAGAAGATACGAGATTTACTGTGATTTTTTGTTTATCTAAATTTATTCTGCAAGATTGTATCTTTGTTCAAAACTTTTTTGTTTGTATATTCCCTACTGAAAGGGGACATTATAGTGGTATCAGAGCTTATATTGAGAAAAAAGGAGCCCCTAAGTAAGGGACATCACAGTGGTACTAGAGCCAAATTCCTGCCATCCTGTTGGGCACATCAGAGATTTATTCCTGCCATCCTGTTGGATAGTTTGGAAAAATGAGAGCCAATGTCTTGCCATCCTGTTGGGTAGTTTGGGTCGATTGGAATCAGAAAAGTATCATGATGACTTCATATACTTAGAAAAAGTGGGACAATGATATGAAGAAGCTGAGACACAGTTTTAAATAGTTGGATGAAACCCAGAGGAGGATGAAAGAAATTCTTTCATACCCTACATTCAAAGACAAATCCACATGGTATATGATAGCGAATGAGGAGTGGGAGTTAGTACCACCTTGATTTTGGGAGTTGTTGCCTTTTGATCAGTTTGTTAAGCTAAGGAGAGAGCACTATAGATCACTTAGATGGGGCAATAGCATGTCCCCTGATTATTATGAGATAGGAGATAGTGAAGATGAGGATGAGTCTGATGCTTGCACTCAGAGTGTAGAGGTGTGCATAGATGTTAGTGCACTGAGGGTTGATGATCTCTCACCTATGGCAGTGATTTTGAGTCTATTCTTTTAGACCATGCATCAGAGGAGGATTGTAGGAGACAATCTAGCCAGTGCCACCATGTGTCTAGTTAGCTGGGAGTTAGTGAGCAAGACATTGCTACCACTTGCAAGCATTTCGATGCAGCTCATTAGTTGTTATCAGTTTATGTATGGGGTTCTCCTACTAGCATTGAGTAGGGAGGTAGTTATTTGTCCTTGATAGAGATCCACTCTTTATGGGAGGCTATCTAGGTTTTGAGACAGGATTATATGTAGTTGGTAGCCGACAGAAATTATCTTATGGAGTGGGGCAACACAGCATATGATGCATTACTGGTCAAGGAAGATAAGGTGAGTGAGATTACTCAGTAGCTCAAGGGGACTTCTAAAATTCTTGAGAGTATGTAGTTGGCTTATGAGGAGTCACAGTTTCATTTGGCTGAGATGACCATACAGTTAGAGCATTTGTGGTCTTCACCAGCCCTAGACCCAGTTCACTTGTATATTGAGGTGGTTGGTGGTGAGTACATTGCTGCAGTTGTTGTTGAGGAGCATGTTGTTGAGGCTAACACACATGTTCAAGATTTGGGAGTACCTAATTTTGATGAGTTTGAGATACTAGTGGAGTCGAGTCTCTAGATTGATTCTTCTCACACCGATGACAGTGTGGTACAGTTGATCATGCCACCTTTATAGAGGGATCAGTTATGGGATGGATTGACACCATATTTTGTAGATGGAATTCATAGTTGCCATTCACACAGCTACAGTGTCAACACATCCAGGGCAATTGTGATTTCAGAGATTGGTTGAGTTACATTCACTAGTTTGATTGTGGATTCTTCTTTGTTCTACTTTTTATGATATTGTAGGTACTTGCATTGATTTACATCAGTGTAGAGCATAACTACATTTGGGATCCAAGTGGATTGAGTGGTTCATTGTTTCGAGATTGCTTAGGGATAAGCAATTTCTGAAGGGGCAGATTGTCATGTCCCCTTTTTCGTGGACATTGACAGACTTGATGATTAGCCTATTATGTGACCTTCGTAGGCTTATAAGATGGATAGAGGGTCATGATGGAGATTGGCTTGGCTTTGCTTTGCAAAATTCCTATAGTTGGCTTTCATTTAGGTTATTTTAGACACATTTGGCTTGAGCTCCTATTATTTAGGGATGTTTGACATGTAGTGGAGTGCCTTTATTTTGGTATGGTCATGTGTGGAATCACTCCCTGGTTCACCAGCTTTGAACGGTTCGAGGATCTGACATGTATTGAGGGAGATATTAATATTTCATTGATTTAATCAAATATTAATTATTTAGCCTATTTTTAATTAGAAACCCTAATTCTAATTTAAGAAACCCTAATTAGGGCAAGCATATCTTTTTGAGGGTATAAGGGTTTCTCATGGAGGCCATTATTGATTATGCATTGATTATTGATTATTGATTTTGAAGAATTCTTCTGTGAAGATTGAGCCAAGGGTTCCAGGATTCCATTGCAGTGGAGAGTGTCAACTCTTCATTGTGTGTGATTTAGAGGCTGTGAGATATCAGTTCATTTATTGCCAAATTGAGAGATAGCTTCATATAGAAATTATCACAGAGGTACAAATTTGAGAGATAACTTCACACAAAAGTTATCATAGTATTTTAGGTATTTCTTTATTTAGTTTTTGATTCAATAAATTATACAGATAGAGATCTTTTGTATTAGAGACATATATTTTTAGATCAGGGGTTGAAAATAGGTAGGTTGTGCTTAATTGGCAACCGTACAAAGTTTGTATAGGTCCATACAAATCCATGCAGACACCGACCTCAGCAGATAGAGATCCCCAGTGATCAACATTAGTCGACTGAAGACCAACGTCCGTAGAGAAGGACCTACAGTGACCAACATCGGTAGAATATCAACCGACACTAGTGACTGTGTGTTCGATACAACAGGCTGAGATGAGACAGAACTCATGTTTCAGTTCCAGACTTGTAGAAGATCAGGGTTTTAAGACCAAATTTTAATATTATTTTATTTGTATGAGAAAAGACTGTAATTGTAATTATCTGAACAAGTGATAAGATATTTGATTAGCAGATAAGAGATTTACTGTGATTTTTTGTTTATCTGAATTTATTCTGCAAGATTGTGTCTTTGTTCAAAACTTTTGTGTTACTATATTCCCTACTGAAAGGGGACATTACAGTGGTATCAAACCTTATATTGAGAAAAAAGGAGCCCCTATGTAAGGGACATCATAGTGGTATCAGAGCCAAATTCCTGCCATCTTGTTGGGCACATCAGAGCTTTATTCCTGCCATCCTGTTGGATAGTTTGGGCAAATTAGAGCCAATGTCTTGCCATCCTGTTGGGTAGTTTGGGTAGATTGAAATCAGAAAAGTATCATGATGACTTCATTTACTCAAAAAAATTGGGACAATGATATGAAGAAGCTGAAACATAGTTTTAAACAATTGGATGAAACCTAAAGGAGGATGAAAGAAATTCTTTCATACCCTACATTCAAAGACAAATCCACACGGTATATGATAGTGAATGAGGAGTGGGAGTTAGTAACACCTCAATTTTGGGAGTTGGTGCCTTTTGATCACTTTTTTAAGCTGAGGAGAGAGCACTATAGATCACTTAGATGGGGCAACAACATGTCCCCTGATTATTATGAGATAGGAGATAGTGAAGATGAGGATGAGTCTGATGCTTGCACTCAGAGTGTAGAGGTGTGCTTAGATGTTAGTGCACTGAGGGTTGATGATCTCTCAGCTACGGCAAAGATTGTAGAAGAGTCCTAGGATCTGATTATTGTAGATGACACTCAGGAGAATATAGTGGACAGTTTTGAGGACTTAGTTTCACCGGCAGTTTCTTTTGGTATGAAAGAGTTAGACAGTGATGCTATGGTTGTTGATACTCCGTATGTTGATATGAGCTTTGGAGTTGATTCACAGAGTATGGATGGTTGTATTATAGTGGTCAGTGATTCTGAGTCTATTCTTTTAGACCATGCATCAGAGGAGGATTGTCAGAGACAATCTAGCTAGTGCCACCATGTGTCTAGTCAGCTGGGAGTTACTGAGCAAGACATTGCTACCGCTTGCAAGCATTTCGATGCTGCTCATCGATTGTTAGTAGTTTATGGATTGGGTTCTCCTACTAGCATTAAGCAAGGAGGTAGTTATTTGTCCTTGACAGAGATCCACTCTTTATGGGAGGCTATCCAAATTTTGAGATAGGATTATATGCAGTTGGTAGCTGACAGAGATTATCTTATGGAGTGGGGTAGCATAGCATATGATGCATTACTAGTCAGGGAAAATAAGGTGAGTGAGCTTACTCAACAACTCAAGGTGACTTTTGAGATTCTTGAGAGTACGCAGTTGGCTTATGAGGAGTCACAATTTCATTTGGCTGAGATGACCATAGAGTTAGAGCATTTGCGGCCTTCATCAGCCCCAGACCTAGTTCGCTTGTATATTGAGGTGGTTGGTGGTGAGTACATTCTTTCAATTGTTGCTAATGAGCATGTTGTTGAGGCTAACACACATGTTTAGGATTTGGGAGTACCTAATTCTTATGAGTTTGAGATACCAGTGGAGTCAAGTCTCCAGATTGATTCTTCTCACACCGATGACAGTGTGGTACAGTTGATCATGCCACCTTTATAGAGGGATCAATTATGGGATGGATTGACACCATCTTTTGTAGATGGAATTCACAGTTGCCAATCACACAGTCTATAGTGTCGACACATCCAGGGCGATTGTGATTTCAGAGATTAGTTGAGTCACATTCACCAGTTTGATTGTGGATTCTTCTTTGTTCTACTTTTGATGATATTGTAGGTACTTACATTAATTTACAGTAGTGTAGAGCATAACTACATTTGGAATCCAAGTGGAGCAAGTGGTTCATTGTTTTGAGATTGCTTGGGGACAAGCAATTTTTGGAGGGGCGGATTGTCATGTCCCCTTTTTTGTGGACTTTGACAGACTTGATGATTAGCCTATTCTACGACCTTCCTAGGCTAATAGGATGGATAGAGGGTCATGATGGAGATTGGCTTGGCTTCAATTTGTAGAATTCTTATAGTTGGCTTTCATTTGGGTTATTTTAGACACATTTGGCTTGAGCTCCTATTATTTAGGGATATTTGACATGCAGCGGAGCACCTTTATTTTGGTATGGTCATGTGCGGAATCACTCCTTGGTTCACCAGCTTCGAATGGTTTGAGGATCCAACATGTATTGAGGGAGATATTAATATTTGATTGATTTAATCAAATATTATTTATTTAGCCTATTTTTAATTATAAGCCCTAATTCTAATTTAAGAAACCCTAATTAGGGCAAGCATATCTTTTTGAGGGTATAAGGGTTTCTCATGGAGGCCATTATTGATTATGCATTGATTATTGATTATTGATTTTGAAGAATTCTTCTATGAAGACTGAGCCAAGGGTTCCAGGATTCCATTGTAGTGGAGAATGTCAACTCTTCATTGTGTGCGATTTAGAGGCTATGAGATATCAGTTGATTTATTGCCAAATTGAGAGATAGCTTCATACAAAAGTTATCACAGAGGTATAAATTTGAGAGATAACTTCACATAGAAGTTATTACAGTATTTTAGGTATTTCTTTATTTAGTTTTTTATTCAATAAATTATACAAATAGAGATCTTCTTTATTAGAGACCTATATTTTCAGATTAGGGGTTGAAAACAGGTAGGTTGTGCTTAATTGGCAGCCGTACAAAGTCCATACAGGTCCGTAAAAATCCATGCAGACACCGACCTCGACAGATAAAGATCCCCAGTGACCGACATCAGCCGACTGAAGACCAACGTCGGTAGAGAAGGACCTATAGTGACCGTTGTCGGTAGCATATCGACTGATGCCGGTGACTGTGCATTCGACATAGCAGGCCGAGAGGAGACAGAATTCAAGTTTCAGATCTAGACTTGGAGAAGATCAAGGTTTTAAGACTAGATTTTAATATTCTTTTATTTGTATGATAGAAGACTGTAATTGTAATTATCTGAACAAGTGATAAGATATTTGATTAGTAGATAAGAGATTTACTGTGATTTTATGTTTATCTAAATTTATTCTAAAAGATTGTGTCTTTATTCAGAACTTTTGTGTTTCTATATTCCCTACTGAAAGGGGACATTACAGTGGTATCAGAGCTTATATTGAGAAAAAAAGAGCCCCTAAGTAAGGGACATCATAGTGGTATCAGAGCCAAATTCCTGCCATCCTGTTGGGCACATCAGAGCTTTATTCCTGCCATCTTATTGGATAGTTTGGGCAAATCAGAGCCAATGTCTTGCCATCCTGTTGGGTAGTTTGGGTAGATTGAAATCAGCAAAGTATCATGATGACTTCATATACTCAGAAACATTGGGACAATGACATGAAGAAGCTGAAACACTGTTTTAAATAGTTGGATGAAACCCAGAGGAGGATGAAATAAATTCTTTCATACCCTACATTCAAAGACAAATCCACATGGTATATGACAGGGAATGAGGAGTGGGAGTTAGTACCACCTCGTGTTTGGGAGTTGTTTCCTTTTGATCACTTTGTTAAGCTGAGGAGAGAGCACTACAGATCACTTAGACAGGGCAACAGCATGTCCCCTGATTATTATGAGATAGGAGATAGTGAAGATGAGGATGAGTCCAATGCTTACACTCAGAGTGTAGAGTTGTGCTTAGATGTTAGTGCACTAAGGGTTGATGATCTCTCAGCTATGGCAGAGATTGTAGAAGAGTCCAAAGATCTGATTATTGTAGATGACACTCAGGAGAATTCAGTGGACAATTTTGAGGACTTAGTTTCACCAGTAGTTTCTTTCGGTATGGAAGAGTTAGACAGTGATTGTATAGTTATTGATACTCCATATGTTCATATGAGCTTTGGAGTTGATTCACAGAGTATGGATGGTAGTATTACAGTGGTATGTGATTCTGAGTCTATTCTTTTAGACCATGCATCAGAGGAGGATTTTAGGAGACAATCTAGCCAGTGCCACCATGTGTCTAGTCAGGTGGGATTTAGTGAGCGAGACATTGCTATCGCTTGCAAGCATTTAAATGTTGCTCATTAGTTGTTAGTAGTTTATGGATGGGGTTCTCCTAATAGCATTGAGGAAGGAGGCAGTTATTTGTCCTTGACAGAGATCCACTCTTTATGGGAGGCTATCCAGATTTTGAGATAGGATTATATGCAGTTTGTAGCTGATAGAGATTATCTTATGGAGTGGGGCAGCAGAGCATATGATGCATTACTGGTCAAGAAAGATAAGGTGAGTGAGCTTACTCAGTAGCTTGAGGTGACTTTTGAGATTCTTGAGAGTATGTAGTTGGCTTATGAGGAGTCACAATTTCATTTGGCTGAGATGACCATAGAGTTAGAGCATTTGCGGTCTTCACCAGCCCCAGACCCAGTTCACTTGTATATTGAGGTGGTTGGTGGTGAGTACATTCCTACAGTTGTCGAGTCTCCAGATTGATTCTTCTCACATTGATGACAGCATGGTACATTTGATCATGCCACATTTACAGAGGGATCAATTATGGGATGGATTGACACCATCTTTTGTAGATGATATTTGCAGTTGCCAATCACACAGCCTATAGTGCAGACACATCCAGGGCAATTCTGATTTCATAAATTGGTTGAGTTACATTCACCAGTTTGATTGTGGATTCTTATTTGTTCTACTTTTGATGATATTGCAAGAACTTGCATTGATTTACAGCAGTGTAGAGCATAACTACATTTGGGATCCAGGTGGACCGAGTGGTTCATTTTTCTGAGATTGCTTGGGGACAAGCAATTTTTGGAGGGGCAGATTGTCATGTCCCCTTTTTCGTGGACATTGACAGACTTGATGATTAGCCTATTCTGAGACCTTCATAGGCTAATAGGATGGATAGATGGCATGATGGAGATTGGCTTGGCTTTGATTTGGAAAATTCCTATATTTGGCTTTCATTCAGGTTATTTCAGACACATTTGGCCTAAGCTCCTATTATTTAGGGATATTTGACATGTAGCGGAGCGCCTTTATTTTGGTATGGTCATGTGTGGAGTCACTCCCTGGTTCACCAACTTTAAATAGTTTGAGGATCTGACATGTATTGAGGGAGATATTAATATTTGATTGATTTAATCAAATATTAATTATTTAGCCTATTTTTAATTAGAAACCCTAATTCTAATTTAAGAAACCCTAATTAGGGCAAGCATATCTTTTTGAGGGTATAAGGGTTTCTTGTGGAGGCCATTATTGATTATGCATTGATTATTGATTATTGATTTTGAAGAATTCTTCTGTGAAGACTGTGCCAAGGGTTCCAAGATTCCATTACAGTGGAGAATGTCAACTCTTCATTGTGTGTGATTTAGAGGCTGTGAGATATCCGTTGATTTATTGCCGAATTGAGAGATAACTTCATACAAAAGTTATCACAGAGGTACAGATTTGAGAGATAAATTCACACAAAAGTTATCACAGTATTTCAGGTATTTCTTTATTTAGTTTTTGATTCAATAAATTATATAGATAGAGATCTTCTGTATTAGAGACATATATTTTCAGATCAGGGGTTTAAAATAGGTAGGTTGTGCTTAATTGGCAGCCATACGAAGTCCGTACAGGTCCATACAAATCCATGTAGACACTGACCTCGGTAGACAGAGATCCCCAGTGACCGACATCGGCCGACTGAAGACCGACGTCGGCAGCATATCGACCGATGCTGGTGAATGTGTGTTCGACACAGCAGGCTGAGATGAGACAGAATTCAAGTTTCAGTTCTAGACTTGCAGAAGATCAAGGTTTTAAGACCAGATTTTAATATTCTTTTATTTGTATGAGAGAAGACTATACTTGTAATTATCTAAACAAGTGATAACATATTTGACTAGTAGATAAGAGATTTACTGTGATTTTTTGTTTATCTAAATTTATTTTGCAAGATTGTACCTTTGTTTAGAACTTTTGTGTTTCTATATTCCCTACTGAAAGGGGACATTACAGTGCTATTAAATCTTATATTGGGAAAAAAGGAGCCCCTAAGTAAGGGACATCATAGTGGTATCAGAGCCAAATTCCTGCCATCCTGTTGGGCACATTAGAGCTTTATTCCTGCCATCCTATTGGATAGTTTTCACAAATCCGAGCCAATGTCTTGCCATCCTATTGGGTAGTTTGGGTAGATTGAATTTAGAAAAGTATCATGATGACTTCATATATTCAGAAATAGTGGGACAATGATATGAAGAAGCTGAAACACAGTTTTAAACAGTTAGATGAAACCCAGAGGAGGATGAAAAAAATTCTTTCATACCCTACATTCAAAGACAAATCCACACGATATATGATAGCGAATGTAGAGTGGGAGTTAGTACCACCTCGAGCTCGAGAGTTTTTGCCTTTTGATTGCTTTGTTAAGCTGAGCAGAGATCACTATAGATCACTTAGACGGGGCAACAGCATGTCCCCTGATTATTATGAGATAGGAGATAGTGAAGATGACGATGAGTCTGATGCTTGCACTCAGAGTGTAGAGGTGTGCTTAGATGTTAGTGCACTAAGGGTTGATGATCTCTCAGCTATGGTAGAGATTGTAGAAGAGTCCTAGGATCTGATTATTGTAGATGACACTCAGGAGAATGCAGTGGATAGTTTTGAGGACTTAGTTTCACAGGTAGTTTCTTCCGGTATGGAAGAGTTAGACAGTGATGCTATAGTTGTTGATACTCCATATGTTGATATGAGCTTTAGAGTTGATTCAATGAGTTTGGATGGTAGTATTACAGTGGTCAGTGGTTCTGAGTCTATTCTTTTGGACCATATATTAGAAGAGGATTATTGGACACAATCTAGCCAGTGCCACCATGTGTCTAGTCAGTTGGGAGTTAGTGAGTGAGACATTGCTATTGCTTGTAAGGATTTGGATGCTGCTCATCAATTGTTAGCAATTTATGGATGGGGTTCTCCTACTAGCATTGAGCAGGGAGGCAGTTTTTTGTCTTTGATAGAGATCCACTCTTTATGGGAGGCTATCAAGATTTTGAGACAGGATTATATGCAGTTAGTAGCTGATAGAGATTATGTTATGGAGTGGGGCAACACGGCATATGGTGTATTACTAGTCAAGAAAGATAAGGTGAGTGAGCTTACTCAGCAGCTCGAGGTCACTTCTGAGATTCTTGAGAGTACGTAGTTGGCTTATGAGGAGTCACAATTTTATTTGGCTGAGATGACCATAGAGTTAGAGCATTTGTGGTCTTCACCAGCCCCAGACCCAGTTCACTTGTATATTGAGGTGGTTTGGTGGTGAGTACATTCTAGTAGTTATTGCTGAGGAGCATGTTGTTGACGCTAACACACATGTTCAACATTTGGGAGTACCTGATTCTGATGAGTTTGAGATACCAGTGGAGTCGAGTCTCCAGATTGATTCTTCTCACACCGATGATAGTGTGGTACAGTTGATCATGCCACCTTTACAGAGGGATCAGTTATGGGATGGATTGACACCATATTTTGTAGATGGAATTCATAGTTGCCAATCACAACCTATAGTGTTGACACATCCAGGGCAATTGTGATTTCAGAGATTGGTTGAGTTACATTTACCAGTTTGATTGTGGATTCTTCTTTGTTCTACTTCTGATGATATTACAGGTACTTGCATTGATTTACAGCAATGTAGAGAATAACTACATTTGGGATCCAGGTGGACCGAGTGGTTCATTATTTTGAGATTTCTTGGGGACAAGCAATTTCTCAAGGGGTGGATTGTCATGTTCCCTTTTTCGTGGACATTGACAGACTTGATGATTAGCCTATTCTGCGACCTTCGTAGGCTAATAGGATGCATATAGGGTCATGATGGAGATTGGCTTGGCTTCAATTTGTAGAATTCCTATAGTTATCTTTCATTCATGTTATTTTAGACACATTTGGCCTGAGCTCCTATTATTTAGGGATATTTGACATGCAGCGGAGCACCTTTATTTTGGTATGGTCATGTGCGAAATCACTCCCTAGTTCACCAGCTTCGAACAGTTTGAGGATCCAACATGAATTGAGGGAGATATTAATATTTGTTTGATTTAATCAAATATTAATTATTTAGCTTATTTTTAATTATAAGCCCTAATTCTAATTAACAAAACCCTAATTAGGGCAAGCATATCTTTTTGAGGGTATAAGGGTTTCTCATGGAGGCCATTATTGATTATACATTGATTATTGATTATTGATTTTGAAGAATTCTTCTGTGAAGACTGAGCTAAGGGTTCCAAGATTCCATTGCATTGGAGAACGTCAACTCTTCATTGTGTGCGATTTAGAGGCTATGAGATATCAGTTGATTTAATGCCAAATTGAGAGATAGCTTAATACAAAAGTTATCACAGAGGTACAGATTTGAGAGATAACTTCACACAAAAGTTATCATAGTATTTCAGGTATTTCTTTATTTAGTTTTTGATTCAATAAATTATACAGATAGAGATCTTTTGTATTAGAGACATATATTTTCAGATCAAGGGTTGAAAATAGGTAGGTTGTGCTTAATTGGCGGCCGTATGAAGTCTGTACAGGTCCGTACAAATCCACGCAGACACCAACCCCAAAAAAAAGAGATCCCTGGTGAGCAACATCGGCCGAATAAGGACCGACATCAGTAAAGAAGGACCTACAGTGACCGACATCGGCATCATATCGACCGACGCTGGCGACTATGTGTTCGACACAGCAGGCCGAGACAAGACAGCATTCAGGTTTCAGTTCCAGACTTGCAAAAGATCAAGGTTTTAAGACCAGATTTTAATATTCTTTTATTTGTATGAGAGAAGACTGTAATTGTAATTATCTGAACAAGTGATAAGATATTTGATTAGTAGATAAGAGATTTACTGTGATTTTTTGTTTATCTAAATTTATTCTGCAAGATTGTATTTTTGTTCAGAACTTTTGTGTTTCTATATTCCCTACTGAAAGGGGACATTATAGTGGTATCAGAGCTTATATTGACAAAAAAGGAGCCCCTAAATAAGGGACATTAGAGTGGTATCAGAGACAAATTCTTGCCATCCTATTGGGCACATCAGAGCTTTATTCCTGCCATCCTGTTGGATAGTTTCGGCAAATCAAAGCCAATGTCTTGCCATCCCATTGGGTAGTTTGGGTAGATTGAAATCAACAAAGTATCATGATGACTTCATATACTCAGAAACATTGGGACAATGATATGAAGAAGCTGAAACACAGTTTTAAATAGTTGGATGAAACCCAGAGGAGAATGAAAGAAATTCTTTCATACCCTACATTCAAAGACAAATCCACACAGTATATGATAGTGAATGAGGAGTGGGAGTGAGTACCACCTTGAGTTCAAGAGTTGTTGCCTTTTGATCACTTTGTTAAGCTAAGGAGAGAGCACTACAGATCAATTAGATGGGGCAGCAACATGTCCCCTGATTATTATGAGATAAGAGATAGTGAAGATGAGGATTAGTCTGATGCTTGCACTCAAAGTGTAGAGGTGTGCTTAGATGTTAGTGAACTGAGGGTTGATGATCTCTCAGCTATGGCAGAGATTGTAGAGGAGTCCTAGGATCTGATTATTGTAGATGACACTCAGGAGAATGCAGTGGATAGTTTTGAGGACTTAGTTTCACCGGCAGTTTCTTTCGATATGGAAGAGTTAGACAGTGATGCTACAGTTGTTGATACTCTGTATGTCGATATGAGCTTTTGAGTTTATTCACAGAGTATGGATGGTAGTATTATAGTGGTATGTGATTCTAAGTCTATTCTTTTGGACCATGCATCAGAGGAGGATTGTAGGAGACAATCTAGCCAGTGCCACCATGTGTCTAGTCAGCTAAGAGTTAGTGAGCGAGACATTGCTACCACTTTCAAGCATTTCGATTCTGCTCATTAGTTGTTAGCAGTTTATGGATGGGGTTCTCCTACTAGCATTGAGAAAGGAGGCAGTTATTTTTCCTTGAGAGAGATCCACTCTTTATGGTAGGCTATCCAGATTTTGAGACAGGATTATATGTAGTTGGTAGCCGATAGAGATTATCTTATGGAGTGGGGCAGCACAGCATATGATGCATTACTAGTCAAGGAAGATAAGGTGAGTGAGCTTACTCAGTAGCTCGAGGTGACTTTTGAGATTCATGAGAGTACGCAATTGGTTTATGAGGAGTCACAATTTCATTTGGCTGAGATGACCATAGAGTTAGAGCATTTACAGTCTTCACCAGCCCCAGACCCAGTTCACTTGTATATTGAGGTGGTTAGTGGTGAGTACATTCCTACAGTTGTTGCTGAGGAGCAAGTTATTGAGGCGAACACACATGTTCAAGATTTGAGAGTACCTGATTCTGATGAGTTTGAAATACCAGTGGAGTCGAGTCTCCAGATTGATTCTTCTCACACCGATGATAGTGTGGTACAGTTGATCGTGCCACCTTTATAAAGGGATCGGTTATGGGATGGATTGACACCATCTTTTGTAGATGGAATTTTTAGTTGCCAATCACACAGCCTACAGTGTCGACACATCTAGGGCAATTGTGATTTTAGAGATTGGTTGAGTTACATTCACCAGTTTGATTGTGGATTCTTATATGTTCTACTTTTGATGATATTGCAAGAACTTGCATTGATTTACAGCAATGTAGAGCATAACTACATTTGGGATCCAGGTGGACCGAGTGGTTCATTTTTCTAAGATTGCTTGGGGACAAGCAATTTTTGGAGGAGCGGATTGTCATGTCCCCTTTTTCGTGGACATTGACAGACTTGATGATTAGCCTATTTTGTGACCTTCGTAGGCTAATAAGATGGATAGTTGGTCATGATGGAGATTGGCTTGGCTTTGATTTGTAGAATTCTTATAGTTGGCTTTCATTCAAGTTATTTCAAACACATTTGGCCTGAGCTCCTATTATTTAGGGATATTTGACATGCAGTGGAGTGCCTTTATTTTGGTATGGTCATGTGTTGAATCACTCCCTGGTTCACCAACTTTAAACAGTTTGAGGATCTGACATGTATTGAGGGAGATATTAATATTTGATTGATTTAATCAAATATTAATTATTTAGCCTATTTTTAATTAGAAACCCTAATTCTAATTTAAGAAACCCTAATTAGGGCAAGCATATCTTTTTGAGGGTATAAGGGTTACTCATGGAGGCCATTATTGATTATGCATTGATTATTGATTATTGATTTTAAAGAATTCTTCTGTGAAGACTGAGCCAAGGGTTCTAGGATTCCATTGCAGCGGAGAACATCAACTCTTCATTGTGTGTGATTTAGAGGCTGTGAGATATCATTTGATTTATTGCCAAATTAAGAGATAGCTTCATACAAAAGTTATCACAAAGGTACAGATTTGAGAGATAACTTCACACAAAAGTTATCATAGTATTTCAGGTATTTCTTTATTTAGTTTTTGATTCAATAAATTATACAAATAGAGATCTTCTATATTAGAGACATATATTTTCAGATCAGGGGTTGAAAATAGGTAGGTTGTGCTTAATTGGCGACTGTACCAAGTCCGTACAGGTCCGTACAAATCCATGCAAACACCGACCTCGATAGACAAAGATCCCCAGTGACCAACATCAGCTGACTGAAGACCGATGTTGATAGAGAAGGACCTATATTGACCGACGTTGACAGCATATCGACTGACGTCGACGACTGTGTGTTTGACACATCACGCTGAGACGAGACAGAATTCAAGTTTCAGCTCTAGACATGTGAATGATCGGTGTTTTAAGACCAGATTTTAATATTCTTTTATTTGTATGAGAGAAGACTGTAATTGTAATTATCTAAACAACTGATAAGATATTTGATTAGTAGATAAGAGATTTACTGTGATTTTTTGTTTATCTAAATTTATTCTGTAAGATTGTATCTTTGTTCAAAACTTTTGTGTTTCTATATTCCCTACTGAAAGGGGACATTACAGTGGTATCAGAGCTTAAATTGAGAAAAAAGGATCCCCTAAGTAAGGTACATCATAGTGGTATTAGAGCCAAATTCTTGCCATCCTGTTGGGCACATCAGAGCTTTATTCTTGCCATCCGATTAGATAGTTTGGGCAAATCAGAGCCAATGTCTTGCCATCCTGTTGGGTAGTTTGGGTAGATTAAAATAATCAAAGTATCATGATGACTTTATATACTCAAAAATAGTGGCACAATGATATGAAGAAGCTGAAACATTGTTTTAAACAGTTGGATGAAACCCAGAGGAGGATGAAAGAAATTCTTTCATACCCTACATTCAAATACAAATCCACACGGTATATGACAGCGAATGAGGAGTGGGAGTTAGTACCACCTTGTGTTCAAGAGTTGTTGCCTTTTGATTGCTTTTTTAAGCTAAGGAGAGAGCACTATAGATCACTTGGATGGGGCAACAACATGTCCCCTGATTATTATGAGATAGGAGATAGTGAAGATGACGATGAGTCTGATGCTTGCACTCAGAGTGTAGAGGTGTGCTTAGATGTTAGTGCACTGAGGGTTGGTGATCTCTCAGCTATGGCAGAGATTGTAGAAGAGTCTTGGGATATGATTATTGTAGATGACACTCAGGAGAATGCAATGGACAATTTTGAGGACTTAGTTTCACCGGTAGTTTCTTTCGGTATGGAAGAGTTAGACAGTGATGCTACAGTTTTTGATACTCTATATGTTGATATGAGCTTTGGAGTTGATTCACAGAGTATTGATGGTAGTATTATAGTGGTCAGTGATTCTGAGTCTATTCTTTTGGACCATGCATCAGAGGAGGATTGTAGGTGACAATCTAGCCAGTACCACCATGTGTTTAGTCAGCTGGGAGTTAGTGAGCGAGACATTGCTATTGCTTGCAAGCATTTAGATGCTTCTCATCAATTATTAGCAGTTTATGGATGGGGTTCTCCTACTAGCATTGAATAGGGAGGCAGTTATTTGTCCTTGACAGAGATCCACTCTTTATGGGAGGCTATCAAGATTTTGAGACAGGATTATATGTAGTTAGTAGCCGACAGAGATTATGTTATGGAGTGGGGCAACATAGCATATGATGCATCACTGGTCAAGGAAGATAAGGTGAGTGAGCTTACTCAACAGCTCGAGGTGACTTTTTAGATTCTTGAGAGTACGCAGTTGGCTTATGAAGAGTCACAATTTCATTTGGCTGAGATGACCATAGAGTTAGAGCATTTGTGGTCTTCACCAGCCCCAGACCCAGTTCACTTGTATATTGAGGTGGTTGGTGGTGAGTACATTCCTACAGTTATTGTTGAGGAGCCTGTTGTTGAGGCTAACACACATGTTTAGGATTTGGGAGTACCTAATTCTAATGAGTTTGAGATACCAGTTGAGTCGAGTCTCCAGATTGATTCTTCTCACACCGAAGATAGTGTGGTACAGTTGATCGTGCCACCTTTATAGAGGGATCAATGATGGGATGGATTGACACCATCTTTTGTAGATGGAATTCGCAATTGCCAATCACAGCCTATAGTGTTGACACATCCAGGGTAATTGTGATTTCAGAGATTGGTTGAGTTACATTCACCAATTTGATTGTGGATTCTTCTTTGTTCTACTTTTGATGATATTACAGGTACTTGCATTGATTTACAGCAGTGTAGAGCATAACTACATTTGGGATCCAGGTGGACCGAGTGGTTCATTGTTTTGAGATTGCTTAGGGACAAGCAATTTCTGGAGGGGCGAATTGTCATGTCCCCTTTTTCATGCACATTGACAGACTTGATGATTAGCCTATTATGTGACCTTCTTAGGCTAATAGGATGCATAGAGGGTCATGATGGAGATTGGCTTGGCTTTGATTTGAAGAATTCCTATAGTTGGCTTTCATTCATGTTATTTCAGACACATTTGGCATGAGCTCCTATTATTTAGGGATATTTGACATGCAGCAGAACACCTTTCTTTTGGTATGGTCATGTGTGGAGTTGTTGCTTTTTGATCACTTTGTTAAGCTTAAGAGAGAGCACTACAGATCACTTAGAGAGGGCAACAACATGTCCCCTTATTATTATGAGATAGGAGATAGTGAAGATGAGGATGAGTCTAATGCTTGCACTCAGAGAGTAGAGGTGTGCTTAGATGTTAGTGCATTGAGAGTTGATGATCTCTTAGCTATGGTAGAGATTGTAAAGGAGTCCCAAGATCTGATTATTATAGATGACACTCAGGAGAATGTAGTGGATAGTTTTGTGGACTTAGTTTCACCGGCAGTTTCTTTTGGTATGGAAGAGTTAGACAGTGATGCTACAGTTGTTGATACTCTGTATGTTGATATGAGCTTTAGAGTTGTTTCAAAGAGTATGGATGGTAGTATTACAGTGGTATGTGAATCTAATTCTATTCTTTTTGACCATGCATCAGAGGAGGATTGTAGGAGACAATCTAGCTAGTGCCACCATGTGTCTAGTCAGTTGGGAGTTAGTGAGCGAGACATTGCTACCGCTTGCAAGCATTTCGATGTTGCTCATCAGTTGTTAGTAGTTTATGGATGGGGTTCTCTTACTAGCATTAAGTAGGGAGGTTATTATTTGTCCTTGATAGAGATCCACTCTTTATGGGAGGCTATCCAGATTTTGAGACAGGATTATATGCAGTTGGTAGCTGACAGAGATTATCTTATGGAGTGGGGCAGCACAGCATATGATGCATTACTAGTCAAGGAAGATAAGGTGAGTGAGCTTACTCAGCAGCTCGGGGTGACTTTTGAGATTCTTAAGAGTACGTAGTTGGCTTATGAGGAGTCACAATTTCATTTGGCTAAGACGACCATATAGTTAGAGCATTTGTGGTCTTCACCAGCCCCAGACCCAGTTCACTTGTATATTGAGGTGGTTGGCGGTGAGTACATTCCTGTAGTTGTTGCTGAGGAGCATGTTGTTGAGACTAACAGACATGTTCAGGATTTGGGAGTACCTAATTCTGATGAGTTTGAGATACCAGTGGAGTTGAGTCTCCAGATTGATTCTTCTCACACCGATGATAGTGTGGTATAGTTGATCGTGGCACCTTTACAGAGGGATCAATTATGGGATGGATTGACACCATCTTTTGTAGATGGAATTCACAGTTTCCAATCACATAGCCTATAGTGTCGACACATCCATCGTAATTATGATTTCAAAGATTGGTTGAGTTACATTCACCAGTTTGATTGTGGATTCTTCTTTGTTCTACTTTTGATGATAATGTAGGCACTTGCATTGATTTACAGCAGTGTATAGCATAACTACATTTGGGATCCATGTGGATCGAGTGGTTCATTGTTTTGAGATTGCTTAGGGACAAGCAATTTTTAGAGGGGCAGATTGTCATGTCCCCTTTTTTGTGGACATTGACAGACTTGATGATTAGCCTATTCTGCGACCTTCGTAGGCTAATACGATGGATAGAGGGTCATGACGGAGATTGGCTTGGCTTTGATTTGCAAAATTCCTATAGTTGGCTTTCATTCAAGTTATTTTAGACACATTTGGCCTGAGCTCCTATTATTTAGGGATATTTGACGTGTAGTAGAGTGCCTTTATTTTGGTATGGTCATGTGCAGAATCACTCCCTGGTTCACCAACTTTGAACGGTTTGAGGATCTGACATGTATTGAGGGAGATATTAAAATTTGATTGATTTAATCAAATATTAATTATTTAGCCTATTTTTAATTAGAAACCCTAATTCTAATTTAAGAAACACTAATTAGGGCAAGCATATCTTTTTGAGGGTATAAGGGTTTCTCATGGAGGCCATTATTGATTATGCATTGATTATTGATTATTGATTTTGAAGAATTCTTCTGTGAAGACTACGCTAAGGGTTCCAGGATTCCATTACATTCGAGAACATCAACTCTTCATTGTGTGTGATTTAGAGGCTATGAGATATCAGTTGATTTATTGCCAAATTGAGAGATAGCTTCATACAAAAGTTATCACAGAGGTACAGATTTGAGAGATAACTTCACACAAAAGTTATCATAGTATTTCAAGTATTTCTTTATTTAGTTTTTAATTCAATAAATTATACAAATAGAGATCTTTTGTATTAGAGACATATATTTTTAGATCAGGGGTTGAAAATAGGTAGGTTGTGCTTAATTGGTACGAAGTCCATACAAATCCACGCAGACACTGACCTTGACAGACAGAGATCCTCAGTGACCGACATCCACTGACTAAAGACTGACATCGATAGAGAAGGACCTAGATTGACCGACGTCGGTAGCATATCGACCGACGCCGGTGACTGTGTGTTCGACATAGTAGGCCGAGATGAGACAGAATTTAGGTTTCAGTTCCAGACTTGCAAAAGATCAAGGTTTTAAGACTAGATTTTAATATTCTTTTATTTGTTTGAGAGAAGACTGTAATTTTAATTATTTGAACAAGTGATAAGATATTTGATTAGCAGATAAGAGATTTACTGTGATCTTTTGTTTATCTAAATTTATTTTGCAATATTGTATCTTTGTTTATAACTTTTGTGTTTCTATATTCCCTACTGAAAGGGGACATTACAGTGGTATCAGAGATTATATTTTGAAAAAAGGAACCCCTAAGTAAGGGACATCACAAGGGGAGATGATAAGGATGGTGAAAGAAGTTGAAGAGGATAAAGGACAAGGTTGGTAATAAGTGGAAAGAGGGACCAAAAACATAAAATGTGGGTGAGGGAGTGAGCTATGAAGTATGCATGAGGAAAGGTGATTGGGAGGATAATGAGGTAGAGTAGGTGGTGGCTTTATGGGAGATAAGAGGGGTTAATGAGGAATGCTATCAAACCTTGTGTTAAAAGAGATTGACAAGATGAAATGAAGGAGGTGGTGAGGATATAAGTAGAGAAGTGGAGGAAGATATTTTAGGTGAGAAGGGTAAATAAAATAAAGGATTTAGATGAGCTAACCTCGGTAACTAAGTGTTGCCTACATAGTCCAAAAAAACCTTAGGGCGATGTAGTTCTCCCAGTAATTAGGGAAAAATAAAGAGGAAGTATTAGATGATGTTAAAATATAAGGACTCTATAAAAATACAAAGATTCCTTGATATAGGATTCCCTAGGAAAGAGAGCCTTGTTAAGAACAAAAGTTAATGAGAAGGAAATGGAAGGTTAATTAGTTGTTAGTGGCTGAACTACCCTTATAAGTCAACCAATTCCTACTTAGTCAATGGACATTAGACCAATGTAGTTTAACAAGGGTTGGATGAGTCATGTTCAAATTGGCTACCATAATTTTATGGACCACATGGGTTGGTTTGGGTTGATGGAGAAGGTTCTTTAAAATACTAGTGTTGGGTTTTAGTGAAGGTTCTTTAAAATAATGGGTTTGGGTTTTAATAATTTTATGACACTCAATAGAGCTAATCCATAGCATAGGTGCCTTTGTGAGGAGGTTTTACCTTCTAAAATTGTGTGAGGGTAGAATCCTAAAGACAGCATCTACCACTATGATTTGAGTTTCAGGAGGTGGGCTTCTATAAAAATCTACATAGTCAGCTTGCCCAAGGTTCATCACTGCTATGAGCTAGGTTTTAAGGGAAATAGTGAAGTGATGACCTACAAATAGTTTATTTGATGGCTAAGTAGATTTTACAAGTAAGGAAGTTAGCATCATGGTGAGAGATAGAGAATGGACCTTTCTTAACCCAAGAGCGACATGGGTAGGCTAGACAAATGGTGGTCATGTCAACATCTTGTGTCCCAATTCCTTGGAACTAATCACTTAGGGTTTTACTTAGAAGAGATCTTAGTAATAGGGAACTACATGGTCTAAGATATTGGTTATATAATTAGAGAAGGTGACCATTTCCCTACCATAGATGAACTCTCAATTGGCATACAAGAAAATATTTCCATGTTCGAGTAAGCACTACCAATGGTTGGGGTCTAACATTTAGAGCCTATGGTAGTGGGATAGTAGTAAAATGAGGGTAGAGGGGATAAGAAGGTGAATGTCTTATCATGAATTCATGGTGGCCTACTTTTGATGGAGGAGTTTCTACAATAGTAAGCATTTAGGAGTTACCACCACCATTCACCACCATTAACAATGGTAGTTATGAAGGCATGATCATTATAGTGGCCCATGGTTATAAGCCAATTTATATCAACCAAGCTTAAGGTGACAATGATGCAAAGTACCACAATGCTTAAAACGATGACAAGATGACAAACAAAAAAAAGACATTAGATGTGGATCAAATGATAAGCACAATAAAAATATATCATGATGGTGCATAATGGATTTATCAAAATGACCAATCAGATCAAGGGTGATGTGTCCATATGAAAAGGTAAGTAGACATGATTGTTTCAAGTGGGAAGACTATTTAAGGGAATCAATGACATCATATGACCTTTTTAGTCTATGGAATAGAGAATCATGTTGGCAAGAAAGAATGGTAAAGTATTGTATTTAAAGAATCATGATAAGGATGGATGTCTATTATTGATTTTTTGGCTTTTTCAAGTCATAGATATTGTAGAGAACTACACAAGGTTAAAGATGACAAAAAATTGGAATAATGGTTGAGATAATTAGTAACCCCCATGACCCAAAATAATCAATATGGTAAATATGTAGACCTATCAGATACTTCAATATGCAATGGAAATAATGGAAGTACTATTTTATCAAAAACAAGGGGAAAGGCATAAATGGCCTAAGATTGAGCTTGAAATCTTACCTCCATAGCAGTGAAGAAGGAAATAATTTTAATGTGTAAGATGCAGGGTTGGAGAACATGATTGTCAGCGTGTCTATGGAGGGAACTCTTAATGTCTAAGGGCATGTGCACTGAGGCAACAACTAGTGGTACCTATATGAGTAGAAAAACTAGAGTATAGGGATGTAATGGCTTTGAAAGGTGAGTAGGGTGAAACACCTAGATTGAAATATGATTCTTTTCTTATGGGGATGAATCTAGGAGAGGGGAAAAGAGTATACCCTTTAGCAATTACTAAGACAAGGAATGCTACAGATGTTAGTTTAGGGAGTAATCAAGTAAAAGGATGGTTGAACATAAATCCAAAGTCCCCAAATAATTGGTTTAATGTTTAGGTAGGAAATAATGTATGCATGTGATTTCAGCAATGTGTGTGTAATCTGAAGACTATGTATGTGTCATGTGACTCCTCGCACACTAAATTAAATATTACATAATTTTTTGTAAACATGTACAAAATGCATTGGATGTCACTGATCGAATGTTATCATGCTTAAGTTTGTGTGGATACCTATGAATGTTATGGTTACAGTTGTGAGTGATATGTCTATGGTTATTTATTATCATGTAATGTAAAAATAATTATTATTTTTGTTGTAACATGGGATGGTAAAAGGCATGATGAAAACATCATCCAAACATAGAAAGATAAGAATAGGTCACGAAGCTTTATTTTTGACAAGGACCAAAAACAAACCTAAAGTGGGATTGGCTTAATAAATATAATCCCTTCAAATGTTGTGCATGAATGGTCATTAGGTGATAAAAAAATTCTTGATCACAGGGTGTCAAGTAAGCTCTAAATCTCTTAGTTTTTAGATAACCTAAAGGGAAGATGGGTGATAGGTGGTGTGAAGGGTAATGGGTGATATGTATGATAGCCTCATGTGAATTAGTTTACCCTTTCTATAGGTGACCTAACAATGGTAATAGAAAAGTTCATGTCATATGTTGTATGTAGATTCATCAATGCAGGAAGTCAACATGTGAAAGTTGATTGTGGCTTCCAACTTTTTATGCTTCTTGAGAGCTGATTATGGCTTTATAATTTATTGTTATAGTGGGTATTTTGCTTTATTATTATATATGGGAAGTTTATCTGTGTAAAGCTTCTAATAAATTTATCTATTTTTGACAAATTTAACTTAGCCATCCTTCAAGGGAGTGGTCTAAGCTTATTGGATTTGTTTAAGGTTCTTGATAGTTTTCCTTCAAGGGAGCAGTCTACCTTAGATTTGGCAATTTTTATTTTGATTTTGGGTAGCTATCCTTAGAAGGAATAGTTTTTAATGCTTAAGATAGTGACCCAAGTAGTATTTTAGTATCTAAATGGTTTCTAGATGTAATGTTTTTAGACATGGACAAATCTAGTTAGGTTTAGAGGTTTACCTTTATGAGGGTAAAATTTTAACACAAGAAGGTTAATGATATGAAAAGATGTGGTGTTTGAGAGATAATGACCATGGGATTCCATCTTGTTAGAGATGAAAAGTATACATGAGAACCATGATATGGGTAGAGGTGTTGTACCCACATTTAATATTAGGCTATGACTATGATGATTAATCATATGGTTCTATGTTGTAATCAATGGACTCAAAAGGAGAGGAGAACTATGGGTGAAGTTTAAAATCTCATAATCAAGGGATGAGCTTAAGTTAGACAATAAAAGTGATCTTGATCCTTATTTCATAGAAAAATGAACATAGATGCAAATCATTGAGGGACTAAAGTTATAGTTTGCCTTCAAGAGAGGATAAATGATAAGCTCCTAATCTATACTTATGGGTAATGATGTAGGATTGAAGCCAATTAAAAGAAAACTTACCTCATTTACTCTTCTCCATGTTGGTCATGTGTTGGTTTTCCTTTACGATGAGGTATCTGATATTGAATTCTCATTATTAAAGGTGCTTGTTATAAGTGCATTTGATACATTCTTTATATATACGGAGGTGGGTGAGGGTTGATAAACTATGCTCATCAAGTAGCTCAAGTTGAGCTAAATGGTGTTGATGAAAATCTTCCTAAAAAATAAGCTCTTGTAAAGATATGTGAAGAGAGGGGATTTGGACTTCAAGAGGAAAGAATGCCTCTGTTCTAAAGAATAAAAGAAAGGGTTAACACCCATAGAGGTTTAAATGCTAGTATGATAGGTCCATGAAGTTAATGGGATTTGTAGGTGCTAATCTTAACCTGAAGCACTAATGGCTTTGGTGAGAATTTTTTTAAGAATTTTGTTAGAGGTTTTCACTTGTACATTTACTTATGGACAATAAGGTGAGGAAAATCTTAACTTGATGCCAAATGTGTCACATAGCCCTTAAAAATGCTTGTTTTTGAAATATTTACCATTATTGGTGATGATATTATGAGGAACACCGAAGCAACAAATGATATGATGGTTGATAAAGTTGATAATATTCTCTACTTTGGTCAAGATAAGAGGGATGGATTCCACCCACTTGGTGAAATATTCAATGGTTGTGATGATGGAGCTATGCCACTATGAATAATGGGGGTTAATTTCCCTAATGATATTGAGCCTCCATTGAGAGAAAGGCCAAAAGTCCTTAGATAGCTAGAGGCTATTAGCTACCATGTGATGTAAATTAGCATGTTGTTGACATTTTACACACTTTATTACATAATCAAAACAATTATAGTTGAAGGTGGGCCAATAGTATCCAAGGTGAAGGATACGTTTGAAGTGTCCCTCACATATCCCATCATGTGTTTCCTTGATGGCATGGGAAGACTCATGGTTGCATAGGCAATGAAGAAGGAGAACATCAAAACCATGTTCATAAAGGATCCCCCCTAAGATGGTGTAATGAGAAGTACTCTAAACAAAGGCTCTTCAAGCATTATTAGAGAGGTTAGGAGGAACAATCCCTATGCTAAGGTAGTTAAGCATTTGGTCATACCAAATGTCAGGTGAGGATTCCTCTACACTACAAATGATAAGGGGATTAGATTGATTATAGGAGGGAGTGATAAAATGATGAATGGTGACAAGGATTTTGGAATTGGAAGGCTAAGAAGGGATCTAGGAAGTAAATTAATCCATTATATCTATGAATTTGTTGTTAAATCAAGGAATGGATTAGACCAAGTAATGTTTAAATGATGTTAAGAGTTTATCAACTAAAAGTTTATATTTTGTAAGACATCATTCTTACATTGATAGGATTTATTGACCTAGTTGACCATGTGTTGGGAATCTCCAAAGACATCGATTGTCTTAGTTCTCAAGGCTAGATCAGTTTGGAGACCTATCACTACGGCTTCATACTCAACCATATTATTGGTACATTCAAACTCAAGTTTTAATGAGAGAGGAAGGGGTTTACCATCAAGAGGAATGAGGATAACTCCAACACCCTCTCCTTTTTGGCACTTTGATCCATCAAAGAACATGGTCATTAGGTAGGTTATGCCATCTTCTTGAAAAAGAGTCATGATATCTTCATCTAAAAAGGCAATAAAAGGTAGTTGGTTATTTGGTAAAGGAGCTTCAGCCAATTGGTCAGTAATGACCTACCCCTTAATCAACTTCTATTTGATAAATTCAAGATCAAAGTTTGCTAGTAACATGAACCACTTAGCCATATGTTGATTTTGGTATGGTTTAAAGTCCATGTACTTGATCAAGTCAGTATTAGTGATGACATAGGTTTTATGGTTAAGGTAGTGGTGGAGCTTAGTGTCTATGAAGGTCAATGCTAAGAAAAATTTCTTGATGTGTATATTGATTCTAATATTCTACAAGCATGTGGCTAATGTAGTATATGGCTTATTGTTTGTGTTGTTCATCTTGGTGAGACAACATTGCCCCTAGGGAATAGTTGATGGTAGAGATATATAGGTAAAAGGTGTGGCCATCCTTAGGAGGGGTGAGGATAGGTAATGACAAAAGGTACTATTTGAGAGAACCAAAGACCATTTGAAAATCACCATTCCATTTGAAAGAGACATCCTTCTTCAGAAGGTGATGGAAAGGTTGGCACTAGTCTAAAAGTTGGGAAATGAAATAATGAATGGATTGAAGTTTTACATATAGGCTATAGAACTACTTAAGGTTGTTTATAGGAGGCATGTCCAAAATTTCTCTAACTATATTAGGTTCTAATTCAATTCCATGAAGAGAGATGATAAAGCAAAGATTCTTTCCTGAAAGGACTCCAAAAATGTATTTCTTGGGATTAACATAAACATGATAATGGATGAGGCATTCAAATATGATTGTAAGAATAGTTAAGTGATCTATTCAGAGTTTGGATTTCTTGATAAGGTCACCCACATAGTCTTCTACAATATTATAGATGATATCATGGAAGATATAAGTTATGGCACATTGGTAGGTTGTACCAACATCTTTAACCTGAAAGGCATGACTCTATAGAAAAAGCCCCAAAGGGTGGTAAAGGCAGTTTTATGTTGATCTTTAGGAGCAATCAAGATCTAATTGTAACCCAAAAACATGTCTATGATAGATAACATCTTATGGCTAATCATGAGATCAACAATATGGTCAATGCTAGGTAGAGGAAAGTCATCCTTAGGGAAAGTGAGGTTAAGGTCACAAAAGTCCACAAATATGTGGAGACACCCAGTGACTTTGGTGATAGGTACAATATTTGAGATCCATTGGGGGTAGTCAATGGGTTGAATGAAGTTTATATAGAGGAGATATGAAATATTTTATTTGAGAAGAAGGGATATGAGAGGATGCATGCATCAAAGTTTCTATTTAACATGTTTGGCATCATGATGAGTGACTATATTATGGGTAGCAATGGTGGGGTCAATCTTGGGCATATCACTACAAGACCAAGAGAATGTTATGTTGTAATCTTAGAGGAAAGAAGAAAAATCTATAAGTTATTTGGCATTTAGTGATTGGCCCAATTTGACAATGTGGGGCTTGTCTAGGGTGGCCAAGTTGATATCTATGGTGGATTAATTTGACATAGTCAAGGCTTCAAGAGGAAGGGATTTGTGGATAGAAGAGTCCTCCATATCAAGGAAGGTATGAATAGAATCATCATCTTAATGTTTAATGGTTTTAATGGTAGGATAATTGTTTTCTATCATTTCAAGGTGCACAAGTGGAAGTACATTGGTTTGTCCATCATTTTTCTAGATGATAGGGCCCAAACTAATGGTATTGAATAGACAAAAAAGCTAGGGGAGATGATGTCAGGATCTTTAGGTGGGGAAAGTGGTTGGGTTGGTGAGGATGGGATATTTTCCTCCATGGTGACAATGGGTTTGGGTGAATTTGTGGGTTCTTTACGTGGTTCATACCTAAGGCCGAATGACTCATGAGGTTATAAAGTTTTGATATAGGGTAACTCATGAAGCCCTTGTTCATAATGACCTAGGCCAAATCTTTTCTAAGCACATCTATGAAGATACAACTTAGCTAACTCTAGTTTGCTAAGATAGGAAAAATTAGAGGTAAATGGTCAAATGGATGAAGTAGTGGTAGGGCCTAAAAGTGGCTGGTCAAGTCCCCCACAAATGAAATTTGTTTGATGGTTAAGGAGGTTTTAAGGGAATGATGGTTCGAATGTTAGGGTCATAAGAAGGGTCATGCCTAAGATTCCCATATTCTTGGGGAGTAGATAAGGCATCTAAGGCTAAGAGTATATATTCCCCAAGGGAAAGAAATTGGAATATGATTGCCATGGGGTTATCTATATGAATCTAAGAAAAAGGGATAAATGAACTAATAGAAACTTCATCAACATTTAGTGTGGAAGTGTCACGTGTTTTGGTTGGTGGGTTTGTGTCATTAGTAGATGGTTGTGAGGTGGATGAAGGAAGAAGGAGGATGTCATTAGGCTATTATGTCATATTTAAAGATGTGAAAGGAATGGGGTTATCCTGGATAGTCATAACTTGCCCTTTGTGCTCAAATTTGACACATGAATGTAAGGTGGAAGGGACACAATCATGGCACGAATCCAAGGGTGCCCAAATAAAACATTTTATTGGAATTATCCTTCTATAACATAAACAAATTTAGGAATGGTATAGGGCCCTACATAGATATAGAGGACAACTATGTCCAAGGCAATAGCCATGGTATCATTGAAATAATGAAAGACCATTATGCTTTCAGATATGACATTCATGGGTAAGTGTAGTTGGTCATAGGTGTGGGAGGAGATAATATTGATGCTAGCTACTCCATAAATCATCACCCTTTTGATATGGATTTGATTAATATATGTCATAATAAAAAGGGGGGTCAGGATCCTTTAGATGAATAAAAGGTATTTCTGAATCTTTGAAGATGATAAGCTTGGATGTTTAAAGGGCCCCAACAAAGGTGGTGAGAGGTTGAGGGTAATCAGGTTGGAACTTGATGGATTTTAAGGCTTATATGAGTGCTTGGTAGTGATGTGGAGAGGTAGATATTAGCTCATATAAGCTCATTTTTTCTAGAGTTTGATGAAGATGCTTAAGGATAGCTTTTAGAATAAATATTGCATATGAGTGAGGGTACGGATGGCTAGATGGGGAAGCACCTAAGATAGACACCTTGGGTTTGTTTGAAGATATATATGGTCAAGTATTATTCTCTTTGGAGTTCAAGTTGAGGTAAGTCTAAGGAACGGATGCCTTAGCCTTCCCTTTATCTTTCTATTGGGCTTGAGATTGGGTAACCATGTGAATAGTGTGGATAAGGGAGTTTTCTAGATTGTGTGGTTGATTTGGTTCCTCCTCTTTACTTTTAAGTGAGATTGAAGATTGTATGGGTTGAGTTAGTGGTTAGATTGGAAATAGGGATGAAAGAGGTTTGTATGATAATAGATCATCATCTTCATACAAGCTATGAATAGGTGTTTACAGAGCTTTATAGTTTTTTGTGTCATATCCTGGTACCCTATGCTATGCGCATATCAATCTATTATTGAACCAAGAGGGTTTGGCACATGAAGGTTCAAAGGGTTTAATGGGTGGTAATATCAAAGAAGAAGTTTGCAATAACCATTGGAGAATGGTTAAGTAATATTTGGCTAAATGTGGTATAGGTTTAGAAATTTTTGTTTTGGGTGTTGAAGTAGAAGGTTGTGTGGATGTAGGTTTAGTGGTAAGTGTCTTGGGTAAATTGGTATGTTTGGTTGATGGTTTTGGTTTAGGCAAGATGATTGATGAGATGGAGGTAGAGGAGGTCAAGGTAGGTAACTTAAGAATTGTGGATGTAGTAAGGAAAGGTGTCTTATAAAACAAGTATGAAGGTGTGACCAACAAAGGTGGTGGGGTTTTGGTAAAAATTATGGACTTCGTATTCAAGGTAGAGGGATGAGGACGGAAAATGGAGGGAAAAGTTGAGGGAGGTAAAATTTATGGTTTTAGGCCTTTTGGTGGTTTTACTTATTTGGTTGTTTTAGTTATTAGTTTTGAAGGGTATTTGGTCACTTTAGTTATCTTGGTGGGTTTACGTTTTTGAGGGTCAATTAATTTGGAGAAGGTTTTGGTTGGTTGGGTGAAGGTTTTAGTTTGTTTATAAGGGCTAGGTCAGCCTACCAAAGAAGGGGTTAGAAGTTCTAGTTTGGTTCCCTTACATTTGTCTTGACCTCTGATAGAAGGTTCTGAAATTAGAGGTTAAGTGGATGGAGATATCTTCTCTTGTGAGATAGCTTACAAAGAGGGAGTAGATGTTTTTATAATATGGGAGGTAGGTGTGGTATCCTTTAATGGAGGTGTGGGTATGGTGGATTCCTTTAGGTGTCCAAAAGAATAAAGGTAGTTTCTTCCCTTCCATTAGGGGGATGGGTAAAGAGGTGATTGAGGTAATGTTTTCTTCAATAATGGGTTCATCAATAACCACATTAATAATATGTGCCTCATGAGATAGGTCTAGTTTATTATCATGGTAAGCGGTAGATGAAGCATGATTAGGGAAAAACTTACGGAATATGTCAAAGGCCTAGTTTAGAGGTGCATTGGGTTTGTCCAATGTAAGCTCCCCCTTGTCAATGAGGGGTTAGACAAGGTATTTGAAGGTTTTACACCTATTAATGTCATGTCCTATGACTTGGTGAAAGGTGTAATGGTCATTCTCATTATACCAACCTAGTATGGGGAAAGAAGCATCAAACTATTGGGTGGGTTAATTGGTGGAAGTTGGATGATATTGAATTTTAGTAACTTTTCCAAAATAGAAGGATAATTCTCCCTAATTATAGTTAATTTCTTATGATTATTCTAATTTTGGTTCCTTTGGTTTTGGTTTGAATAATTAGAGGAGTCATAAGTTTAGTTTCTTGGGTTCTATTGGTTGGTAAATGGTAGTGGTATGGCTTTGAGAACAATGGCATTAGCGGTTGCTTTGTTTTTAGTTTTGGGATCAGTTTGGTTTTTTGGTTTGGAAGAAAAGGGCTCATTGGATTTGTAAGTTGGGTTCTTGATTTTCAACTTTAACCTTCCTTCATCAATGGCTCTATTTTCTAGTTTGTGAGCCATGGTAAAATCTTCATCAAAGGTTTGAAATCTTTGGACACATAATTTGGATGAAATATGTTTTGCATATGCCTGCGAGAAGAGATATACAAGCTCAAATTGAGTCAATGAAAAGGAAAGTTGGTTGATTAATCTCCTCTAATGAGCCACAAAATCAGCAATAGATTGATCTTCAAATTACCGAATGGGATAAAGGTTAGTAATAGAAATGTTCTTGGATATATTGATCAAAATGTGATTTAAGAAGTTTTGGGCTAATTAGGTGAAAGAGAGGATGGAATGTTTGGGTATGGCCCTATACCAATCCAATACTAGTCTGGATAATGATATAGGAAAGGTATGGAGGACAAGAGTGTCATCATGGAAAATTGAGTAGAATGAATTCCTAAATACTCTTAAATGTTGTTGAGGGTCTTCCTTACTATTAAACTTGGTAAATTTTGGAATTTCCCATTGGGCTAGTTAAGGTTTGATGGGTATTGAAGGGTGAATAGGCTCATTCCAAATTTGATCATAGGATAGGAGATTATGGGATCTAAATATGGATGACTCAAGGGTAGTCGTCTTATCCATGATCAACTTCATAAAGTCTTCTTGAGGTTGTTTGGATGCATAGTTATATGGTATGTTTTATTGAGGTTTGGTGATGTGTGAATAACTAGTAGATGGTTGAGATGACTCTATGTATTGGTATGTGGTCTTTGGGGATTAGGTGGAAGATATTCATTGGTATGCATATGTTAATGATTGGGTAAAGGTGGGTGGTTGTGTAATAGCAATATTCCCTTGTGGGTTATAAAGATAACTAAAAGTTGTGTGTTGGGTCATAGTGGTGGTTGGATTAGTGGCTGATGGAAGGGTGGTGACTCTTGTGCTGATTGGTGGTAACATGGAGAGTATGGAAACCTCAAGGATTATAAGAGGAGTAGTTTTTTATGGATTGGAGGTAACTATAGGAATATGGGTAGAGTTAGAGGTAAACATTCCTATTGTGGGGGAGTGATTAGTAAGAGGTATAAGGGCAGTGGTAGTTTGGGTTTGTAGGTTAGTTTTGAGGGAGTTGTTGGTTGATGATAATGTTTGGTCAAATATAGGTTGAATATTTCATGTGGTATTGGAGGTATTTTCCATGATATGGAGAGGCATGCCATAAGGTGGATCTATAGGTGGGGTCAAAATTGGGATTTATCAAGGCATGGTTCTTAGATAGTTGTGTAAGGTTACATGGCTGTTGTTTAGGAAAGTACCAAAAGTTACATCTTCTAGGATTAATTGAGTAGGACTTCTTAGAGAGTGAGGGGATTCTATAGGTTCAAAAGTGTGTTCCATGGATGAAGAGGTGAAAGTTGGTGATGGTTGATTTGGTGGTGGGTTTTATTCATTGAGGTCCTTTTGTTGTTGGTGAGTGAGAACCATATGAGAAGATAAGAAAAGGATGATACATTCTCACACCAAAAATAAAGAGAAATGAAAAAATTATCTAAGGAAAATAATGCATTCACTAAGATTCCATTAAATCCTAATATTCTTTTTGATGTCTCTTTTGGATTATGTATTGGAAAAGTGTAAAGAGGAAATTAGCTTGAATAGGTCCTAAACAAGCTAATCTATGTTTAGTTTTGTGTTTATGTTTAGGCACTCAAGAAGAAGTATGTATTAGATCAAGTACATGGCTTGGTTCTTATGGCTTTCTCCCCTCACTTCATGATCTCATAGCCAGTTTTGGTGCTTAGCCAATATAATTGATTACCAAAGTTTATACTCAAGCATAAAGATGAGTTGGTTATCCCCTTGGTGGTTAAATCCAAGTATGACAACTAAGAAAGTGTAAGGTGTTCCAATAGGTGATGAAATCCTAGTTGGACCTTGTCTCAAGTGAGTTTTACATTTTTTAATTTTTTAACAAGTGGTTTGGTTGTGTAAAATTTCTAAACTATGGTTAATTTTCTTTTCTTAATTAATCTAGGTGAATTAGAAATAAAAAAGCAAACAATGGATGCAAAGTTTATTTTAAAGCCAAAATAAAATTTTAGATTTCTTTAAATGCATAAAGAATCTATAAATTCAATATTAAAATTAAATTACTAATCCTATGATGGTTTCTCTTTTTATTTCTTTTTAAAAATTCAAGAAAAATAGACTTTAACTTTTCTAAAACAAAAATGCAACTGAAACTTGTGTTTTTGTTTTTTTATTAGGAAAGAAGAAAGGTTTAATTTTCATATAATGAAACTAAATGAAATTTAAACAATTCAATTACAAATTGATTATAACATCTATTAACCCAAGACAACTCAAGGGTCCCACTGGGCATGCCAAAATATTTCTATCTAATTTTCATTTTTTTCCTAAGTGTGAAAAGAAGAAACCAGTTAAGAAGGGTGTGTAGAAGAATACTTATTGAATGAATGCATGTTTAATCTATAATTTATGATAACTCTTATTTTTCTATGGAATAATCACTTATAATTATAAATCACTACCACAAAATTCTTGGTTAGATAAGAAGATGGGTGGATTACCTAGTGTGAGCTAGATCCTAGAAGTGAAAGCTTTCTAGGAGGCTATCAATCCACCTTTTTTAAATAATTAATTTGGTAAATGAAAATATAAATATATTTATAAAATTATATAAAACTATAACTAATAAAAAAATCTAAATTCTTTTCTTAGATAGCTAAAATAAAGTAACTAGTTTAAATAATGCTAATGTTAAAAATTGGATAAAATAAAGTTGTGGTTTTGGTTTAGATTGGTTTGATAAAGATCCAAAGAATTATTTTTTTGTAGTTGTAAAATGGTTTTAATGGTGAATGGAAATGTTTTCAAGAAAACAAGAGGGATAAATGATCAAAAAGAGGACCAAGAAGGTGAAGGGGGATAAGGTCAAAATGAGGCCAAGAAGGCAAAGGGGAAAATGGTCAAAATGAGGCCAACAAGGCAAAGGGGTAAAGGGTGATCAAGAGGGTAAAGGGATATGGGTAATATGATAAAATTAAAATAAGGTGATTAAGGAATCAAGTGAAAGAATAAGTTCAAAGGGAAATGATTAAAGAGATTAAGATAACTAAACAACAATATTATCTCAATGCTTGAAGATGCTTGTTGATGAACATTGGCTTGTTGAATATCTTTGATGATTTTGGCAGAGATTCATTGTTTCATTGTCTTTCCTTGAAGATGTGGATTACTTCAAAAATTATAACCTCCTCCAAAGACCTGCAAATAAGACATTAATGACCAAAGACTAACTTGTAACTTAACCTTGGGTGAAGGAGAGGGGGTTATTTATAGAATTTGATGTTAAGAAACATGCCAAAATAAGAGGATAGTAAAATATGGTGCCATTTCTCATTTGGTGTATTAATGAGTCCAATATGTGGTGGTTTTAGATTCTCGTTTGGTTTTGGGAGTCTCCCACCTTGCACATGAGTCCAATTTTGAATGGGAATCATGCACATGGGTTTGAATGAGGCTTAAAGACTTTTCACCACATTTTCTTATCTTCATCCTAGAACTTAAAGAGGTGGTAAACTAAATGTGGCATCATTTTATATATGGTGCATGAATAGTCAAATATGAGGCTGGTGGAGATTCCCATTTGGGTTCGTGAGTCTCCCATTTGGGTTAAGAAGTCAAAAATGGCTGCCCTTTATCTTTCCCAAAGCACTAAAGAGGTAGGTATCTCATTTTGAAGGAAAATTTCATGTCTAAAGGAAAAATATATGTTTAATGATGTCCCCTTAAGGGTAAATTCACCATATTTCAAGGGTGGGCCCTTGTGATGCTTAAATGAGGTCATTAAGTACATTGAAAAAGGGTATCAAGTGGGGCATGATGTCCCACATCAAGCCACCTCACTTATAAGCCATGTCACCTACCATATCACCTTCCATGTCACATGCCATGTCACTTGAAATGTTATATGCCATGTCACTTGCCATGTCATCATGAATAGTGATAATGGGTCCCATAGTGAATAGTGATAGTGAATAGTACTTTTGAATATTAATTTCAAATAGTGATTTTGAATGATATTATGTGAATAGGAGAATTGTGATTTGGTTGGGTTAATAGGGGTTTGTTAAGGGTTAAGAAGGTCTAGGGGTTCTCGAGGCATTTATTCATTGAAAACTATAAGTGTGTAGTTTTCTAGTGTCAACACTATTATATTAGAAATAGAGTTAATAGTTTACAAAAGAGTTTCAAGTCTAAAAATGAGAGTCATATTAACATAAATAAAAAATAATAATTATAAATCCAACAATACATTGTTACAAAACTTGAAAGGACAACTCAAAAACTAAATAAATCTATGAAGTGTCAAGAAAAGGTGAAATGATCGTTATTTTTAGATTGAATATTTGAATTATGTACATAAGACTGTAAATAATAGTTCATCAAAATATATTACACTTATCAAACTTTAGATAATTAGTAATAGATGACAAATATAATTAGATATACCTGTGTTGCATAAGTGACTACTCAACTATCAGATCAAGTACTATTAAGTATATTTACAAAATCTATACTATCTCAAAAAATTGCATAAAAAGAAGAGATAAGTGATTGGCTTCAAAAAATACTTAAGTCCTCAATACCTATTGTGCTTCTATCTTCAAATTAATGCTTGATCTACTTTTATATCCTCATCTTTAGTTATAAAATAAGTTATAACCAACTTTAGTTAGTTATTAGTTAATGTTAACGAATTGACTTTTAACAAAATCAGTTAATTAACTAAAATTATGAGGATAAATTAGTTAAGTCTTTAAATTCTTAATTTTATCAAGATCTTTAAGAAAATAGATTGGGTACTAACCTTAACGGGTGGGAACCCATACTAATTAATAATATAGTAGAATACATAATAATCATAAAATAATAAATCAAAAATTGATAAATTCTACTTATGTTTAAATCATAATGAATTTAAAATAAACATTAGAATATATAACTATACCAAAATTATTGTTTATACGAAATCTCTTAAAAATTATCAAATCAGAAGTATCATACTGAAATGTCAAATTTGTATGAAAAAGATTAATATTAAATAGAAACTATCTTTTGGATGACCAATAATCATTTGAGTCAAATAAAACATCAATTACTAGTTTTTCTTATTGATTAAGACATACATTATATTCCATTTTAGTAGCAGGGAAAGGTAACAATTTGGTCCTTGTGTCAAATGTGTCATCATCAACCTCCATCTTAACCCTCATAATCTTCCTAAGTTCACTACATGCTTCAGTTTTAGTTATCTTCATGTCAGAACTCTTTTTAATAGCATGCTCCAAAACATCTATGTTTTTCCTTATGTTAATATATCCTTGGCCTCTCAAATTAAACCTCTCAAGCCTAAAAATAGGCTCACTATGTCCTCCCAATAGGCTTAACTTTCTACATTTTCCACCAAGGTTTGTATTAAATGGGGTAGGTGTGTCTGAAAGAGTGACCATTTTCCTAAGAACCTTATCATGAGTTGTTTCTATTTCAAGCTAATTATTGGGTTGATCATTAGGAAACTAATTACCTAGAAGTGGTTCATCAACTGGTTCTCCTCTAAAAATAAGGGACTACAGTTGCAAGTAAGGATCATGCTCAAAATGATGGTCAGGGAAATGAGAATAACTACTTTGGGATTGAGAACAGGCTCCAAACCTTTGACTTCAAAAACCCTTATGACCTCTATAGACTCTATAACCATCATAGCCTCTTTGGAATGGAAAATTATTCATAAAATTCCAAAAATCAGGGTCATATGCATCAAAGTGAATAGAGATTCTTTTTCCCCTAGGAAATCTAGGCTCAAAATGTCCATCATAGAACCCAGTCCTATTATAACCTCTGTTGTGACTTGGCTGATTACCACCTCTACTAGAATTTTGTCCTCATCCTCCATCATTATTGATTTCTGTTGGTTGATCCCACCCAGACATATTGAGAAGTAAAATTTGATAAAAATGTTAATCATTTAAAACCTTGAGAACATGATTTCATTTACAACATGAATTCAAAAATAAACTACATCACTCTACTCATTTGAATCATAATAATCTTGTCTTTTCTATTCAAACATAAGAAAATCAATTTCAAAGATCATAACCATTTGAGCACTTATGAATACTTATTCATAATTAACTTTCATTGAATTGTAAACTGATCACATACTAAACTGATATAAAATATCCAATATGGAGGAATACATTTTATACTCTTAACCATTCCTTATTTTTGAAACTTTAAATAATTCATAAAACATATTTTGCATATTTTATAAAAGGTATATATATTGCCATTTTCAACTTATCACAACTTATTTACCATTTCACAATATACTCCAATTCTCAAATATATTCAAAACATTCTCATCTAGAAGCACCATAGAATGATAAACTTAAACTTGCTAAAATATACAAATCAATTCATGATAATGATTTACATGGACCCAAAAACTATTAGAATTTTTAAAAACTGATAACACCTCAAACTGAACCATCATCATATATACTTTGAAAAAAATGATATATCAATATATTCTTGTTTCATCTCAAAACCAAGATCAAAATTTTTTTGGAACAAACCCTCACAAACTCAATCATATGATAAAATGAGAACAAAACTCCAAATATGAAAACAAATGACAAAACAATGAGCCATTACAAACCACTGCAACTATATCTCATACTAAAATCCAAGAGAAAATAGCTATAAATTAAGAAGTATTCTCACAAAAAATATATATATGAAACTTAATCTAAATTTTGAGCATGATAACTCCATATTTTAAAGCAAGTTTGTTATACAAAAACATAAACCCTTAAAACATAGCTAAAATTTGCCTTAAAGACTACAACTAAAAATGAGTTCATGTTAAATTTTTCAAATTCATGCACATGTGGGGAATATCCCAGCTTAAAACTGAAAGTAATCACTTCCATAAAATGAATTCATAATACCCATGACAGGAATGATAAACTTCAAAAAAAAACTTATTTGAGTTTGAAGATAACCATTCCATGCAAATTCTCAAACTATCTAGAGATTTCCCATTCATGCAAACTTATCACTTCGTAGATCAAAAATTAACCATATATTTGCATACAATAATTTTTCAAATTCTTTTAGACTTCCAAAACTCCCACAAATAAATATACATTCTAGAACAAATAAAGATTTGGTTTGCTTTCATGAAACCCCATATTTCCACTGGAAAATGAAACACACATACATGGCTTCAAATCCAAATCTATTATCCATAATTTGCACTCAACTTCCCTTTATAACTCGAATTACATCGCACCAAAGATTTTCGTCCACTCAAAACTTACAAAATGACACAATGAATGAAGAAAACAAAGCTTTTATTTACCACTCTTTGATCTGTAACTGTTTGAGTGACATGCTCTTTTTCCATTGGTTAAAAATTACCAATCACATACTTAGTAATCCTTCCAAATATTCTGACAACTTGCCAAACCTAGCAACATGCTATTCTTCCTACCAAATCCTTTGCCAAATTCCATGACTCAAGGTGATCAGTTAGTAACCAATGCCAACATGTTGCCAAATCTAGCATAATATTAAAGCATTGAGACACACTTCCAAAGATTAATGGCTATGCCAAATCGACCAAGTTTTGATGGATCCAAGACCATTATATGTCCAACTCAGCAATCAACCATGATATGTTAGATCCTTAGGATTTATTCATTTACTAAGACCACTGATCAACTTAAGTCACACAAAAAAACCCTTTGAAACTATACATGTTCCTTCTATCAATCATAAGTCATGATGAAACAAATTAAACCCTTAATACTATGTGTTAATCATCATGACCCTAGGAAATAAAGAATATAATAAGCATAAGTCCCCTTTAGCATGCTTCAAGAAACCTTAGTCAAATGAAAGTAATAAAAAAAGATTCTAAAATTGATTATCATGTTTTCTAAAGGATTGCATGTCACTAAATTCTCATCAACCAACAACTTTGTAGACATAAGTGAAAGGATGATACTCATGTGCTAATATTGTGATCATCAACTTTGATTATTATTTGAATCTTGATCAACTAACTTGGATTGCCAATGAAAGAACTATGCATTTGGGAAATCAATTAAGAAATATAAGCTGTAAGCTATACAAAAGAGTGCAATAGAATCATCCAATCCAAAGGAGTAGGTCATACTTTAAATATCTCAACCATAACACCATCCTTTATTCTATTTCAAGAAACATATCAACTGAAAACAACATTATAAACCAACTGAACTAATCAAATTTGAGCCTTGAATACCAATTAAACCTTTATGAATTAACTAATATAAGAATGAATCAATAAACTGAGAACTACTAAGCCATCAAATTCAAAATAAGTCATCCATTTTATAATCAAATTGCAATACCACTTCAAATATATCATCAAATGACTAAGAACTGAGAAAATTAAGTTTACTGCAACTATCAAATAGGTTGAATCTGATTCTATCTATAATCATATATGCATATTTTATTCATTTATCCACCATGCTTTTTGAAACCACTAAAACATTAATAAAATCATCAACAAATCATTACAATTTCATAATCAAATATGCACCTATAAATATCATCAATTAATAGGGTCACTGACATAGTTTTAGGCTTTATAATAGAGTCATCTCTATGGCAGTAATTATACACATGAAAATTTAGGAGGGCTATAGGAAATAAGCATAACAGACCCCATCTTACATTCAACAAGAGATGTTGTTAAAGAATAATATGCAAATCTTACAAATGTAAATATTATAGTAAAGGATCCTATGGAATTAGGAATCCTAGAAGATAACACTATCCAAGTGGAAGGTTAAGGAACCAGAACATCTTCAACATAAAAATATGACAAATAATGAGATTTCCACTATTGGCATTGTATTTATATTTTACAAATATTGTAATTTGAGGAATCAGCTTGATCCAAAAAAAATATAATTATAATTTTATCTTATCTATAATATTTAATATATTTTTTTGTTTATGGCTTCCTTAGTGTTTATTGTATTCAAATTTTGCATCTATATTTTTATTTCAAATGGTTAGATAATTTATCGTATGTTAAATTTTAAAAAATGCATAGTAAATATTGGCAAAGATATCAATTAAGGGATTCACAAAAAATATAATTATGAGCCTATGAGGTACCATTTAATACAAGATTACTATATACGTAAAATATGTATGGATAAAAAATAGATAAATGTTTAGTAAACAACAAAATACATATGAAAGTATTGTTTAATATATTTAGAATACATACCAAACCAAAACATAGGTAGCTAAAATAATCCTTTTGCGACCCATTTTTCATAGTTGACATTCATGTGTATAGTCTTACAGGTATTTTAAATATATATTTTTTAGTTACTATATTAGTTAGTCCTCTTCTTTTAGTGAGATAAATCCAAATTGAAATTACTCTTTCATATGGAAATACATCCACTGCATAATCTGAAACATACAACCTCAAACATGTCTCAAGATTTTTGTCCAATCTATTCCAAAATTTTGATTTAATAAAATATAATGCATGAATTACCATTTCATCTTCCATAGACCCCAAAATCATTATTTTTCACAATTCATATAATCAAAAATATTCACTAATATTTTCTTGCAGAACATTATTGGGATACATTTTTTCCATAGCCTTGTAATAACACAACTTTCTTTTGGTTCATTTAAGCACCTATAATGATCAATAACTATAAGTTCAAAATTCATTGATTGGTATGTCAATAAATCATTTTATAAAATATTCTTAAATTCAACTCCATTGATCTCTATAGAGTTAACTAAAATTATTAATGATATTTTCCTTGTATTTGATAAATAAATTACTTATTATTTCTTCAATAACTACACTTATAGTGTTACAAGACATATGATTCATCACTCCCATGGCTTTAATCAAGTTGTCTCTTTTAAAACAATCTCAAATTTTAGTAGATATGCTTCATGAAATATTTCTCTATTTTATTTGTCTCATATATATCATTATCATATAGAACCCATGTTACAAGTACTTCTTCAATTTCTACTCCAATTTGATTAGTTTGTTTGTGGAAAGTTTGTAGTAGTATCTCATTTCCATTCATGAAGATACAAATATGATAATTGATATTGAATTTAAAATATTTTTAGGGTCCTTAATATATGTTAAAATTTCCCAACTTCTAAATAATTCTCCCTTAAAACTTTCTTGTGAGAAGTATAATATATATAAAGATTGACAAATCCATTTCTTCAACCATATGAATTCAAAAATATATATGGTTCTCTCTTGTGCATGTTTTGTCAAATAAGGAATTTATTTCAACATGGGCATAATACCACACAATCTTATTAGTGTTTCAAAATCTGTCAAATGGTGCAACAAATATTTTGTCTTGTCAACTTCACTCTAGTTTTTAAACATAAAACATGATAATGATAGATATTCTTCAAATATTCTACATGTAGGCTCATACATGGAAATACATCTTGTCTTAACATATTTTAAAATTTTGTTCCCATCTTTCAATTCAATTGAAACTTTTTGAAACTCTAAAAATGTCTTTAGACTTGTTGACATGTATGCATGCAAGTCATGGATAAGATGCTCCACATTTGTGAAATTTTCAAATTTGTGAATAATTAGTTAAACAAAATTCATTCTATAATCCATAAAATAAATTAGAATCACATATGGGGAAATTTTTGTTTATAGTTAAACACATAGACCAATTATATTCCCCCGCATTACTAATGCACTATTCAAACCAACACACACTAATTTGGTACTATATCATAGTAATCAATCCTAATAATATCCATTAAATTAGAAATAATCAATTTTTAAGGTTCTTAGAATTATAATTTTTCATTCTTTTATGTATATATAATAGGTGAGGTTGCCTTGAATGATCCTAAAATGTTATAAACGTGCATGTAAACCCATGACGTGTTGTTAAATTTTGTTACCTCATCAATAGATAGTGAGATAAATAGTGATAATTTTACTTTTTATTTCAAATCCTCCCTTTCAATCATTTCAAGACATTTCACCATTTCCCAAGCACTACTATTTGACCAATGTGATTATGGAATGTTCTAAAATCCATTATGCCAAAATAAAATCTTATAATAAAAAAATATAGATTAGTCTACCTATTTTATAATGTGATATATATTGGAAAACTATATATTTTTGACATATATATTATACTAAGCAACTTTTCTAAATTGATCTATAATTGTTCCTCCTTTCTCAATGAATTGTCATTGATTTTTTAATGATTTTCATACTATGTTGTGTAGCATTGATGCATGAATTCTCTTACTTTTTTCCATCTCACTATTTTTTTATTCTTTCCATCTTTATATTTTACCAACACATATATTTTTCCATAATGTTTCTCAATTATGTCCAACTTAAGTTGAACTTTTTTGTCCTTTCCAAGTTTCCAACTACATATTATACATTTACATTATGTTAGTATGTCAGTACTACTTTATGACTCTAAAATTTCAATGAATTGATATTTAGCTACCCAATAGAACTTAAATGACCTTAGAATTATCCAAAAACTTATGTTCTTTCACATATATTCTTTAGTGTTGTTTTGAATTAAATATTGTGTTGGATGAGTGGAAATATCATCCAGTGTTAGGGGTTCATCATCAACATCAATAATGTCCTCCACTCTCTTTTTTATTGAATTGTAATATTTTTTTTAAAAAAATTACCGACATACATGTTTCATGAGATCTATAAAATGGTTTTAAAATTTTCACATCATCTAATTTGTAATTGTCCTCCCTTGGGGGAATTTCATGTCCAAGTATGTCTTCTAGTGTAGGAATATATTTAAAAGGGTTATCAAAAGGTTATACATGAAAAATGGTTGTACACCTTGTAATTATTATTTAACTTTAGTATGAAAGTACAAATGAATAAAAATATAATAAATCGTTCAATATTTAATACCTTGTTTATTGTGGACATTTCATACCTAGGTACATCTTCCAATTGAGGCATATATTCAAAAGGGATATCAAAGAGTTTCGCATGTAAAATGGTTATAAACATTGTAAGTATTATTGAACCTTAATACAAAAGTATAAATAAATAATAATATAGTAAATAATTTAATATTTAGTACCTCTACTTGGTGGAGACATTTCATACCCAGGTACATCTTCTGGTGGAGGCATATCTTGAAAAGGGTTATTAGTGGGTTTTGCATGTGAAAGGGTTTTAGATCTTGTCATTATTAAGGAACCTTAATACAAAAGTGAAAATAAATAAAAATAAATTAAATCATTTAATATTTAGTACTTATATTTAATGTCTAGATAAAAATATGATAAGAGGTTAATTTTCCTAACCCCTTTAACATTTATAGTAGAATGCATCAAAGCATGTTTACATGTAAATGAAATTATAAAATACAATTGAAAATGCATATGTGAAAAATGATTGGATTTAATCCAAGTGAATGACTATAAATGAATATGGATAATATAAAATATGAGTGATTGAAAGAAAATTTGGATGATTGGCAGAAAATCTATATGACTGACAACAAACATAGCTAATTGACAATAATGTAAATGATTGATAAGAAATACAAATGATTGACAGAAAATAAAGATGATTGATAAAAAATATAGATGATTGATAGTAAACATAAATTATTGACATAAAATTGAGATTTTTAATAGCAAATGTAGATGATCAATAGTAAATATAGATGATTGATAGTGGATGCAGATGATTGACAACAAAATTTAGATGATAGAATATAGTATGAATAAAGGTTAATGTGCCCAGATTGCATTTATAGATACCATTAAAATACATTTATAATGTTGTAATTAATTTTAAATAGTAGGTATTTCAATCCTTAAAATAGATTACATATCAAACATTTAGGCAATTTTTTGTGGTTGAATACCCCATAAAATAACCAAATGTGGATTTAAAAAAATGGAATATTCATGAATTAATAAAACTTCACCACTAAAATTTTCCTTGGTTTGAGAATTTGAATATGCTACGTTGATTATAGACCCCATGTTTATGTTCTCCTATTGTGACATTTTTATATATCATGGTTTATGGTATGTTAACATTTGAATACGTCATTATTAATTTTGTGGAAATTTGACTAAGGAATGTTCCTTAAATTGTGTGGAATTTAAGCATGATCCATGTTAGATCTCCGTAGAACATTGTATTTTGATTTACTTTTGGTTTATATTTTGTATTTTATTTATTATTGCTGATCTTGTATTGTTACTATATCATGAATTTGAGGACCTAACATGATCACATTATTTATGCTTCAATGATATATCTACCTAGACATGTTCCCTCTAAATGTTACCTAGTACATTCATAGTTTGAATGGATATCTTATCCTTTTGAGGTAAAGTAACTATGATTTATGTCATACCCATTTTTTCACTCATAAATAGGCATGACAAAACCATTTTACAAACAACCAACCATAAACACAAACAAATTAAAATCCATCATAACACAAATATATAAATCCTACAACTACCATTATTCCATAATTGGTGTAAGTTATTAATTAATAAGTCAAAATATATTTTCATTTGGCCACATGATAAAGAGTTACTTAATTGGCTCACATTAAGATATATGTCAAAATTAACCTCGGCCACTACTGACATAGTCAGCTTCATGTAACCACTTTGACAAGCTCTTTGGCCATGCCAAATTATGTTCAAGATCTTGGGGCCATTCCTACCACATGTCATTCCCTTAGTGACTTAGAGATATAGGCTAATTTATAACAATACAATGAACTATGCTAACTAATGTCTTCATTGAGTTATCAAGATGATAACACATAGATGGCTCCTAGTGATCCACTTGCATGTCATTGATTGTATAATGGAGCTTCTTAATGAAACCCTAGGTTAGTGGTATGGTGACACATGGATATCTCTCTATGATACACTTTACCAACATCAAATGTAAAATATAAATTGTTAACATCACCCTCATATTAGTGGGATGGAAATACATATATTGATCCTAATTAATCAACCTTCCTAACACCAACTGTATAATTGATCCTGTTGATGTCACCCTTGGGTTAGGGGATGGTGACACATGGATGGCTCTTAGTAATCTTCTTGCTCTACATAAACTGTGTAATGGATTTGTTAATGTCACCCCTAAGTTATTAGGATGTGGATATATCTAATTAATCTACTTGCCTAGCATTGATCATATAATGGAGTCTAATGATATCACCCCTAGGTAACTCTCAAAAGCCATGAAAATAATGAATGTAAACAGGGCACCAAAAAACCCAACTAAGAGACATCTAAGGTAAAGTCCAAGTAGATGAATTAGTTGACAAGGAAAAAATATATAAAATAAATACTTGATGATCAACTAAGGCATGATTTAAAGAATAAACTCATAAAGTGTCTTATATGAAGGTGAACATACTAAATCTAATAAAAATGCATCTAGTAATAGATTACCACCATTAATGTGATTGATTAAAATATTTCCTTCCTTAAAAGGTCTTGGATATTATATAGGCATTTACATTCACATAAATGATAATCTCAACACTAAACTAATATTCTCTTTAGTTTAATTGACTAGCAAAAGTTGGAAGGCAAGTTGAATCTAGCCAAACACTTCTTATGGGATTGTTAAATTGAATGATTTGACTAGTCTATCCCTTAGAAGATGACATTTCTAGAATTAAAAATTAGAACCATTCACTCCATTCAAAAGGAAGATAAAAAAAATTAATTTTATATGAATCATAAAAGACTCATACAAGAAATATTATCATAATTTATTTCATTATAATTTTATGCAAGGGAAACCTCCATTAAACCTAAATAGTTCATGCCTTATTATATTTATAATAGTATAACCAAACACTAATAAATTTATTAATTTTAATATGAAATGGTCTCAATAAATGTAATATTTAGATTATTTTTACTTATTCATTTTGTAAGTATCAAGGATCTCTTCCATAAGACATAATCTGAAATAGGAATAACATCAATATTCAGTTTATTCCTACAAGCTATATTGTTATTCCCAATGAAAATATTATATCTATTTATTTGAGTTCTAACTAAATTTAGATAAGTTTGATTTTTAATATCACATCATAATTATATCATAAACAGATACATAATGCATATTGATAAGCTTCTCATAACAAATATTTAAATAAGAGAATCAAATTATCAATATGTTTTAAAGGGCCAAACAGGCTAAGGAATATTTCCTTATATGAAGATTCCTTTAAAAGGGTCTACATAAAAAATATATACCATTCAGTTACATCATAGTTTATCATAGAGGTTTAATATAAATATAACATAAATCTTTATCATAACTAGGTCATTATACAAAATACTATCATTCATAAGAATAATACAAGTAGGCATGATGATATTAACATTTATCAACACAAGATATGTCATCTATATGATACACAAGTATGAGGCACAACTCTAGGCCTGATTTAATAATAGAATAATAATCACTCTTTAGAAATGGTCCTCAATCACTCTAAGCAACTATAAGCCATTTGAAGGAAGGATCATTGCCCAAACTTTTGTCATCATCAAGCTACTACTCTAAACACCCCCAAGTTTGAGATTCCTAGTTTTGAGCATGATTACATCACTTGGAAAAGGAAAGGGTGGACATATAATTAAGGGCATTATGCTCAAGGTAATGACCATGCACCCACCTATATTACTATTCTTAAATTTTACCCAAAGATACTCTCAGTCCCAAATAAAATTTAAAAAAGTATTCAATGAACATTTAAATGAAGTTATATTGGAAGTAGTTTTCACATTGTGTAACTTTGGGTATTTATTGAAAGCTAAATTCAAATAGGTTAGTTAATTAGTAATTGGTTAATCAGAATATTTTTATATATAAAATATTATGATATTAGTTAGAATATTATAGTTATTGAGATATATTGTTAATAAGTTATAACAATATATTTATATAGGAGTGTGCTTAATTTGAGAGATTTCAGGTGAGAAAATAATGGATAAATTATAGGAATCATATTCCTATATATTCCCAAATGATTATCAATTAGAATAGAAGATAGCAAAATATTGTTGTGTGTTAAAATAATTATCTGTGTGTTTGGATCAATTTTTTAATGCATGAGTTAATTATTTGTGTATAGCTCACTCATTATCCAATAGTGGTATCAGAGCAGGAAAATGATCTATTGAATTTGTGAGGGGGGTAGTTTTACAAATCCATTGCTTTCCCTAAGATATGAGACCCTCTTAGATTTATTCTTAGTAATTATAGGATAGGTGTATGTAATAGTCTATTTATTATGTTTAATCTTGTCTCATTGAGAGAGATACGTCTTGCACCATTAACTTATATAATATACAATAAAATTAATTTTGTTCATTACCCTATGCCAATGCCCAGTTCTCTTCTTACCATGTTTCATTTTGTAAATCTTATATCCACCACATTAATGTATTATGAAATGATCATCATATAGATCCACATGAATTCTTCCTAGTTTGATCTCTTCTAGATTGAAATTAGCATTCAGTTTGACTAATTTTTTATTCAATCTTAAAAAAAATACAATCGATTCAGGATCACATTTCATGATTGTATTGGTGAAATGATATTTGTTTTCACTCAATTCAAATATAAATTATTTGACATTATGACCTGGAATGTGTCAACATTGACCCACACTCGAATGCATAAAGGCATCATATGAACTTGCACAAAATTTTTATTTTGCACAAGGATATTTGAGTAGTGAAACCCTACTCTCCTAGCTATTGGTTGGGCCAGATTTTTATGACTAACTTAACACTTTTTAATTACATAAAGTGTCAAGGCTATACATACAAACTTGTGTGCTAATATCCACAACTTACACAAGCATCATGAGAAATCTATCACCACTTATGCATCATTTAACCTATGCATAGTGATATAATTGATATTAGATATGTACATTATAGTCAGATAGATCATTGAGAAGTGTTCGGGAAAGCTGTAATTCTTTCAAGCTATTTTTGATCACCTAAATCCATGAATAGTTATTACAATTAGGTACCATATTATTTTCAATATTTATATCGTGCCTAGTATTATTTAGATGGGATATTCTCAAAATTAGATTTTTATATAGTTAAGGCCTAAATTCATTGAAAAAATATTTCATCCTTTTAGTCAAATGTTTTTAGATTAGAAGTATTGTTTTTAATATAGTTTGTCAATGTTAAGTATTTCATCCATCCACTTGTCTCTTCACAAAGATCAGTTTTGTCTAAATCAAGAAGTCTCATCAATATAGGGTGTAAATATTTTTATAATATCTATTATAGGTTTTTGTTATTAAGTATGTATAGCAATGTTAGAGTATTTAGAGTCTTCATTTAATAAATCTTGTTTTTATAATCAATATTTTAGACAATATTTTTTGTCAAAAATTTAAAGTGTCAATTTTGTGGGTTTATTGTCAAAATAAAAATGAGTCGAGTTAAAATTCATAAGTCATTTTTTCAAGAGTCATTTTTATGTCTAAATAGTCAAAAATCTCATTTTCTGTATGGATGCAATATTGGGTGACCCTAATGTCCTTATTTCAAATAAGTCAATATTATGGGCGGGGGGAGGGTCGGGGTGCAGGGGTTGTATTATAAAAAACAATAGAATTAACTTCATTGAAATATTAGTTAAGTAAGTTACAGATATTGGAGGCTAGAGGATACATAGAGGATGGAAGTTTTTCAGTGACCTCTCATTAGTTACCACCAATGGGGCCACACCAATGATTTGGTTACATTTTGTGTGGTGTGTTTTTATAGTTTCCATTGTGTGTTTTTAACATAAGAATATAAAAATAATACATATTCATGTAATGTGATTTGTGTGAAATTCTAAACATAATTCCCTGATGTGAAAACATTGTGAAAGGATAGAAAGCACCAATGTAAGTTAGTTCATAGATTTTGAAAGGGTTTGTGATAGATCCATAAAACCACATGAGGTGAATAGTTGATGGTGTTCATATTCATGTCAAGGTTTATGGTAAACTTATAAAACCATGGGAGGAGTCAAGCTCTCTTTATATCAAGGTCATGAGCCACATAGTTTAGCATGCTACAATAGGTGAGCATACTGCAGATAAGAGTGTGAATGTTTTTTCACTATGTAAAAACTATGGGGGTTAATGTTGGGATGGGTTTTCACATTTTGTAACTTTAGGTATTTACCAAGAGGTAAATAGTAATAGGTTAGTTAATTAGTAATTTTTTAATCAAAATATTGTTATATAAACGATATTACGATATTAGTTAGAATATTATAGTTGTTGAGATATATTGTTAATAATTTATAAAAATATATCTATATAGAAGTGTGTTTATTTTGAGATATTTTTGGTGAGAAAATAATGTATAAATTATAGGAATCATATTCCTATAAATATGTAATATTCTTGAATGATTATTAATTAGAATAAAAGATAGTAGAATATTATTGTGTGTTAAAATAATGCTTTGTGTGTTTAGGTCAATTTTATAGTAAATGAGTTAATTATTTGCATATATCTCTTTCAATTCATAACAAGATAATCGATTATAAATATATAAAATGAGTAGGCAAGCTTTCATAACATAAACAAGTCTCATTATTATATTAGATAGTAGGAGGATACCTCACTCAAATTCTTTCATCCAATAGTCATAGGAGGGTCAAGCAATCTACCATTGTGCCTCAACATGGGAGGTCTTAATAGTATACCACCATGATGTTCATGGAAGAGTCAAGTGTTTTACCATAATGCCTAGCATATGAGGTTTACCATTATACCACCATGAAGATGTTACTCATAGACATCCACCACATTATTTCACAACAAAAATTCACACTCAAATAAGAATATGAAACATTCAATTTAAGCATAGAGGAAAACAATCTCTCTAAGGCCCTTCACTAAGAAAGGAACCACATAGTAGTAATTGTACAACCATGGCAAGATAATAAGAAAGGCAAAATAAATTTAGTATTACTCTTCTTAAAGCCAAAGAATCAAACAAAGTAAAAAACCAATTTCATTCAAAGGAATAATATATAAAATAGTTAATTTAAAGCCCACCTAAGTGATTTAAGACCTCCTAATCACTATCCTTCAATTGTATAAGACTCAACTCCCCTAACTAGCTCTTCTTACTTGATGTTCTCATCTTCTTCCTTTTTTATTATCTATTTAGTTTATCCCCTTTTCAAAATGGCTGAAATCCCCTACATAAAGTGTTTGACTTATAACTAAATATGTCTTAGTCTAAATAACCACCATCTCTTCACTAGCTCATGCCTCATTATAGTGTATGGTGGATGTATATGTTCTTATGGTTACTTCGTAAAATCCTTCACCTTTTTCCACTTGATTCAAGACTTAAGAAATCAATGTAATATATGTCAATCATCCACTAGACATTATAGACATTAGTTGTAAGATCTTAAGGTGAGGAGACAACAAGTTTCACCCACCAAAATTAATGGATAACCACCTAAACAACACACTAAGTTAGAAAGAGGTGACAATGGTATCATAGACAACCAACTAATTAATATAGGTTTAAAAAATATTTAAGATAAGGTTTCTTAGTTATATAACCATGGTTAGTGTAGTCCCTTTCCTTCAATGGACCTTCCCTATTCCTACATACTATATGCACACATTATATTCCTATAATCGAATAGTTGAAGTTGTTTCATGTAAATTTTTGCCTTCAGTTCTAGGGAAGAGAAAAGAAATTTGATACAGGTGTGGTTAAAAAACCTATTTATTTTTGTGTACATTGAATCAAAAGATTTTGAAGAGCTCCTATTTGTCTTAGGAGGAAGACCTGTAAATAAGAAAGTAGTAAAATAAACTTATTTTCTAGATAGATATTTGGGTGTATTGCCTAGTGATAGTTAGAATCTAGAAGTGAGGGATTCCTTACGGGATATCAATCCACATGTTTTAAATAATTAATTTAACAAAACTAGAAAGAAGTTACTTACATTAATAATCAAAAGGTACTAAAATTAAATACAAGAATGCTTTCTTAAGAAAATAGACTATAAATGATTAAATTAGTGATAAAATAATTAATACTAGTGCTAAGAGGTTGGGGTATGCTTTAAAATTTTGAAAAGAGGCCTATGAATAGGCAAGAACACAGAAAATCAGGTTTGGTTGAGTAGAAGTGGGCAAAAAAAGCTTATTGGTTTCCACTACCACTAGGACCATCAATGGTTAGGGTAACCATCAATGATTAAGGTGACCATCAGTAGTCAAGATGATTATCAATGGTTGGGTAGACCATTGGTGGTTAGGTAAACAATTGGTATTTACTATGCAAGTTTTAGGTTAGTAAATTTCTAAATAATAGGATCTAAAAGATGGATTATGGGAGATGGGTAAGGGTTAGACTGAGTGTGAAATGGAAATAAAGTACATGATTATTGACAAACAAGTACTTATTTTACCAAAGTTTGATTGGGTGAGTGGTTGAATTAGTTAGCCTATTGGTGGAATCTAGCTTGATTCTGATAGAGTAATAGTAATTGAGAACTTAATTGAGAGGTGATGGCAAGTTGGCGCTTAACAAGATTATTGATGATGAATGATAATATTGATTACACTAATTGACCTAAAAAAAATCTTAAATCACTGAGATCCTAATGATTATTATAGATGTATTTGACCTCTTATACCTCTCTCTCTTATAGGCACAAGTAAGAGGTAGAAGTGAAGGTGTAACTAGGCCATCTAAATATAAATTGTCCATATAAAGGCTCACAATAAGATTTAGACAAGATATATTTCATAAAGCAACATAGGTAATTTCCATGTACTTTGTTGAGGAGGTGGAACCTAACCGTTTATGGGTAGGGTTTGTCATGGTGATCGTTGATGGTCACCCTAACCATCGATAGTTAGGTTCTAAAGGAAAGAGGTCATGAACGCCAGGTTGAGTAATCTTGTGAATCTAGCTATTGATGGGCTTGGTTAGGCCAAATTAGTATAGGTTCATCCCAAAAGGGTCCTAGTTGGGTCTAAAGGGATTTTTGACATTCAAAAGGATAGGTGTAAAATTTTTCAATGTCTACATTTTACCCCTTTATTATGTTGCTTCTGTGAATGAGCTGTGAAAAAAAAATATAGTATGAGTCAAAGGTCTAGTTACCCCAAGAGTAAGAAGAGGTGTTCCCCCTCAAATTGGGAGTCAATGAGGTAGAACTAAAATAAGGTTAGGGTTTGATAAATGGTATTTGGTAATGGAAATGGGTGAGTGATAGCTTGGGCACTTGAGATGCAAACTTATACACAATGTTTGACAAAAGGATGTGATAGCCAAGATCATACATATAATAGGTTACTAATGTTGGTAAAAATAAGGGTGGGTTACAAAAAGGAAAAGTGACAAGTTAATCACATGACTATCTATAGGCATGGTGATTGGGAACACTTGTAATTGCAAGCCTCCCAAGTAATTTTTATGTTTTTAGTGGGTATCCAAGGTAAGAAGTGTTATCGATGAGACATAAGTAGGTTAGTATGTATGAGGTGGCTAAGATGTAAAAAGTAGACATGGCAATATTGTCACTATAGTCAAAAGACTAGGTAAAAAGTGTTGTAAAATTATGTGTCGAATGGACCAACAACAAGGTGATGAGGTGGTAGGGTTGGTTGGACAATATAATCTCCAAAAGTGGGTAAAACCTAGTTTAGTTATGCTAAAAAATGGTAGTTTTAAGTGTAAGTGTCAAATTAGGGTTTCTTGAATGTCGATGATTAGGGCCTCAAAAAGGTGATCATTGGTAGTCACCCTAACCATTGAAGGTTAGGGAAAACCCTAAAAATCCACCAAGTCAAAAGTAAAAAATAAATAAAAAATTTGCCCATTGTATCTTTTGTACATGGTTGACTTTGCTTTAGTTATTTGGGTGCTTAGTAGTGAGGGGGTTTGTGAATTTGGTGGCTACTAATTGGTTAGAGGTGTTTAGGTTTGATACTCATGGTCTTTATATGTAGGAAGGGTATGAACATGGTTAGGTAGTTGTTTGAAGGCTTTGACCATAGTAAAGGTCAAGGAATGAGGTAGGTAATATCTTTAAGTTGGTAAATAGGTGTGATTTATGTAATTGAATTTGGTTGGAGGGTTAGGATTTGTGTTGGGAATGGTCTGTTTAGGTTGTAATGCCCTAGGTAGGGTTTTAGGTTTTTGTGGGAAAATATAGAAATTGATAGGAGGATGCGAGTGGTTTAGGTAATATGGTGGGTGGTTAAGATTATTATTTATATGTTTTGATGCTTTGGTTTCGAGTAGCTAGGGTTTAAGCATTCTAGCCATAGAACGTCCATAGTGACCATTGATGATCAAGTCAGACCATTGACAAATAACACCCTATGAAATAGGGGTGTCCAACTGATGGTGGTCACCATGATTGTCAATGATTAGTTAGAGTAGATTTGGTTTTTAGGGTAAAGTTAGGGTAGGGGTAGGTCAAGGGTAGGTATGTTAGGTTTAGGGTAATATTAGGTTACTAGGGGTCAATGTAGCTAGCATGAGATTGATAGGTAGGAGAAATAGAGGAATAGGTTAGGTGTCATAAAGTTAGGGTAGGATATAATAGTGTAGACTAACTAAGCAAAGTATTTGATATGATCTAGGCTAGGGAGTAGATTTAGATGTATGACTATGTACCATACATATTTCTTATGATTCATGAGGGGATAAGTCTAGAGGACTAGGCCCATATGGAGGAGGTGGGGCTAGGGGCTATGAGGCACTACCATCATGTGCATAGAGATGCATCTATGATTGTATCACTCATCAATAAATGAGATCCTACTATGAACACCTTTTTACTTCTAACTGGGGAGATGACTATTCTCCTTGAGTATGTACATAGGATTAATAGACTCCCAATGTATGGTGAGGTGATATATCATATCAAGCAAGATGAGCAAGAGGATTTTATTGAATACTTGTATAGGGATGTGAGTGATCAGGTCTGATGGCATGTTGGGGGATTTTAATACTCAACATTGTATCAGAGAGCCCTAGTCGAGAGGAGGCTTATGATGATGCTTATGATTATAGTGGCATGCTTTATACTCTCAAATTTGAGTAGAAAGAGGATTTTTTATTTTTTACTAGGGGTTTTGGTAGAGTTATTGTTGAGTAGGATGGTATCTATTTGGGTCCCTATTTTTCTCATGTAATCTATAGGGAGCTATGGGGGTTTAGGTACCATACAAGATATGGTATCAATGTCAACCTAGTTCTTCATTCTCAAGCTTATGAGCATATTTAGGTGCTGAGACCATTGAGATTTCCTTGGGTAGGCTATACATAGGTTGAGTTCCCTATTAGTTTTATGTGATGGAGGGATGATTTGGATACATTAGGCATAAGAGGTGGTGCTCATGATGTTGAGTGGTTCAAGGGTGCACTAGTGGTGGGAGACATCACCTAGATGCCTTATATCTAGCTTTTGATATGGCCAGGTTATAAGAGGTAGACCCTCACCCTTTAGAGCTAAAGATGGATAGTGAGTAGGCAAGAGGGGGAGGTGGAGCTGATCTCATTTGATAGGGAGTGTTAGTAGTTTGTCTTGGTAAAGGGTGTCCCAAGTTCATTTCTTCAATATAAGAGGGAGGATTAAGAGGTTTTATTGTTAGTACCCTAGCCTACTCTAAAAATTTTAGATGGTGGTTATGAGGAGTTTTCAATTAGGGCTTTTTTAGATGATGTTGGATATGTAGATGGATACATGGCTTGGAATCATTCCATATATGCAACTATAAATATTATTGGGGATGATGAAGGGGTGAGGCTAACTGTTTTAGATTTATCTATCCATGATGGATAGATAGTGGTGGCATTAGCTAAAACCTAGGAATAGGTACATGTTTTATAAGGGCAAGTGTCCCTGATATAAGGTCACCTTTCCATAATGTAGGGTCAACATGCCATTATTATAGGTGAGAGGGATCAATCATAGGCATCCCTTAGGGCCATCACATAAGAGAGAGACTTAATAAGTTATAGGGTAGGATCAACCATGATAGCATTAGGAGGACCATTGAACAAGGTGCCATAGGCATGCTATCTAGCTACTATGGAGGAACTTGGGTATTTTGAGGTGATGGTGTTAGAGTAGTTGTCATAAGCAATTTGATATGGGGAGTATAGAGCTAGTTTGGCTGGTGGGCCATAACCAGGGGTCCCAAGGGGACCCCCACCAAGTATAGGTATAGGTAAAGGTATGGGTATAGGTATAGGTAAAGATTGAGTTAATTACACTCGTGTACGTGGGTCTAGTGGTAGTGATGCCCCATGACCATTTTTATACATGTTTTGATATATTAGTAGCGATTAAGGTATACTATTTTGATATTGGCCTGCATACTAATGCAGTAAGGTACATTTTTTGGAGAGAGATAGATCATTATTTATGATGACTCAATATGTATGATATATTGATTATGATGTTTTATATGATGTATTCTTATTGTGCTATATATGATCTATGCTTATGGTTCAGGATGCTCATGTTTATGGTTTATGGTCCATGACTCTTTGCATATGCTTTATGTGATGTTTGACTTAGGAGCTTAGGCATGTGATGCTATAAAGATATGATGCTTTGATTTTATTCATGGACATGATAGGATGTGTTATTGATGGATCTATGTCATATGATAATGTAATGGTTTTTTTCATGGTTATGTTGATGTGTTTTTCATGAACTGACATTGTAAGATGAATTGTGGTAAGGTGGTGGTAAATTATTAGATTGGTATATGGTATATTATATGGTTCATTATGTTTTGCTCATTGATTTTTTTATGCTCAAGATGATAAATGTTGTGATTAGGATCACTTCTAATAGGATATGTGTGTGCATGATATTTTGATGGTAGATTGGATATGATGATGGTTATGATCTACTATGCTTGCATTATGTTTTTATCATAGATAAATAGATGATGTTATTTTTGGACATAGTTCATAATGTTAGGCTTTTGATTGGATTTTTTTTTTATGATCATGGAGATAAGATGTGAATATGGTTAAGGATGTAATGACAATACATAAAGTAAGTAGATAACAGTCTAAACATTTAAAAATTTGATAAGAATCATGAGAGATATCTCTACATGAACCAATAAAGGATATGAAAAGATATTAAATGCCTTTCCATTGGTAAGGACCAAAATGAAACCTGAATTTGGATTGACTTAGTGAAAATAGGCCTCTCAAATGCTTCACATTAGCATGTTTGGGTTGATAAATAGGTATCTTGATCACATTATGCCAAGTAAGCTATATTCCCATGCATATGATAAATGGAGGGAGGATGGATGAAACTAAAACCTTTTGGGAGAGAATCATGCATGTTCCAGAGGCTTCCAAGAGGATACTATAAGCAATATTATGCTCATATATAAAGTGTAGATTGATCGATGTAGGAAGTCTACTGAGGAGAGTTGATTGTGTATTTTTAAGATTATTGCCTTTATGAGAGATGATTATGGCATTTCTCATTGATTTCACTTTTATGAGAGCTAATTGTAGATTTTTTCATTTATTATTTTTTTCTTATGGGTCGTTTGCCATTTTGATCTTGCTTAGTGTCAGGGAAGTTGATAAATGCAAGAAGCTTCCAAAAAATTGCTAGTTTAGACAAATGCTTTACTCATCCATCCTTCAAGTGAGTAGTATAAGTTTATATGCTTAGTTCAAATGTTTTTGATATTTGTCCTTGTAGGGAGTAGTACACCTTACATTTTGTGATTTTGAATAAATTTTTAATAGCTATCCTTCAAAGGAGTCATCTATGATGCTAGGAATAACCCTTGATTTGGTTTTGACTTTAATATTGCTTTTGATTTTGTTTGACTTTACTTGACATAGACTTGATTATACATGCTTAAGGAGTTACCTTTATCAAGGAAAAACTAAGGGCACAAGAAGGTTGAATAGGTGAAAAGAGGTTTAGCTGACAAAGACCATGGGAATCTATTCTAAAGAGGGATAGAAGGTACCATGATAATCATGCCATGGGCAGACCCATGGTACACATAGTTCAATATTAGGATATGACTATGATGGATAATCACATGATTCATTTTTAGTCTATTACCCCTAAAAAAGAGGGAAATGAATTTGATTGCAACGGTATGAGCTTAAGTTATACTAATGGTTATTGTGATCCTTCTTTAATACTAGAAAGGATGCAGATGTGAAGCATTAAGAGGCTCATGTTTTGGCTTGCCTTTGAGAGAGGATAAATGATAAGCTTATGATCCATACTTATGGGTTATAATGTAAGGTCTAAGGCAATTTAAATCAAATTTTCCCCTTTTGCTTTACTCTATATAAGGTACATGTTGAGTTTCCTTGAGGATGAGATCTCTAATATGGAATTCTTTCACTTTTAGGTGTTTTTTATAAAAATTCTTGATTTTTTCTTGATAGACATGAAGATAGGAAAGAGTGGCCAAAATATGCTCATCAAGTAGCTCAAGTGGGGCTAAACATTTTTTATGGTAATCATCTTCCAAAATAAATTTGTGCAAAGATATGTGAAAAGAGGGTATTTGGATCTCGAGAGGCAACATAGCTTTAGTTCCAAACATGAGGGAAAATTTGTAGCACCTGTATAGGTTTGGATTCTAGTACAATACGCCCATAAGATGAAAGAGATGTGTAGGTGCCAATCTTGACTTGAGGTATTGACCAGTTTGGTAAGCATGTTATTAAGGGTTTTATTAAAGGGCTTTGCTTGTATATTTTCTTATGGATGATAGGGAGATGAAAAACTAAGTTTTATACCAAATAACATCAAAAATGCCTTAAACTTATTTGTTTTTGAAGGATTTTCCATTATCGATTATGATATTATGGGGAACACCAAAGTAGTAGATGATATGATGGGTGATAAATTTGACAATATTTTCAAATTTTATCGAAATGAGAGGAATAACCTCCACCCATTTGGTGAAATATTTATTCATAGTGATGATAGAGTGATGTCACTATGAAGAGGGGTTAATTTCACCAATAAGGTCCAAACTACATTGTGAAAAAGGCTAGAAGTTAGTGGAAACACAAAGGCTATGACTAGGTGCATGATGAAAATTAATATGTTTTTAACACTTGACACACCTTTTCACATAATCAAAATAGTATTAGTTAAGGTTAGGCTAGTAATATCCTAGGTGGAGGATGCAATTAGCCATATCGAGTCCACTAAAGTGACCCCCACATATACAATCATACATTTCCTTGATATAGTAAGAGGCTTCTAGACTATGGAGGTAATGGAATAAGAGGCCATCAAAACTTCATTTATAAAGGATGCCTTCCATAATGGTATAATGGGAGGTGATCTAAATAAATTGTCAATGGGCATTCCTAGAGAGGCCATATAGAACTATGCCAAGGTTCGGGTAGTTGAAGGTGAGTTGATACCAAAATTCTAGTTGGATATCTTCCACATTAAAGATGGTTGAAGTGTCTAACTTGATATAGGAAGGTTTAGTGAGGTGATGGACAATGATTGATATCTTAGAGTTCAATGATGCTGATGGGATCTAGGAAATAAGAGAAGCCATGTTGTTGGTAAAGTTGTTGGTATATCTTTTGGTGGTTTTAATGTGGTAGTGTTTAAATGATGTCAATATTTTTGTGACTAAATGTTTGTATAGTTGTAAAATCTCATTCTTACATTGGTATATTCCATTGGCTTGATTGACCACAAGTTGGGAGTCACCAAAGATGTTGATTATTTTGATTCCCAAGACTAATGTGGTTTGGAGACCTATTACTAGGGCTTTATATTTAGCCACATTATTAGTACATTCAAAGTCAACTTTAAAATATAAAGGAAGTGGTTCACCAATAAGGGGGATAAGGATGATACTAGCTCCCCCACCATGTTGACATTTGGAACCACCAAAGAACATGGTTACATGATTGGTGAAATCCACTTGGGATAGGCTTACGATGGACTACTCTATAAATTCAAGAAGAGGAGGTTGGTTTCTTGGTAGGGGTACATTGGCCAACTAGTCAGTAATGACTTGTCCCTTAATGGACTTTTGTTGAAGGAATTCAATATTAAACTCAACTAAGAGCATGAACCACATCACCATATGGTGTTTTTATATGGCTTGGAATGCATGTACTTGAGTAGGTCATTATTGGTTATGACAAAAGTTTTATAGTTAAGAAGGTAGTGGAAAAGTTTGGTGGCCATAAAGACTAAGGACAAGCACAATCTCTTGGTGGGAGTATACTAATTTCTATAGTCTAAAAGGGTGCAGCTTATGTAATAGATGACTTACACTTTGTGTTTTTCATCCCAATGGGAAAAAATTACCCCTAAAGAATGGTTAGTGTTAGAGATATAAAGGTAGAAAGGTTGGTCATCCTAAGGGGGTGTGAGGATAGGTGGAGATAGAAGGTACTCTTTGAGTGAATCAAAGGCCTTTTGACAATAGATGTTTCACTTAAAAGAGATGTCATTTTTTAAGAGGAGATGGAGGGGTTGACATAAATATAAGAGTTGATAAATGAAGTGATTAATGGATTGGATCTTCCACTAAAAAATATATATTTTCTTAATATTTGTCAGAGGTAGCATCTCAAAGATATCTTTGATCTTGGCCAAATCAACCTTAGTTCCTTGAATGGAAAAGATGAAGCCAAAGAGTTTGCCTAACATGACCTCAAAAATACATTTATTGGGATTGAGGTATACATGATAGTAGATAAGTCTCTCAAAGATAATCTTGAGAATGACTAAGTGGTCCTTGAAAAGTTTGTATTTCTTGAGGAGGTCATCCACATAGTTCTCAATAATTGTGTAGATAAGGTCATAAAAGATGTAGGTCATATCATGTTAGTAGGTTGCACTAGAATTCTTGAGATCAAAGGGCATGAACCTATAATAGAAAGTCCACCATGGGGTGATAAAGTCAGTTTTGTATTGATCTTGAGGAGCAATCAAAATTTTATTATAACCTAAGAATCCATTCATGAGAGATAACATATGTGGGCAATTGTAAGATCAAAAAGTTGGTAAATTCTAGGTAGAGAAAAATCATCCTTTAAGTAGGTGAGGTTAAGGTCACAAAAGTCCACTTAAATATGTAGTCTCCTTGTGGCTTTAGTGATAGGCATTACGTTCGAGACCCATTAGGGATAATCAATGGGTTGAATGAAGTCGATAAAGAGGAGGTTTTGAAGCTCTTTTTTGATAAGAAGGTCTATGGGAGGATGCATTTATCAAAGTTTTTGTTTGACAAATTTGGCATCATGGTGGGTGGTAATGGCCAAGTCAATACCAGGCATATCAACATACGACCAAGTGAATGTAATGTTATATTCCTAGAGGAGGGTAGAGAAGTCTTAAAGTTCTTTAGGGGCAAGAGATTGGCCTAGTTTTATAATATGAGCATTTCCCACAGTGCCTATGTCAATATCCATATTTGATTAATTTAACATGGTTGAGGTCTCTAGAGGTAAGGATTTTTGGATAGAGGAATCATGTGAACCAAGGTAGGTGAGAATAGAATTGTCATCCTAGCATTAGAAGTGTTAATGGTAGGAGAGTCTTCTCCTACCAATTCAAGATGGATCAAAGGTATGGATATGGGTGCCTCTTCATTTTTATAGGTCAAGGGGATGACGATAATCATGTTGACAAAAAAAATTAGGTGGAATAATGTCCTCATCCTCATACTCAGGTGGAGGGGGTACTAGTGAGTAAGGGGTTTCTTATTTGATGATGGTAGTGGTAGGTTGTGTGGATTTCTTAGTATTGGGTAGAATGAATACAAGCCTATGGTTCTCATGAGGCTTTTAGGTCTCAATCAAGATCAATGTGTGTCATCCATACTCATATCATCTTAAGGAAAATTCTTTTTAGGAACACTTATAAGCATATATTTTGGCAACATCTGGGTTGTCCAAGTAAGAGAATGTAGAGGTGGATAGTTGTAGGGAAGAGGGGGTGATGGTAACATCAAGTAGATATTAGTTCCCCCATATTTAAATGGGTTTGATAGCTCAAAGGCCCCAAGGGAGTAATGGATCCAATGTTAGGGTCATAACCTTGTTGATGGTTGAGTTTCTTATACTCTTGGGGAGTAGGGAAAGCATTGAGGATAAGGAGTCAGTATTCTCTAAGGCTACGGTGGTGGAAGGTAAATTCCAAGGGATCAGTGGTGGGTATTTAGTCTATGGTAATAGAAGAACTATTATATGCCTCTATGGAAGGAGAATTAATGAATTTTTTTTCCATGGTTGAGGGCTTGGTGACAGATGTTTGGTTTGTTGATGTTAGAGGTAAGAGGATGTCATTAGGTTGGTAGGTCATATTGCATGTTTCAAAAAGGCTCGAGTCAACTTGTATGGTAACAACCTAACCCTCATACTTAAATTTGACACAATGGTGAAGGGTATAAATTACACAACCCATAATATGAATCCAATGTATCCCTAGCAAAAAATTACACTAGAATTCACCTTTAACCACATAGAAGAGTTTGAAGAGCATGCATGGTCTAAGTTGAATATGGAAGATAATAGTTTCCAAGGTAGTGGTCATGGTGTCATTAAAGGATTTAAGAACATCTAAAGTTTAGGTCATGACATTGTCTGGTAATTTGACTTGGTCATACACATGGGAAGAGATGATGTTTATGTTAGCCCCACCATCAATCATAACCTATTTGATGTGGTTTTGGTTGATGTGGGCAATATTGAAGAGAGGAGGATCTATATCCTTAGGGTGGATATAGGGTATATTTTAGTCCTTGAACGTAACAAGGGTGGAGAGTTAGAGATCACCTATGAAGGCCTCTATAGGTGGGGAGTTGCTTGGTCAAACCTTAATAACTTACATAGCCTCTATCATGGCCTAATGATGGTGAGGTGAGGTGGAAATGAGTTCATAGAGGCTCATCTTAGCTAGAGTTTGGTGAAGTTTCTTAAGAATGACACTCCTAATGGATTCAAAGGGGTTAGCCTCAAAGGTGCTTAAGATGGTAAATTTAGGCTTAGTTGAAGATGTAAGGGTTTGGATCTAGTTTGGTTAGGATGAGTTGGTGGGTATGTCCATGGAATAGACACTTTGGCCTTCCCTTTATCTTTTTGTTGTGATAGTATGACCACATTAATGGTATGGATAGAGGTGAAAGGTGTGATAGGAGTTTGGATATACTATCTATCATTTTAAGGTGAGAGTAGAGGATTAGGGATGCATTGGAAAATGGATATTGGGTGCATTAGTAGGGGAGTCAATATAAATTCATCTAATAAAAGATCATCCTCATCATAAAGGTAGTGGATAATGGCCTAGTGGTCTTTTTTATTCTTTATTCATGCCCAAGTATCCTATGTTAAGAACAAATTTGACAGTCATTATACCAATTTGGTTTCAAACCAAGAGGATTGAAGGGCTTGATATGGGGTAAAGTGAGACAAGAGGCTTATAGTAACCCTTGGAAAATGGTTTTGTAGGATTTAACTAGATGTGGGAAAAATCTAGAGGTTGTGGTGTTGGTTGGGAAGATGGGCATGTTGGTAGCAATAGGTTTGGTGAGAGAGGATTTAGGTAAGGTGGTGTTTATGGTCAATGGTTTTGGTTAGGGTATGTTCATTATTGGGGTGTTCAAGGTTGATATCATAGCTATTGGTAATCTGAGAAAGAGTGGTGCATCAAATAGTAGGTGGGCTGGTGTAACCAATAATGGTGGGTAACATACGTTAAATGGAGCTTTTTTAAGCAAAGTTGAGGGATGGGGCCCCTAGATAGAAGGCAAGGTAGAGGGAGGTAGAATCCTAGCCATGTGGATATTCAAAGATTTATCTTCCTTGGTTAGTTTTGGTTGAGGTTTGGGTATAGACTTGGATGAGGTTAATTGCACTTTCAAGGATGGGTAAACCAAACTTCATGTAGGGAAGGCATCAAGAGTTTTGGAAGGTTTTGTTGGTGGTTTGGTCATTAGAGAGGTGGTTGTTTTGGTTGTGTGAGAAGGTGAGGGGTTGGTAGAAATTTTGATCAGTTTAATAGGTTGTGTAAAATGATGGTTTGGTTAGTTAAGGGCCTACCATAAGGTTGGGGTTTGTTGATGTATGTAATCCCTAAATGTTGCTAAAAAGTGGATTGATCCATGTCTGGCTTTGTGACCATATCTAACTTTTAAACAAGTTTAGAAAATGGTTTGTATACTACTCTAGCATCTCGAGTAGTGGGTGTCAAGTATAAACCTATGGGATGATGAGGAGGATTAGAAGCCTCATCTATTTCATCAAGTAAAGGATGTACATTTGGACTAGGTGGCTACTCCATGAGGGGTATTTGTGAAAAAGTTGCTCCCCTAGGAATGATGTCCATAATTGTGGTTTATCATATGATTAGGGGAGATGGTGGATTAGGAATGGTTGTTTGTTTTGATAGGTTATTCAAAGGGTGTTTGATGATTCAAAATCCTTTATAAGTGAAGCTAAGGAAAAAGGAACCTCCTTGGTTTGGACCTTCAAAGGAAGGGAAAATGACTCCACCTGGGTGGGTGAAGTGGTGGAGAAGTAGGTAGGTTGGATGGTTGGTTCCCCATTGATCAGAATATTAAGGACCATATTGACCATGTGGGAATCATGGGAATATTTAGCTTGTGTGTCCTCATTTTTGGCAGGGGCATGGTTGGGAAAAAGCTTCTTAAAGATAACAAGAGATTGATTTTGAGGGGCATTAGGATTATCCAAAATGAATTCCCCCTTGTCAATAAAGCTCTAAACAACATTATTGAAAGTATTACATTAACTAACATCATGTCTAATTACCTAATGAAAAGCAAAAAGATTATTCTTATTGTACCAAGTAGGTGTTGGATGAGAAGAATCAAACTACTGAGAAGGTTTGATAGGAGGAAGTTATATGAGGTTATCTTTTATTAGTTTCTCTAGAATCAAGGCATAATATTCTCTAAGCAGAGTGATCTATTTTTTATTACTTTAGTTTGGGCTCTTTGTGTTTTGGCTAAAGGTAATGGGATAATAATTATGATTGACATTGGGTGGAGGGGTGGTTTTAAAGACAACTACATTCATAGTTCCCTTGCTCTTGGTTCCGGTGTTGGCTTGGTTGCCTGGTTTGGAGGAAGAGGTTTAGTTGGTCTTGAAGGTAGATCTTTTGTTTCATAACGTCAATTTTCCCTCATCTATGGCCTAGTTTTCTAGCTTACACACCATGGTAAAATATTCATCAAAAGTTATAAAGATTTGGACATGTAGTATAGAAGATATATGTTTGGCACAGGATCAAGAAAAAATATCTATAAGTTTAGGTTGAGGCAAAGAAAATGAAATATGATTAGTTAAGCTTCTCTAATGGGTGATGAAATTTTAAATAGACTCATCATCAAATTTTATAATAGAATAGATATTGGTGATAGAGACCTTCTTGGAAATGTTAATAGAAAAGTGATCTAAGAAGACTTGAGCTAGTTGGGTGAAAAAAATATTGAATGCCTCATAAGGGCACTATACCAGTCAAGTGTTAGGCCAGATAAAGACATGGGGAAGGTTTCAAGGAGAAGGGCATCATCATAATAAATCATGTAACATGCATGCCTAAAATCCCTAATGTGTTATTGTGGGTCCTCCTTGCTAAACAATTTGGTAAATTTTGAAAGCTCCCATTGAGGAGTGTAAGGTCTGATAGGGATAGAGGGATGAATAGGTTCATTACAAATCTGATCAAGGATAGGATAATATGAGCCCTTGAAATGGATGACTTGAGGTTTGTCATCTTGTCCATGAGCTCTTCATTAGGTCAGTTTGAGGTGGTGGACTAAAAGGGTTACAAGGTGGATATTATAGTTGAGATTGGGTAACATATGGGTAAATGTTTGGTGGTTAAGGGGTTGTCATATTTTGTAATGTGGATGTTAGAGGTTGGGTAGGTATTATGTAATGATAGGAGGATGATGGTGTAGAGTAGTGGTTACATACCCTTGTGGGTTAGGGGTGTATCCTAGATTAGGTGTGACGAGTATCTATTGAGGTATTTCAAAGGATTGGGCATGAATGGTAGTTGGGTTGGTAACAAAAGGATAGGTAGTGATGTTTGTGATAATAGGTGATGAAGTAGAAGGGATAGATACCCCTAATCTTGGTAAAGGGGTATTGACCAATGGGTTGGGTTTGATAGAGAGAAGGTTGGTAATGATGGTGATAGGTTCTCTAACAATAATTGGATCATGGTGGGTTAATGGTATGGTTGTTCCTAAGGTGAAGGAGTCACTGGTAGGGGAAAAATGTGTAAGGGTAGTGATTGGTCAGGTAGGTTGCTTTTTAGCTATGGCATCAAAGGGGTTAGTAGATGAAGATGCCTAGGTAGTTGAATTTTGGGTGGTGATTATGGCAATAGGGATACCCCACATAAGGTGGGATGGCATGCCATAAGGAGGATCCTAAGGTGGATTTGGAACTAGGTCATGGTGAGGGAATCTGCTAAGGTAGTGTTGGAGGGAAACTAGATTATTGTATAAAAAAGTGGTAAAGTCCATGTCTTCTTGGGAAAATACCTGAGGGAAATTAGGGATTCCTAATGGATGAGGTTAGTCTTCTACCTTGGAGATGTACTCTATAGATGAATTGGTAGAAGAGGTTGATTTGAGTGACAAGTTATGCTCTACTAGGTCTCTTCATTCCTAGCAAGTGAGAACCATACAATAAAGGGGGAGAGAAAACAAGAATAAACTCACCACTCAAATAAGAATAAGACAATAAAATTATCAAGGAAATCAAAACACACACTATAAAGTACATTAAGCCTAGAGGTTAGTTTTAATCTCACTTTTGGCTTATGCCTTAGTTTATGAGAATGTGTGATAGAAGTTGTATTTTAGATCATATACTATAGAATCAATATATGGTTGGTTTTGGGTTGTTTAGGTACTCAAATGAATCTACATTGGAATCAATACATGGCTTGGTATTCAGTTCCACCCACTCACTTGATGGTCTTACAACGATAAGAGTGTCAGGTGTTTAGCCAATATATATTGATATCTAGAGTTTATACTCAACCAGAGAGCTAATTTGGTTTTCCCCTTGGTAAATACCTCCAAGTAGGATTGTTGGGAAAGGGTAAGGTGACTACTAGGTGATGAAATCCTACTCAAGCCTTATTTCAAATTATGTTAATGTTTGATTGATGAAAGTGGTTTGGCTAGTGTGTGAAACAAAAGTGGTGCTACGATAAGATTTCTATGCTTTAATTCAAAGTGAAATAATGTTAAAATCATGTAATAAATGTAGTTTATTTTAATCCCAAAAGAACTTTTAGTTTCAATTATGAGCATAGATAGAGAGAAGAACATAAAAATGCAAAGAAAAATGTGAGTTAAGACTCTAGGTCCCATTGGACATGCCATAATGTTTCATGTAAATTTTTTCCTTAAGTTTTAGGGAAAAGAGAAAATAAAATTGATATGTGTATGGTTTAAAACCTATTTATTTGTGCATGCATTAAATCAGAAGATTTTGAAGAGATCCTATTTAGCTTGGGAGGAAGACCTGTAGATAAGAAAGCACTAAAACAAACTTATTTGTTAGATAGATAGTTGGGTGGATTTACTAGTGATAGCTAGATCTTAAAAGTGAGATCTTCCTTAGGGGATATCAATCCACACATTTTAAATAATTAAGTTCAAAAGATTAGAAATAAGTTACATCAATAATCAAAAGGTATTGAAATTGAACATATTAATGCTTGCTTAAGAAAATAGACAATAAATGATAAAATTAGTGATAAAATAATTAATAATAGTGATAAGGGGTTGGGTTATGCTTTATAAAATTTGAAAGAGGTTTTTGAAAAGGCAAGAACATAGAAAATCAGGTTTGGTTAAGGGTAAGTGGGCAAAAATAGCTTGTTGGTTTTCACTGCCATAGTAACCCTCAATGGTTAGGATGACCATAGATGGTTAAGGTGACTATCAGCAATCAAGATGACCATCATAATTTGGGTAGACCATCGATGGTTAGGTAAATCATTGGTGGTTACTATGTAAGCTCTAGGTTGGTAAATTGCTAAATAATGGGATCAAAAAGATGGAGTTTGGGAGATGGGCAAGGGATTGACTGATTATGAAATGGAAATAAAGAATGTGAATATTGACAAAAAAATACTTGTCTTACCAAAGGTTGATTGGGTGAGTGGTTGAAGTAGTTATCTTACAGGTGGAATCTAGCTTGATTCTAGCAGAGTAACAGTACTTGATAACTTGGTTGAGAGGTGATAGTAAGTTATCTTTCAATGAGATTGTTGATGACACTTGATAATGTTGATGAGGCTAATTGACCTACAAAATAAAAATATAGTATCCCTAAGTTATTGATAATTATTCTAGATGTATTTAACCTCTTAGGCCTCTCTCTCTTATAGGCACAAGTAAGAGGTGGAAGTGAAGGTGTAACTAGGTGATCTAAATATAAATTATCCATGTAAAGGCTCAAAAAAAGATTTATACAAGCTATATTTATAAAATTAATGTAGGTGATTTTCATGTGCTTTGTTAATGAGGTGGACCATGAACATTGATGGTTAGGGTTTTCGATGGTGATCAGCGATGGTTAGGTTCTAAAGGAAAGAGGTCTTGAAGGCTAGGCTAAGTCAGCTTGTGAATCTAGCTGTGGATGAGCTTGGTTAGGCTAATGTAGGTTGGTCCCAAGAGGCTCCTAACTAGGTTTAGGGGTATTTTTGACATTTGAAAGTGTAGGTGTGCATGTTTTTGGTGTCTACAAAGTCTACTAAACTTAATCAAATAGGGCACTCGATTAATTAGTCATATCCAACCATACCAATGAATACAATTATTCACATAGATAAATTCATATAACCTTATACACATGCAATTTACAATTTATAATTTTATGAGAAATTATCCAATGTTATCTAAGTCAATTTATCTCATCTACATAATCAAATTATTAATTACAAAATCACATAAAGATAATGTAAGCATTATACTTTCATAAGTAAAAAAAGATGATTGATAATAAGTCTTTGTCATGGTTCCCAACACATGATGAGTCTCCAATAAAATACTTGAAAGCCTCATCTAGATGTGACTAAAAACATACTCCTGACTCAAAGTTAGAGTATCCAAAATCTCATAATCATATAATGTAAAAGATGAACACTATGAAAAATGTGGCCTTACATCCCCATCCCCTTATGCAAATTTTTTCCTAGCTGAAAGAGGTGAGGGTACTAAACCTTCATAGGCACATCATCTGCCCAAGTAGCTTTTAATTCATCATATTTGTCCCACTAGACCTTGAACTAGTCTAAGTCTCTATCTTGAAGGGCCAGTATCCTATGCATTATAATCCTGATGGGATCTAAAATCAAAGCTTCATCGATCTCGACCAGCAAGGCCATCTAATCTAAAACATTATAAATGTTAGATACATACTAACAAAAAATAGAATCATGAAATACATCATTAAAATGATATATGTTGGGTGGTAATTCTAGTGAATAAGATATTAGGCCAATGGTCTCCAAGATCTCAAATGGACCTATAAAAAGAGGTTAAAACTTCAAACCTTTTCCATAACATATAAGATTCTTGTTTCGGTATCACCCTCAAGAAAACTTTATCACCAATATTGAAATGCTTATGAATTTTATTTGCATCAAGATACTTATTTTACTAATCCCTATCAATCTAAAGGTGCTTTTAGGTCTTACCTACTTGTTACTCAATGTATTATAACATGGCATGGGTGATCATGACTCTATCCTCAAGTTGATGCCAACTCATTGGGGTTCTCCAAGATCATCCACACAAATCGTAGAAATACACCATATTAATTAGACTATGATATCTATTATTATAAGCAAATTCAACTTTTTAAAAATATTTTTCCCAATGGGATTATTGTTCTATAAGATACATGTGAAACATGTCTTCAATAATCTAGTTAACTCTCTCAGTCTATCCATCAGTATAAATATCTGAGGAAGTAGTGTAATTGAGTTGTGTGCCCAATTCCCTCTACAAATAATTTCATAAGTGTGAATTATATGTATACACATAATATTTTTAAAATTTAATTGATTACTAACACTTTATTTCTTACAATAAATTTTCATGTCTCAATCTCTCTAAGTGCATACCCTAAGTGGTGCACTGAGAAAGGGGTGGGTAGACCATCAGTGCTTCATAAGATTGTTATCCCTTTTTCCACTTTCCATCTACACACTTGTCTACTAAAACCATTAACCCTAAGCTTGTTCTTCTTATTCCTACCTCCTTCAATATTTTCCTCTTTCCATTACTCCTTTTCTTACCTTAACATATTTTTTGACTGTCAATTGTATTGGTTTAACCCAATATAGTTTTGGGGTATTCTTTACTTTCTTGGTTTGTTAGCCTTTCAACCGACCTAACACAAACCTAGTAAATTATCCCCAAAAACACATTGGGTTGACTAGATCGAACCCATATAGCTAACATTCCTAGAAGGATTTAGGGTAAAATCCATCTATATATATAAGACCATTCCCCCAATTTCCTAGGATAAGAATTATTAGTGAAAAAGTGAGAGTAAACATCTACTTATTGGCAATTCTACTTGAGAATAAAGCTGAGGGTTCTACAATTTATTTGGAGATATGAATTTTGTCTTATGGAGAAGTATTTTGGATGATTAAATAGGTTGGGTAGCCTAGATTTATTTATCTTGGTTATCCTTACATACCACAACAATATCTTGCAAATCACCTTGGCCAAGGGAGAGATTGAGGCTCGGTGGGTTCTTCTTCAAAGGTAAGTATTCCTAACTTAATATCACTTTTATAAGAGTAGTTACATTTTGCATTTTTATTCTTATCTCCATGTATTTAGGAATCCATATACATTGGTGTGAGTATATGTCTTCTAATAAATATTTAGTTTAGTTGTTTGTTTTATTTCTTCTAACCCCTACTTTGTGCCACAATCTTTGGTGTGCACAAAATTAGACTTTACTTTATTTATATTAGAATAGAGTGAACATTTAAACCTTAGGAATCCATTAGGGTTGTTTTGTGATTGTGTTAGATTGTAGGCTTTGGAACCCTTCCTATCATGATGTGTTGTGACAAGTGATACAAGTGATCCCCTAATCAGGTCTAGTGGATCCCTATATTGGTCATGCTCCTGCTTAACAAGTGTATCCAAATTAGAAGTGTAGGTGTGATCTATCTTATCCTATCTAAGATTAGTTCATAGACATGATGCATTTTTTATTGCATATAGTATATACCATATTTGGATCTAAAATAATATTATGTGGAATCTCATGTAATCTAACAATGTCATCTAATAAGACCCTTACCACTGAATTGAAATTTTAGGTAGTCTACATGGGATAAAATTGGTCTACTTTGGTCAAATTATCCATGATGACCATAATCGTATGGTGATGATATGATGAGGTGGGTACACCTATTTTAAAAGCCATGCTAATAGTATCCCACATCCATTCAAAATATCATGAAAATATAAAAATCTTATTAGATTTTGATACTCGGCCTTAACCCTATAGCATTCTAGGTAAGAAGATAAGAAATCATAATTATCATGCCTCAAACTGACCCAATGATATAATTTCCATAACTTATAATGCCTCTTCTTAACTCTAGGGTGTGCTTGGTAAGGATCTTTATGAGATTCAAATAAAATCAGCTCATACAAACAACCTAATGAAAGAACATAGATAAACCTTTTATGGAATAAAAGGATATCAAGATCAATATGACAACCCTTTAATTTTATTTTTAGATTCAAACCATAATTCAATAGCTATCACTACAAAGTATGACTTCTTACATCAATTCACAAACTCATTGTTGATAACTCATGGTACCTCCTACTTAAGGACTCAACAGACACATTTCTTTTCCTTTGGTATAAAAAAATTCACAAATATATACGTACATTCGTTGCATATAATAAATTTGATGTGTATTGAGATTAGGTTGATTGAATGGATACTACAAACTTAAGTAGTCTATCTTTAGAACAAAGTGATGACCAAGAAAGAAGTGTCAGCACTTTAGGCAAGCATGAATGAAATCTACAAATTTTAAAATATATATGGAATATATCAACTCATAATACTTGATTTTTTGAGACTCATATGTGATCACTCTACCATCCTACACAAGAATAACTTACAGCCCTTATTTTGCTACATCAATGTAAATGAAGAATTCTCCTGTAGGATTGGTTATAAATAAAATAAGATCACTAGTGAATCATTCATTCAATAACTAAAAGGATTCCTCACAATAAATTTTCCAAACAAATTTATTTCTCTTCCTTTGATGTGAATTTATTGGATTCTCAATGAAAGAAAAAACTCCATAAAACATATATAATATCCTTCTAAACCCATGATTCTATGAACCTCGATAACATTTATGGGCACTAACCATTCCATAATAGCATGAATATTAAAGGTCTATACTAAAATTCCTTCCATGAGATGATGTGCCTTGAGTATTTAACCTCATAATATCCAAAAAAAATACTTCTCAAAGTTGTCAAACAATTGGTTTTCTCTCAAAACCTATAGGACTTGTCTCAAGTGGTCCTCACATTCTTCCTCATTTCATGAATATATCGATATATCATCAGTAAATATTAACACAAAATGGTCCAAGTGAGTATAAAACACTCCATTCATAATAATAATGAACACTCTTATTCCATTTTTTAACCTAAATAGTATGACCATGAATTCATAATGTCCATACCACATCTAAAATGTAGTCTTGTGAGTATCAGGTTTATGATATACAACTGATGGTATGTAGATTTCAAGTCTATCTTGGAGAACACTTTGTATCCCCACATATGATTAAAAAAATCATTAATTTTAGGTAAGGGATAATGATTATTGATTTTTACCTTATTCAATTGGTGGTAGTCCACATATAATTGAAGGGATTTGTCCTTGTTCTTTGTGAAGATGACTAGTGCTCCCTATGGGGACACACTAAGATGAATCAATCCTTTATCTAAAATTTTCTCAAGCTAAATATTTAGTTCACATAATTTATTTTTTGTCCTATAATCTAGCTCTTTTGAGATGGGATCAACCCCTAGTGTTAAATTAATCTAAAAATCAATCTCTTTTAGTGGGGGCATACATAGAAATCCATCTAGAAATACATCAGGAAAATCTTAGAGAATGGATGGTCATCCAAAGATGTTTTCTCTTATTCATCCAACCTAACACTTACCATGATGGAAAACAATTTAAAAAAAAAATTATGGTCATCAAAAGATGTTTTCTTGAGCTACATTATAGAAATAATGTGAATGGAAAGAGGCCTTTTGACTCTAAATATCACCATAAGAGTCCCAAGGTCATCTACACACTCGATAACATTATCATGGCAATCCAAAAATGATTTATGATCCATAATAAAATCCATTCCTAACACAAAACCTTATGTTCCTAAGAGTATAATACACAATTCTATCATGGTAGAAAAAACACCAAGATATAAAACATAATTGTTCACCAATGACCTAACAGACATCTTTGATCTAGTGGCCAGCACTACTACCCAGTTTTCTAACTACCTCATAGTTACCAACCCATAATATTCCATAATATAAGGAGATACAAAGGATTTTAGGACTCCTAATTCAAACAAAAATGATATAAAAACTCTATTAATTATACATGTGGTCTCAATGGCCATTGCATAATACTCATCTTGTTGGTCATCCATCACTACATAAAGCATGTGTCCTCAACCCACATCACTCATTGTCTACTCTAAAATTAGGGATTCATGCTTATTAGTAGTTTATGACCCAAGAGGACAATCATGTTCATAGTGATTAGAGGATCCACATGTAAAACACACACCTCTTTTCTAGTCTTTCCCTGAGGGATCTTCAAATGATCTCTGATCAATTGATGATGTTAATCTTGATGGTCTTGTCTTTGTTGATTGTTGAGTTTGCATAGGTCCAGCTTATTTTTAGTCTTGAGTCCTAGCCTCACTTCATCCTTGGTATTATTTATCCAACTAATTCTTACTTTAATTATGGCCAAAATGGTTAAACTTGTGTTGTTGTTGAGGGGTCTAGAAATGGATTTTGTTGTTCTCTAACCAACCATAGGTGAAGACTGCACACCTTCTAACCTTAATTCATGTGGAGATTTCATATTGCCTCCAAAATTTCTCTCTAACATCATGAGTCTTTCCTCTCAACTCCTCAACTAAGTATGTCTTTTCAAATAATGCTACCAATGTTGTGGGAGCTAAAATGCACACTAGACCAACCAACTCCAAATTTGGGCCTCTTATAAACCTATTCACTTTGATTATTTAATCCATATAACTTTAGACATACCATATCAAATCTAAGAAATAACTCTCATAATATGACACTATGCCACTCCACTATTAGAGGTCATGAAACACATCTACCTTCTACTGAACATACAAAGGGGAAAAGTAGTAGCCTATATAATGTTCCTCAAATAATTCATAGGTGAGGGAATTTGGTGTCAAGTGGAGCTTTTATTTCTATCCTTACCACCACATCTTAACTTCATATTTAATAAGGTGAGTTCCCAAATGGGTCTTCTCATTGGTCTCATAATTGTACATATTGAAACATACTCTCATTCTTTCCAACCAAGTATATGTTACAAATTCTTTCTAATTACCATTAAAAGTAGGAGGATGTAGTCTAATGAAATCATTTACTAATTCTCCAAGTGCAAGTCTAGGAGGACATTATAAGTTGCATGATTCCTAACATTCACCATGGTGATACAATTCACCTATATCAGCTTCTAAATGGTGATGTGAAGTACTTAGAGACCTTTCTCTATCAATTTATCTATGACCATCTTGGGAGTGTTATGGAGAGTGCCTCTCATCCTCATTCTATGTTATCGATAATCTCTTTTGAAAAACATCTCTCATCTTTTGCATGGCTAACAGAAGTTAGTGTATTGTTTCATTTATCCCTTTTATATTAGGAGGCTCATTCTCACCATTTTAATAATTATTTTTATGTTTTTGACATTCTCTCATCATTAAAAACATCAACATGATAGATATTACAGTTCATGTGGAAACTATAAATCCATAGAGAAAATCTAAATGCACAAAGCTCCTACTATAGTAACTTGAGATCTAATACCAAAATTTCATGCCCAATATTTTCTAATAAATAGGCATGACACAACCATTTATCAAACAACCAACCATATATATTAATGGATTCAAATCTATCATAAAATAAATATGCAATTCTTACAATTATCATTATTCCATAATTGGTGAAAGTTATTTATTAACAGTTCAAAATCTATATGTTAAAGATATAATCACTAAGAAGGGGGGATAAATTAGTGATTCCAAATATTTCAATTTCAATTTTAGTCCTTAAAAAATATTAAACAATTATAAAATATCAAATTCATCAAGAAACATTAACAAGAGAGCTCCTTCATTCAATGAATACACAAGATCAAACACATAACAAATAGTTCCTATGGGAAACCCTCATGGGGAATAAAACCCACTCTCAAGCCTGCAACACATGGACTACTTTCCTATAATAAATTATAAACAAGAGACTGATCAACTACTGTAGACCATCAAACCTTGATCATATCCTCCTGATCAAATACCTTTATTGACACCCCTATTTCACAAGGAGCAACTATCCCTAAAGAAGATCAAGTACTTTAGACCTTCCTTTGAACACCTCAATATTAGAATAAATGTCTTCAACACCTAATTATGGACCTTTATTTTCTAAACTCTACACAAACACTCTCTCTATCTCAAATAAACCTCTCACATAGGCATCTCACAATATCTCTCCTTCACTTAAACTATCCTCATATACACACTCAAACCTCTCCGCATATCATAAAACTACAATATCACTTTTTTACGTAAAAAAAACATGACCTAAATTTAATACACATATTCATAAATATATTCTACTTATTAACTCATCAACTAGTCACTCTACCTCTCCTTCGTTCTATAACTCTCACATACACCTTGCACTAGTCTCACTCTTAAGTCTTCCACAAGCCTAGAAATAATCATAAATAACCATCTATGATATATATATATATATATATATATATATCATGAATTATCAACATCTTTTTCATCCAAGATACATGCCTTAACCCATAAGGAATCTTACATGGGTCACACTTAAGCACTACTTTCTTTCAAATAGGCCTGAGTCACCTTTTAGGTCCTATGGAGACCCATTCATCTCTTTGACACTTATTCGATATATATATATATATATATATATATCATGAATTATCAACATCTTTTTCATCCAAAATACATGCCTTAACCCATAAGGAATCTTACATGGGTCACACTTAAGCACTACTTTCTTTCAAATAGGCCTGAGTCACCTTTTAGGTCCTATGGAAACCCATTCATCTCTTTGACACTTATTCGATCAAAATTAAAAATAGAGGAACACTTTACAACTCATAAACCCATTCCAAATGATCTATAGGTCATATTTAAGTTCCAAAAACCATCACAGTACCCTTATGCTTAAGCATAATTTGCTCAAACAACATTCTATGCACACAATCACCATGAATGAATACATAGTTGAATTTTAAACCTTTATTCATAATACATACACTTATTAAAACTTTAATAATGAAAAATATATATCTTAATGGAGTTTAAAACATGCTTTAATAGCTAATTCATCATGATATATTGAAACAACATCAAAATAAGCTCGAATAATCTTCTCATGTCACTTGCAGAACAAACACAGACACATAGACAATTTTGAACATTCATACTTTGAATGTACACACTTTAAGATATTAAAATTTATATTTATAAATGTGCCTTAGATTCATCTACCACTTTTATTTTTTACACCATGAGAAAATTCATCCTTTATTAAAAGATATGGTCTAAAAACCATAGACTAGTTTTTCTCTTTATCAAATTCAAATATTCAAATGTAAACGGTCATAGTTAAACATCTAACAGTTGACCTCATCTCATGAAATATAGAAAATTTAACTCAATGAGCTCCATTGATATTTGTATATCAGTCAGGTCTTTATCATATAGTTTTCACCATTTGATCTTTCTTATAACCCCCATAATCATGACACTTGGCACCCTCATGTGCATTTTGAGCACTGTAACTATTAAACAACATGCACTTCTTACCATCTCACTCAACATGAAATAATAGATTAAAACTATATGATTTCCCATGAACCTTTGGATCTTCATTTGGTCATGATATTTAACTCATGCAAAATAGACTATGGGGACCATTGCAATCTATTTGAGAAGCCAACTTTGAACCTCAATAACTTTTAACTCACTCACTCACATGATATCAGATTTGGACCATATGATCTCCTCTCATAGGATAATCTACCCATGTGACAAAATGATTCTAAAACCCTCACACATATTATATATAATTACATTAAAATTCCCACTCAAATTTTTCTACCACAAAGCCAACTATGTCAAAAACTTGTTTGGAAATTTTGCACATGCATATGTTTGGATGCACTTCAGTGCATGATATAAAATTTAGAAAAAATCAACTAGGATAAAAAATAAACAAACCCATATGATCATTTTATTTTGAAATATACACATGTGTGGGATATACCATCAACAAACTACATACTCATCTCTTTCTTACCTCACATAAATTTGGCTATGTACGGGGAAACAATCTCAAACTACCTAGGATCCTAAATTTGCACTTTCATATCTTTTATTACACTTAGGTGCATAACCTAAGATTTATCACATAATAACTAGGAATAATATTAAACAAACCCATGTGACCATTTCCTCTTGAGAAATCCATATGTGTGAATTTTGACATTATCAACATTCTCACTCAGCTTTATTTGAACATAGAAAACACTGTTAAAATGCCTAAGAGCCCAAATTTACACCCACATATCTTTGAATATGTTTAGGTGCATGAACTAAGATTTAGTGCATAATAACTAGTGACTAATTTGATCACAAACATATGACAAACTCCCCCTAACTCATTCACATGTGGCAATGGTCACATCAACAAATTGCTTACTTAAATTTTCTACCACTAGACCCAGAATGTCTAGATGGAAATAATGATCAACCAAATGAAATCCACTTATGCACACAAGAACTAAAAGAATATAGAACATCTTATATTACCCATTTCACATGATCAATACTCCATAATCATCCCTAAACATCTCTAACTATGAAAAAATTGAAGATCAACTAAGCCAACTTCAAACACATTAGGACAAACATATTTCACACTTTGTCATTATCATTTAGACTATCAAGGCACTTCATCCACTCACTAAGACACCTCTATGACATCATTCAAACTTCTCTAAAAATATTCCCCTTTGTCATTTATGTTAACATACATCATTCATCTCACCTTCCTTCTCTCTCTTCAAGCACTCTCACAATAAGAAATTTCTCCCCCTTTGACACAATGACAAAGTGGGCAAAATTTGATCTTGAGGACCTAAAAATACCATCAGTAGCAAAGGAACATCTTATAAAGATGATAGAAACTCCCCATTACCTTGATCTTACCTCTTATTTCCTTGACAATATCCTCTTGATCCATGCCAACACTCTTTTTGAACCAAGCACAGTAACCAATGAATAAGGAACATACAAAAATATTGAAATCTAATGAAAATCACCAAGAATCATCTAAAAGGAACTTCCCCTAAGATTTTTTATCTATTGAACCTTGTAAGCATATTTAGATCTCCATATACCATGATAAATGACCATACAAGCTTATTAGCCTTCTCTATTAAGCTTAAAAAAACTCATGGCTTGATCTTTTGGAAACATTGATCAAAAAGCACCCTTCTTATTAGGCATGTCTAGTCTCCTTGTAGCCCTATTTGGAACATGCAGAGCCCATAACTTTTAGTAGACATACCATCAAGATGTAAAAATTCATATATAGAGAAATCTCATATGTCCCTTCAAAGACACCAATTTAAAACAATTATCTCAACCTTTGTAACATACTTCCTTCAGAAACCAACTTGCTAACTAGGCCTCCATCTTGACAAAAACATGAATAATTTGAAAAGCACAAACCTTCAGATATATATATATATATATATATATATATATATATATATATATATATATATATATATATATATATATATATCTTGATTTTACAACCCATTTAGCTCATTCATCCTATTAAGAAGCCTCAGACCTCAAATCATAAGGCAAACTACTTTTCTAACAGAGCCCAAAACCCTAGAATCTTAAAATAAACAAGGTCAACTAACCTCCTTTAGGTAAATGCACACCTCTAAAACTTATTTCACACCTATGGACACCCATAATACACTTTTGAACCAACATTTTATCCTTCACGCAATTTGGATCCATGACTTCTTATAACCCATTTTAGGCCTGCTTGCCCTTAAGCTACAAACTGAGAAAACCAAGAGCACTCAAAAATATTTAATTTCTATTCAACATACCTTTAGACCATAAAAATATTGGATCACATCATAAAGAAGTGCATATAACTTTCTAAACACCAAACACCTATTGACATTGTAACAATCTCATTAGGCCACCTAAAAACACTCATTTAGACCTTGTATTATAGTTCCTTCACAAATCTCTAGAAGAAGATCATGATCTTGTTTCTCCCCCTTAACTAAATACCTTTATTGATTGGCATTATCATTCTGAGCACACAAAGTTTCTTCTGTACAAGAAAATATGTCTCCTAAAAAGCATAGGTAGAGACACCCTACTTCATAATGTCTTAGAACAATGTGAAACTTGGAGTTGGCCACAACTCCTCATATTCCTTCTCCTCCTTAGTCATCTAATACTTGTAGTTATTTTTCTTCTTTTAAGGATTAATATAAGTAAAAAAATCAACCACCACAACATTCTCCTTCTCTTTAAATATTGAATTGATAATATATTAGGAATTAAAAACTTTTAAACTACATTTAATATGACCATAAATCAAATCTAAATTATGCACTATCATGCATCACACAAATATTACTCAAATCATAGTTATTATGAAAGCATAAAAGGAGACAATAATATTTGAATAACACATAGAACACATATATTGTGGTTCACCCAATGTGGGCTATGTTGATGATTTAAAATTGCACTTGATTCTAATCAACAACAATGGGAAGTTTCAAGATGTGGGACTTGCATCTTGAAACAACCTCTAGATTTTAGAGAAGCGGGTTCTTCTTTAAATCAAGTAGATACTGGGAAAAGGGATAGGAATTTAAATCAAAAACACAATGCAAGAAAGAAAATCTAATCTATGGTGATGCACCTGAATGTAATTTGACCTTAATCCCAAGCACAGTGAGACTATATGTAGGATTCATTTACATTTAAGAGCAAACAAGTGCATGATCAAAGTAAAAGATTGAAACAATAGAAACAGAGGCTCACAGTATAGACTTCTTTTGTTGAGACATAGAAAATGTTAACAAAGGCATAGGGTTCAATCTTCTTATTTAAATTTTCCAATTACATAAGAGGTGTGGAAACACGTATAGTTATGTAAACCTTCCAACTCAAGAAAACAAGACAAAAGCAAATGACATTCCTAATCACAGTTCTAGAAAATCTATAGTCTAGACTACTTCTACAAATGACACAGATAATATCCATAAAGGCATAGGGTTCAATCTTCTTATTTGAATTTTCCAATCACATAAGAGGCACAGAAACACGTATAGTTATGTAAACCTTATAACTCAAGAAAATGAGACAAAAGCAAAATATATTACTTAGCCATAGCTCTAGAAAGTCTAAACTTGTTACAATAATTCTCTCTCAAAAATTCTCTCTAATCTTGATTCCCTTCTAGTGACCTCTGCACCCTTATTTATAGCCTCAGATCCACTCCAGATTGTCTACTTGTTCCAAATCTAATGGCTCAAATCAAATATTCCTTGACTGAAATAGCAGTTCATTGGCTAAAATAGATTGCCTGACGCTCCCTTCTCTTGAATGCTAGGTGACACTTAGCCAATTTCCTCTTATTACTTTAGCAACCACTAGAGGATGACACTTTTCATGTTTTGTAGTACCTATTGAAGACATGTGGCACTTTTCGAGTAACTTATACTCTTTTGTGTCTTTGCTCAGCCATGTTCCACCTTTGGCACTTGTCACTATCCACTTTCTCAAAACTTCAACAGCTTAAAAGATAATAAGATTCATGGCATTTCTTTTGAAAGGGACATCAAGATAGGTGTCAATCTCTAGTTCTTCATTAAAAGACACATGGCAATCTCTGCTTCTCTTACCTGGGTTACGTGGTGATCTCCATTGCTTGTAGTTGCTTTTTTAGAAACCTATAGAAGATGACACATGGCGGTCTCCACTGCTTGTATTTATACCATAAAAATAATTTGGGTCTCATTTCACATTTACATAGACAGTGACACTTGGTGGCTTCTTCTCACTTAAGAAACAAAATTTGGGACCCACCAAAGTCTTTGTTATATCAGCGAAGCAAAGATGAAGATAATTCAAACTGCAACATGTGGTGGCTTCTACTATCTTTTGTTGGAGTATGTGGTAGCTTCTGTCACTTTTAGAAAAGCAAAATTGAGACCAACCACGACTACCACTTGGCACTTTCTACTTGATCTTGATACTTAGCTTTTGAAACCTTTCACTAGAAAGAGATGAAATGCAGGTGTTGATATGAAACTACAGATGACAACACTTGGCATGTTCCACTGAGAAGGATGAGACACGTGGCACATTTTGACCAACTCACAAAACATATAGAAGGTGCCTCAGATGACAACACTTGGCAGTTTCCACTGAGAAGGATGCCTCAGATGATGACACTTGTTAGTTTCCACTTTTCCCAAACACTTAGACAAAAATGGATCAAAAGAGAAATAGAGCTTGTGCTCTATTTCAACACTCTACCATCTCAGACCATAGTATGTGAAGGCAAAATTTCTCAGCACACAACTGAAAAATAGAATGCAATGCAGAGTAAATTTTTACTCTATAATTATTGGCAATCGTGAGGACTTTTGAGCCTGCTCAAAAAGAAACCACAACTCCCGCTAGATCAAAATTTCAAAATCACAGTTTCAACAATGTTGTTTGGTAGGCAAACCACTCTTCATTAGATAACCCTTGCTTATTCTACAATTTGTTGAAGGCCAAATCAATGTTAATGATATCCTTGTGTGAAAAATTTTGTAGAATTTGAATAGTATCCTTCAATTTGAATTTGAGTTGGGAAATAGGAACCAAGATAGCTTCTGTTTTAAGGACTAATGAATCATCCTTGAGATCTTAGAAAATTGTTTGATCATTCTATTTTGCCAATAGCAATGGTTCAATTTGTTCTACCATCAGCACAGTATTGTCATTAGGAAATGAAGAAGGAAGACCTAATTGTACAAGATCTTCAACATGCCACTTCATTTCATTGATTCCTTCCTTCATGACATCCAGAAGCTCCTTGCAACTATTGGTTGTGGAATTGCAACTAAGGACCTCATTTACTCTCTTGGTAGTGATCATTCTATCATTAATTCCTATTGCTGATAGTGTTGCATCTGTTACATCATACAGCTTTTGTAGTAATGTTTGTGAGTTTGTTACTCTCTCAAAGACCGTAGCTAGAGTATTTACAACTAAACTCTCCACCTTTTTGCACAATTCTTATGCATTTAGTAAGAAGGTGAGAGAAGGACTGATCTGATTAATATCCAAAGAGATTCTCTTCCACATGGATTAATATAGCTCCCTTATCAGACTTAATACTCTGACACTCTTTACCCTGTTGGCCAGCTCTAGTGTCAATTGTGCTGCTCTCTATTACTCTAAGTGAAATTGGGCTATTATGACCACAATAGTATTCTATTCAGCCAGTAGCTTTTTTTGTAATTAGGTAACCTATAATAGGTGTTCCTCACACTTTTCTTGCAACACTATTTTTTTGTGCCTAAGGGTCATCACCGCATCCTTTACCTATTGAGCACTACCTTTAAAGAATCATTTTGGGCCTAAACTACCTGGTGCATCTGAAGAGAAACAATATTTTACAACTGTTTATTTAGATTCTCTATTTCATTGTTTTTACTATTGATCTCTGAGGTCAAACTGTTACATTTTGCCTTTTCCTTGGCTAACTCAGCTTCCATCTTTTGCAACCTTCTTGATATCTTTAAGTAGTCTTTAGTAACTACAGAAGTGGATTCTGTTAGTAGCTCAACTTTGTCCTACAGCCTAAAGAGTAAAACGTTGATAGCTACTACATTCATTATGTAATCCTCTAGCTACATTTACTCAACTGGCTTTATTACATTTAGCGACAAATGAGTCACCGTCAATTGCTACTAGATGGGATCAAATTGTGACTGCAAATGGGGTGTAGCCAAAGCTTTATTATCCTTAATCTTCTTCTTATCTCTTCAGGCTTCCCTTGCCTTCCTAGTAGCATCTACTTGGATCTGGAAGGTGGAAGGAGAGGCAATGTGCCCACCCATAAAAAGATGTCCTTGTGGTAGACAATATTGAATAGCCAATTGTTGGCTATGGGCAATCTGAGGGAAAGTTTTCTTGGGAATAAAAGGGGAGAAATGAGGTAATGTTAAGGCTTAAGGTGGCATTGATGGGATGAAGTGAGAAATGGGAATGGTAGAAGTGATAGGGGAAGAAATATGCTAAGAAGGAGAGGGAGGAATAATACTTACTTGAGGAGCAATTATAGCACCCTGTAATTGGTGGTATGAGGTGTCTGTCTCTTCCTCTAAAGCTAATTGAAACTACACCCTCTTTCATTTCTTGGGTGTCTCTTCTTCTGGCTACATTTTTTCTCCTTTCAATGATGCTTGTGGGGAATTGGGAATATCTCTAATCGAGGCCAATGGGGAAGCTTGTGATGTTGAAGGCACAACACTTTTTTGCATTTCTATGGTGTTAAGGGATTGAGGCCAAACTGATATAGTTGTTGTAGCTATAGTTTGCTCTGAGGCTTGTGATTCTTGGCTTGACCTAGCCCTAGCTTCCTACCCTTCACTCGGTAAATTACTTGTCTCTGGGATAGATGCAAGGGAGAAATGACATTCATCCCATAGTTCTTCCCATCTTTCATTTGTATCTACATTCCCAAAAGAATGGGTTATTTGACAAATTTCCTGCCTATACTTCCAATAGGCCTCTATCATCTCAGTATCCCAATCTTTATTCTTTAAATCTCTCTTTAAGCAAAAAGTTATTCTGACTTTAGGATCATAATCTTTGTATTTAACATAGAATGTCTCCCATGGTTTATTTTGTGGAAGTGGCAAGTCTGTTAATTCAACATAAAACCTAGGATTGTCTTCCCTAGGATTTTTCCTAGTTTCCCAAAAAGGGTAGCCCTCATGTGCAATTTTGATTGTGACTTTGTTAGTTCATATCTAAGAGGCTATGAAATCATTTGGATCATAAACCTATTTGTCCTTTATTAAAAGGAAACCCAGAAAGGCTAGCTTTCTGAGCAATACAACTTCAGCATCTCTAGTTTCCAAAACCATGCCGTTTGTCATCCATGGTAGATTATACATTTTTCTTTTCCTTTTCCCCAAGCCAAAATCATTGTCAATTATGGATACTTGTCTGGTGACCTCTAGGAATGTTAACCTAAGAGTCAAGATCTTAGGTATCAATATTGGTTCCCCACAAAAACCATGGACTCTTGTAATGATATGGTGGGATCCAAAATAGAAATCACAAGGAATTGGGAAACTAGCTAGAAGATTTGAAACATTAGGGAATAATATATTAATAATTGGTTTGGGACTGAGGTGGAAAAAAGCAAGAGTGACAAATAATTCCCAGAACTCATATGGGTCACTAGTCTTTGACAAAATGTGTGTCTATGAAAACACAAGAATGGTCCTTTGGAGATCAAAATCTGGGTCATACATGTTAAGATACATATGTTGGGAAAAGAGATCAAAGTTTTGGAAAAGCATGAGGTGGAAAAAATAGGAAAAATACCTAAACACTCCTTTCCATTTGAAATGAGCCAATTGTTTTACCATTGAGAAAGCAATTTGTTCAGAAAAGTTGAGCCTATACTCTTGGGTTTTGTCAATGGTCTTCAGCCTAAAAAGGATAGCCATTTGTTCTGCATACGCTGCCATATCATCTTTCATGCCAAAGATGAGATCCATCATAGACAATGCATCTTGGCTATCCTGTGTGAATTGAGCTCTTGGTGAAGGGAGTGTGGGTACTGTAGTATCATCATCACCCAATTGTAACTTAGATCTCAAGAACCTTGTCTGAGTTTTGATATTTGCCCACATTCTTTGCATATTGGCAAGAGTGGGAAATGTAGCTGTATTGTCATGATGCAGGGCTAACATATCACTAATAGCTTGCAGTGTGATTTGCACTATGAATGGCCTTCATTGAATAGTTCTTGAAGGTACATGAAGCAATTTTACACATAATTCAACCAGGTCGGGGCATGAATGCACAGTTGGGACAATGAACTGAGCCAGTTGTGAGGTCCATATCCTCATGGTGAATGTTTCAAATTGCCCTACTCTGGCCCTTTATAGACACCTTTGATGTTCCCCTTCTCTAATATTTTTGCCACTGGCTCTCTCAAGAATTGCATCCATGATGCCATCCGCATAATCTTTTATTTTCACTGAATCACTTATTGGGCCAGCTTCAGGAAACCTGGTCCTTGGATAGTTCTTCAATGGTTGTACAAAAGCTGAAGCATATGATTTACTTGTAAGAAACCTATCAAGAGATTCATACATCCTAGCTCCTTATTGTGAATATTGTGCCCCCTCCATCTTTGTATCTCCTCTGTGGTAACTTGTATGAACTTTTGCAAAATAGAGATGCTTTTGTTGAAGCAATTTTCTAAGCATAGAAAATGCAAGTAGTAGGATATTTTCACACAGATACAAGAATGTATGAGAACTTGTAAACTTTAACTCTTGTTAAGAGTTATTTATTGACCTATCAAGTCTCAAAATGGCATTAAACTCGGATAACCATTAACAGATCCTACTCAATCTTTATGGAATAGTGGGATAGACACATTATGTAAGTGGTAGCGCAAGGTACCTTGGGGATTTCTATAGATTTGAAAGACATTCAATGTATTGGAGAATTTTTTGAAATTTTTTAAAATTTATGAGTTGTCGACTACGTGTTTAAAGAACACTAATTTAAAAGAAAGTGAGAAAACAACAAAATGGGAAAACAAAGTAGGAAAAAAAAGCAAGAAAACAAAACAATACGAAAAGGGAAACTACCTAACTACATTAATGAAGCATCTTTATCTCCCTCCTGGATCAAAAGTAGAATTTCTAAATTCTCTTTCATGACAAGTCAGCTTATGTTGCCATATAAGTGATTGAATTGGGTATGGCTTTGGTGAATTACCCTCAGTGTATGCCTCATTGATTTGCCTGTATTCAAGTGAGTCTGAGTCAAACATGCTTCCAACTTATATAGACTTTTCTTGTTCTTGGAAGCTCATTGAATATTTGCTCTTGATATTGGCATGTCTTACCAAGAAATCAATTAATGACTTAATTCCTTCTGCTTCAAATTCTAGTTCTACTGCATGATCATCCACCTTAATAAATTCAAAATTACCAATATCTTGAAAGGATAATTTTGAAGGTTTTTAATAATTTTGCACATGTAATTGAGGCTCAATGTTGTGCCGCTTATCTGTAACCGGTTCACAGTTATCTTGAAAAATGGTATAACTAGACTCAATGATTTCAAACAAGTCATTTAAATCATGGTCCAAGAATTTTCCATGCTCCTCCTCATCATCTTGCAAAGTAAGAAGAAAGTTAGAGATTATTTCTTCTTCATCATGGGTCAAAATATATGCTTGTGATTTCTCACTAGGAATCTGGAATTTGTAAGTGACTTGAGGATTAATAGAAGAAGTATCTTTTGAATTTTCTTCCTCCAGAACATTTGGAATTCTATGATCTTCATCAAGGATAACGTAAGTGCCCAGACCAATGGAGTCATAATTTCCATATGGGTCACTTTGCATCATATCTAATAAATGATCATTTTCTTCTTCTTGATTATACACAGTCCATTCACCTAGCTCTTCGACAAAGACCCTCTCTTCTTTATTCATCATAGCATGGGCTGCCTCTAACTTTGAAGTTGGCTCATTAGTGATGTGATCCTTATATAATGGCTCAGACAACATCTTCATCTTTGAGCCATATTTGGTTTTTAAGATGAGATGAGACAAATCAAGGGACATATATCCCCTTATTTTGGTTGTAAAGTCTCTTGATAAACATAAGCCAAAAACAAGAGGTATATCTATCACTACTACATCCTGATTCACAATTATATTGGGATAAGCATATAATTGTAATTTGAGTTGTTTGATTCTCCCTATGGTTTGTACTACTTTGCCATCTACTTGTATGACCACTTTAGTGAGTGGTTCATACTTAATCTCTAAAGCATCAACTATCTACTTGGGCATTACTATTATACTAGCCCCTAAATCAATCATTGCATTATGCAACAGTTTCTTGCCAACTATTACACTTAAATAGAAGGGATCTAGTTTGGATTTGCTTACCTCTGTTGTATTATTTACTAGGGTTGTTGTCAGTAGATGGACTGTATCTTTGAGCTTTTCTTTCCCAGCAAGTCCTTCTTTGGTAACAGTACCTTTGGGCACTGCTTGGCCTTATAGAGCTTCTTGTAGTAGAGTCTTCTATTTAGGAATAACCAATATATCCCATATTAATACTTGTGATGGAGTCTTCTTCAATTGATCCACCACATTTATTGGTCCCAGAGTCTGAGCTTTTTGAAAATAGGGCTATCTTGTTTTTTCCTGAATTTGGGTTGGAGTCCCTTGATTTTGCACCAGCTGAGGCACTTCTTGTCTGACAGCAGCGTTTCTTTGTCCTTGAAATGGAGGATTCTCCATGACTTGACTATTTACAATCTCAGGCTATTCCACCATCCTTCTCTTTGATCTAGTGTAATAATTAGATTGCACCACTAGTTTTTTGGAGGTAGATGCTTCATTCAAGAAAATCGATTCTTCATCTTCAACCCATGAGAACAAAGCATGATCTGGGCCTATTTCTTCCTCTTGTTGTAAGGACATCCCTTACATCTGAGCCACTAGGACTAAATTTTGCATACCAGAAGACTAGTAAGCTTGATTTTCACTAGAACTTGCAAATTGACCATCCATTCTTCTTTGTTTTGCCACCTTTTGTTGTGTATTACCCATACAACAATCTCTAGGTGCATGATCATTGTTACAAGGGAAACACCAGGAATTAGTGTTATCTACATAGTTATTTTGCCTTGGAACCATCTCCTTATTTGAATTAGGAGGAATAGTCTGTGAGGGTGTGGGGACTGCAACCAATTGGTTTGCTAGCTAATGGTTAGTTTGTCTTAGAGGACCCTGATATTGGTTTGACTGAGATGAAAATTTGTTTCCTTGATAGCCTTGATATGGATGCCTAGAAAAGGTATTTTGCTATATTTTTATATTAATCAGCTCTTTAGAAAATGTCCTTAGGATATTCTTAATATCATCTAGCTCTGATGACTGAGTGGGGACAATTTATTTACCAAATGGTTGAGTGTAAGTGTACATAGACACAGGTGGGCTTATAGATTTAAGAACTTCTTGAGGTAATGGTAAGGAAATTTCTAGGAACATGGGCATGGGAGGCCTTGGAGGTAACTTTCTAGCATTCATTAAATTGTTCTCAACCCTGACCACATATTCATAGGCCTCTGGCAAAGTGTGTCCTCCAAGTGATTGAATCATAATAGATATATCTAAATTCAAAGCCTTAAGATAAAACACTATGGCCATACTTGGTAATGGTCTAGTTGTAATAGGGATTCTATCCCAAGTCTTTTGAAATCTGGAATTAAAGTCAGTCATGGCTTCTTGTGGTCCCCTTTGAATGGTGATTAACTGTTGTAACAAAGAAGACTTATCACCTTTCTCTGTAACCATGCAGATATGGTATTTGGGGTCAAAGATCGATACCATTCTAGAGCCTTCCCTTTAAAAGAAGCTGCTAATAATCTTATGGCCACATTTTTTGTGTGACAACATGTATAGCACAGACATCTGATACATCTTGAAGATGTTCCTTAGCTATTTTAGAGTCTTGGCCATTGAATTTAGGTAGAGCTTTTAAGGCATTCACTGGGATAGGATCCCAAATGGCTAGTGGTGTTGGGAGGACTAATGGACTACTAGTGTTCCAACTCGCATAATTTCTTGGGGGTATAGGGGCTCCCATATTTTCTCTGGGTATTGGTACAAACTGGTTGGCTTTTTTCCTTGGACGTGTTACCAAAGGTGGCAAAAAAATACCTAGATTTATAGCAAATTATGATCTAGTGACTGGTCCATAGCTATGACTTCTCGTAGCTCTTTGGTTCATACAATCTTGAAAGAGACTTTAAGATTGATCCCACCGAGCGTGTCAAAAACTATTGATGATTTAAAATTGTGCTTGATTCTAATCAACAACAATGGGAAGTTTCAAGATGTGGGACTTACATCTTGAAACAACCTCCAAATTTTAGAGAAGCTGGTTCTTCTTTAAATCAAGTCGGTACTGGGAAAAGGGATAGGAATTTAAATTAGAAACACGATGTAAGAAATAAAATCTAATCTATGGTGATGTGCTTGAATGTAATTTGACCTTAATCCTGAGCATAGTGAGACTATATGTAGGATTCATTTACATTTAAGAGCAAATAAGTGCATGATCAATGTAAAAGATTGAAACAATAGAAACAAAGGCTCACAGTATAGACTTATTTTGCTGAGACATAGAAAATGTCAACAAAGACATAGGTTTAAATCTTCTTATTTGAATTTTCCAATTACATAAGAGGCGCAGGAACACATACAGTTATGTAAACCTTCTAACTCAAGAAAATGAGAAAAAAGCAAATGACATTCAAATGATGCAGATAATATCCACAAAGGCATAGGGTTCAATCTTCTTATTTGAATTTTCCAATCACATAAGAGGTGCAAAAACACATACAGTTATGTAAACCTTCTAACTCAAGAAAATGAGACAAAAGCAAAAGATATTACTTAGCCATAGCTCTAGAAATTCTAAACTTGTTACAACAATTCTCTCTCAAAAATTCTCTTTGATCTTGATTCCCTTTTGGTGACCTCTATACCCTTATTTATAGCCTTGGATCCACTCTGAATTGTTTGCTTGTGCCCAATCTAATGGCTCAAATCAAATCTTCCCTGATTAAACTAGCATTTCATTAGCTGAAATAGATTACTTGACGCTCCCTTCTCATGAATGCTAGGTGACACTTAGCCAATTTCCTCTTATTACTTTATCAACCACCAAAGGATGACACTTGTCATGTTTCATAGCACCTATTGAATACATGTGGCATTTTCCACATAACTTATACTCTTCTGTGTCTTTACTCAGCCATGTTCCACCTTTGGCACTTTTCGCTATCCACTTTCTTAAAACTCCAATAGCTTAAAAGATAATAAAATTCACGACATTTCTTTTAAAAGGGACACTGGGATAGGTGTCAATCTCTACTTCTTCATTAAAAGACACATGGAAATCTCTGCTTCTCTTACCTGGGTTATGTGGTGATCTCTGATGCTTGTAGTTGCTTTTTTAGAAACCTACAAAAGATGACACATGGCAGTCTCTACTGCTTATATTTATACCATAGAAACAATTTGGGTCTCATTTCACATTTACACAGACACCAACACCTGGTGGCTTCCACTCACTTAAGAAACAAAACTTGGGACCCACCATAGTCTTTGCTATATTAGCAAAGCAAAGATGAAGGTAATTCAGACCGTAACACATGGTGGCTTCCACTTTCTTTTGCTGGAGTACGTGGCAGCTTCCGTCACTTTTAGAAAAGCAACATTGAGACCTGTTGTGACTACCACTTGGCGCTTTCCACCTGATCTTGGTACTTAGCTTTTGAAACCTTTCAATGGAAAGAGATGAAATGTAGGTGTCAATATGAAACTATGGATGACGACACTTAGCACATTCTATTGAGAAGGATGAGACATGTTGCACATTTTGACCAACTCACAAAACATATAGAAGGTGCCTCAGATGATGACACTTGGTAGTTTCTACTGAGAAGGATGCCTCAGATGATGACACTTGTCAGTTTCCACTTTTCCCAAACACTTAGATAAAAATGGATCAAAAGAGATAGAGCTCATGCTCTATTTCAACACTTTGCCATCTCAGACCATAGTATGCAAAGGCAAAATTTCATGATGTGTGACTAAAAAATAGAATGCAATGTAGAGTAAATTTTTAATCTACAGGCTACATCCACCAAAAAAATTCTTAAATAAAATTTTAATCATAAAACAAGATTACAATGAAATCTCACAGAGATAGAATATCTCTTGTATACAATGATGCACAAATGAAATGTTACACTTTCACCTTCAATTGCACAATATTTTATCTCACAATTTGATATACCACACCCTATAATAAACACCTACACTTTGAAAAAATATCTACACTTTGACTCTGATCCTCAAATCCACACCCTGTAAATAAACCGTCAACCTCTAAAGGCCACACCACACTTGTATATATAACAAATGAGGGAAAATCCATAAAATGAGGAGAAACTCACCATGCTTATCCAAGATAAGCATAATCCACTAAAATACACCTTATTTCCACCTCATCAAGCTCATCCAAAGTCCCATCTAAAGAGGAACATGCCATGTTTATCTCTCCACCTTTAAAGGCACATTTTCCATCAACATGTGATCACAACCAACTCCTATAAATAAGGAAAGAATCCCATTTTACAATAAACAACTAACTCCCTAAGATCAAGGAAGTCAACATGGAAAATAAGAATCTAACAACTAACTCCACAAAATATGGAAACATAGAAATTAGAAAATACTAGGAATATTCCACTCATATGTGGAGCAAGGTTCCACAAAAGGTGGATTAGGGAAAACTATGCTCCCCAAATTTGTGGACCTCTCTAGGCCCCAAAAATATACTCCCAAGGTCATGTGATAGCCCCAAAGGGATCCATACTAAATAATCTCCCACTTGGAGACCATTTCTTTTGAATAGAACCTATCACTACTCCATGACCACTAAGGCCAACCAAATATAAACATAGTCTCAACTTGTCCAATGTGACCATCTTGGTCATCATATTTATAGGATTCTAAATAGTATGAATCTTCACCAACTTCACCAAGTTCTCCTCCAAAGTTGTTCTAATTAATTGATAATGTAACTAAATGTGTTTCATCCTTGAGTGGAAAACAGATTTCTTTGCTAAATGAATAACACTATGACTATCACTATGTGGTCTCCCAACTTCTTGTTCATGCCCTAACTCTCAAAATTACTCATGTAACCAAATCATCTCCTTGATAGCCTCTATTGTAAAAAAATAATCTACCTCTATGGTTGACAAATCCATAACCTTATATATCTTATAAATCCAACTAACTATCATATCTACAATAGTAAATATATAACATGTCATACTCTTGCTATCAATATCCCCTATCATATCTAAGTCCACATAACCAAGCAAAGTGGTATCTGATCCACCATAACATAATGAAACATTAATGGTTCCTCTCAAATACCAAATAATCCATTTCACTATCTACCAATGCTCATAACATGGATCACTCATATACCTATTCACAACTCCCATTATTTGGGCAAAATCTAGCCTAATACAAACCATGGCATACATCAAGCTAGAAACTATCGATAAGTAAGGTACCTTAGACAGCTTAAGCTTTTTAGCTTCTATTTTAGGACAATACTCCTTTGATATTCTAAAGTGGCCTACCAAATGAGTACCAATAGATTTAACATACAACATGCTAAACCTTTCCAAGACTTTCTTCACAAACTCAGATTGGGATAAGATTAGCTTCCTCTCCTTCCTGTCATGAGTAATCATCATACCAAGGATTTGTTTTGTAACACCCAAATCCTTCATATAAAAGGAGCCACTAAGTTTTTTCTTGAGCATATTAATATGTTTTATGTTCTTTCCTAAAACTAACATGTCATCCACATACAAGCATAAAATAATAAAGTAACCATCATTGAAATGTTTGATGTACATGTAATGGTTAGAATTACAACTTTGATTTTATTTTTTTAATATGAAATAACCAAATTTATTATACCATTACCACATATCTTGTTTCAATCTATACAAGCTCTTCTTTAGTATGCACACATAGTTTAACTTTGCTTTTACCTCATATCCCTATGGCTACTTCATATACAACTCTTCATCCAAATCACCATGAAGAAAAGCAGTTTTCACATATAACTATTTTAAGTGTAAATTGTCAACTACAAATAAACTAAGAATAGTCCTAATAGAGTTCATGTTTATAACAAGAGAGAAAATATCATCAAAATCAATACCTAATTTTTGTTCAAACCCCTTGACTACCATCCTAGCCTTATACCTCTTTCTCACTTCATCCTCTTCTTTTATTATGAAGATCCACTTGTTTGGAAATGCACTCTTGCCCTTAGGTAGCCTTACTAAATCCCATTTAATTTTTCATGAGATATCTGTGTTCCTCATCCATGGATTACTTCTAATTTTCTTGGCATTTCCCTGTGTTGCTTCTTCACAACACTCTAGTTCTCCATTATCAATGAGTAATAAATAATTCAAAGAAGGAGAAAAATGTTCAGGTGTTATTCTTACCCTAGAAGACATTCTTACCATATGATTTTTGGGTCCTTATGTAGAAGGTTCTTAAACTAAATCATTGGATATTTTTCCATCCACAATATCATCCAATACTATGTACTCTTTCTGTTCTTGTTCCTATTCTTACAACTGGTTCTTAAACATGACTTTTTTATTAAAGGTTACATCTCTAAACTAAAATATTTTCTTATATTTAATGCTCCATAAATAGAAACCAAAGTCATCCTCACCATATCCAACAAATGTTCATTTCTCTAATTTAGCCTCTAACTTGGCTCTATCCTCTTTATTAATAAGAGAAAAATCCTCACATCCAAAGACTCTAAGAAAATAATAATCAACATTCTTACTAAACCAAGTTTGTTTAGGAATTCCTCCATCCAAAGGAATAGAAGGTCATCTATTAATCAAATATACTATTATGATAACTGCTTCTTCCCAGAACTATAAAGGAAACCTTTCATGTAACCTCATGCTCCTAGCACATTCCATTATTGTTCTATTCATCCTTTCATATACCCATTCTACTATTGAGTTATTAGAACTGTCTTTTTCTTATGGATTCCATTTTTAGAAAAATAGTCAAAGAAAACATTATGCACTTCCATTATCTGATCTTAGATAATTTTTTTGAGACTTGTTTCATTCTCAACCAAGTATTTCCACTTCTTAAAAGTGTTAAATATGTCAAATGTATTTTTAATGAAATAAAACCAAACTTTCCTAATTACATCATCAATAAAAGTAACATAATAAATAGAACCACCAATATAAGATACTTGATCTAGTCCCCATACATCTGAATGTACCAACTCTAACTTATGCTATTTATTTTTGGGTCTAACCTTTAGGAACATAACCCGCTTCTATTTCTTGTACACACAATTCTCATAAAAGTCTAGATCTATGTCTTTTAATCTAAGGAGCTTGTCTTTTAAGATCTCTATGCCCTTATGGCTCATATAACAAATCATATAGTGCCACATAGTTGTATCTCAATCTATAACAAATAAATCACAAGAATCAACACTACTACTCAAATATAAAGTACCAAATTTCTTACCTCTCTAAATCATAAGATAACCTTTGGTAACTTTCCAATAATTTGTAGTAAACATTATCAAACAACCCTCACTGTCTGATTGCCCCACTGAAACTAAATTCTATCTCAACATAGTCATGTCTTTAACATCCTTAAGTAGCCATGTGTTCCCATTCTGAATCATAACCTAAACATAATGTTTCCCTACTATCTCACATGGTTCATCATTACCAAGATAAACATGTCCTAGATTCTCTTGAATGTAATTAGTAAAACAATGCCTATGTGGGGTAGCATGAAAATAAGCCCCTTAATCTACTACCCAAGACTCAAAAACTATCCATAGAAAGAATTAAGACATCTTGACATGATTTACCTAATGTCACATTTACCTCATTGATTTCCTCATTTTTGGCATTCTTATCCTGAAGTGACCAATCCTTCTTTGAGTGTTCACTCTTCCCACAATGCCAACATATCATCTTAGATCTAGATCTAGACTGAGATCTACCCTTTGACTTTCCACAATTGCCTTTGCTCTTGTCATTTTGCCTCCTTATAGTATCAATAGAAAAATCATTATCTAAAGATTATTCACTAGTAATTTTCCTTTACATCTCCTCACTGAGAATCATAGCTACAACATCCTCAAAATTCAAGCTTCCCTTGGTAGGGACTACATTACTCATAGCCATAACCGAACTATCCCAACTATCAAGTAAAGAACATAATATTATCAAAGATCTAAATTCATCAATAAAGTTAATTCTAGTAGAATTTATCATACTTACAACCATATTAAAATCATTTAAATGATTAGCAATAGAACCATTCTCAAAAAAAATCATGTTAAATAATCTTTTCATAAGAAATTTTTCATTAGAAGCAGAGGGTTTATCATATAACTTTCCAAGTTTATCCATGAGATATTTTTTAGTTTTCTAATTAGAAATATTAAATATAATAGAACATCAAAGGCATAACCATATGGCTCCCAATGCCTTCCTATCAAGCAATGACCAATTTGCATCACTCATACTTATAGGTTGTCCTACTTTCCCTTCCAAGGGGAGATGAAGCTCCTTCTGATACAGGTAATATTCCATATATATTTTCCACAAACCAAAATACTTACCATAAAAATTATCAACCCTAAATCTGATCTATTAACCTATTTCTCCCACTCAAGCTAATATCCTTCTTGTGATTTACCACTTTAGCAAAACACAACCAATGGCTCTGATACTAGTTGTTAGGAATTAAAAACTTTTAAACTAGATTTAATATGACCATAAATAAGATCTAAATTATGAACTAGCATGCATCATGGAAACATTCCTCAAATCATATTTATTATGAAATAATAAAATGATTTAATAATATAATAATCACACATAACATAAATCTACCGTGGTTCACCCAATATGGGCTACATCCACCAAGAAAGTTCTGAAATAAAATTGTAATAAAAAAACAAGATTATAATGAACTCTCATAGAGATGAATATCTCTTATAGAAAATGTTTCACAAATGAAATGTTTTACTTTCACCTACACCTACACAATATTATATCTCAAAATTTTATATACCACAACCTATAATAAACACCTGCACTTTACAAAAACATCTACACTTTGACTCTGATCCTCAAAGTCACACCCTACAAATAAACCATCAACCTCTAAAGGCCAGACCACACTTATATATATATATATATATATATATATATATATATATATATATATATATATATATATATATATATATATATATATATATATATATATATATATATATATATATAATGAGGAAAAATCCAAAAAATTATTATAAAATCACCATGCTTATCCAAGATAAGCATCATCCACTAAAAGATACCTCAGTTCCACCTCATCAAGCTCATCCAAAAGCCCATCCAAAGAGGAACATGTCAAGTTTGTCTCTCCACCTTTAAAGGAACATTTTCCAACAACATGTGATCATGACCAAATCATAAAAATAAGGAAGTAATCCCCATTTCCAATAAAAAACTAACTCCCTAAGATCAAGGAAGTTAACTTAGAAAATAGGCATCTAACAACTAACTCTACAAAATATGGAAACATAAAAATTAAAAAATAATAGGAATATTTCACTCACATGTGGAGCAAGATTTAAAAAATGTGGAGTAGGTAAAATTGTGATCCCCACATTTGTGTATCTCTCTAGGCCCCCAAAATATATTCCTAAGGTCATGTGATAGCCCCAAAGGGATCCACACTCAACACAATACATAGAGACAACATAGATTCATGGCATACCTTTTCATCTGTAGAATCTTCCTTATAGCTTGGAACCTCATCACTAAGTAATAAAAATTGATCTTCTCTATATGAATCTTGTTCAAAAATAATATGATGTCTAGTTGGATCCACACTCACTTCATAACTAACCTCAACTATCACCTTGGTCTCCTCCTTGAACTTGGTCTCTTCATTATGAACATGAGTAGATAATGAGAGTCCTTAGCACTCTTCACCTTTAGTGGTATTCTCCACCATAGCTAATAGATTAATTGAAACTAAAGTCTCATCATGACTCATACTTACCACCTTTGTCTTCCATAAGTTGACTTTCCTTCTTCTTTGCACTCTAGGAGCCTGATTAAACCTATTCTAACTTGTAGGCCTCTGCTTGAATAATCTATCAATGTGACCTCTCTTTTGATAGTTGAATCACATCATACCTTTTTCAAGAAGCTCATTTTGTCTTATCATATTTGGAAAAAATATTGTAATGTGTCCTAGTTCATAACAATTGTATGACTCAATATCTCTTGAAGGAAAATCAACTTGCCTTACTTTAAATGGATAATATTTTACAAAGCATCCCACATCATGACATTTGAAACACTCGACCTTTATCACACCTTTTGACTAATGACCCCCATAATAGTTTCATGGAAATTCATTTTTAATAGGTTTTCTACATTCTTTAGCTCTATACTCAAATTGATTATAAGTATAGTAGTAACCATTGAAATTTGCAAAGTTTATGGCATTTGGTTGTCTAATCTATTTTGTATTCATTCTTCCAGCACCTTCATTCCTTTTTTGATGATTTATCTTCAAATTTTGATCCACCTTGATCTCATTGGCATTCATTTCATCTTGAGAAGTAACTTTAGGCTCTTCATTAAATCCAATCCAAATCTATCACTAGCTAATTTTTGACACTTTAAGAGATCAACCAGATCATCAACTTCTATCAAACTTGACAAATGATTTCACCTTGCTTGTAAATTTCTCTAACTCAACTTTCTAATACATAATATCAGAATCACACCTTGAACATTCATATTCTTTATCTTTTAGGCTTGTAGATAATATTCTAACTAACAACTGAGATGCTTGACCACATCTTCATGTTATTTAGAATCTTCATTCATTCTTACCTTAAATACACTAAATTTCACATCATAATCTTTGATTTGATATTTCATATTCTTGTTAATATTCTTCTCAATCTTCAATTCTTCAAGAGCATTTATCAATGTAGCCTCATAGTCCACCTCATTTTCATCATTATTTGAATCACTCCAAGTAGACTCCTTTTAATGTGAGCAACTACCTTCCTTAGCCATGAATAGATCTTCATCTTTAGTAGGACCATAATCTTCATGATCATATTTTGAGTCACTAACTTCACTCTCATCTGATGAGTTTTAATCTTCTTTGGTGTAGATAATCTTTTTGTCCTTAAAGTAATTCTACTTTTTATCAAACCTTATAAATCCATTTTTGCTTTTATCAGACCTAAATGATTTTTTATCATCATCATGACCTTGATCATGATCTTCATCATCATCCTTATTATATTTATAAGGGAACTTATTATCAAAATTTACTATCTCACCAAAATTGAAGAATTTGAGGGGTAATTTGCCTTTATACTTGCCTAAACCTATTCTCACTTTCTTTGAAATCAAAGCAATTAGTTCGTCCTCATATATATATCAAAAATTTCATCTTGTTTAGATTTCATACCTTGGAACTTATTATTTATCTTCATTTCAATATTGAAATTTTATTCCTTATTTGGTGGTATATCATCATTATTTTCATCTCATAGGTAGTAAGGGTGCCATGCAATTGATCCATCTTCAACTGAGTAAGATCATGACTTTCTTCTATAGTAGAAAATTTTAGATCAAACTTGAGGGATAGAGACTTTAAATCATGAAATTCACCATAGAATTTATGTCTTCAACACCTAATGATGGATCTATATTTTCTAACATTTATACAAGCACTCTCTCTATCTCAAATAGTCCTCTCACATAGGCATGTCACAATCTCTCTCTTTCACTGAAACTCTCCTCATATGAACACTCAGACCTCTTTGTAGATAATCAAACTAAAAGAGAAAAATTTTGACATTATAAAGGTGACCTATATTTTATAAACATAGTCATCAATATAATTTTCCTATGAACTTATCAACTGGGCACTCTACCTCTCCTTTGATCCAAAAATCTCACATACACCTTACACTAGTCTCACTCTTAAGTCTTCCTCAAACCTAGAAATCATCATATTTCATTTCGCTATATATAGAGATATAATGAATTGTCAAAATATTTTAAACCATAATACATGCCTTAACCCTTAAGGCATCTTCCATGGGTCACACTTAAGCACAACTTTCTTTTGAATAGGCCTAAGTCACCTTTTGGTCCTATGGAGACCCATTCAGCTCTTTGACATTTATCTGAGTAAACTAAGAACATAGGAAAATTTTACAACTCATGAACCCATGAACATGATGTATAGGTATTATTTAAGTGCCAATAACTATCACAGTTCCCTTATACTTAAGCAAAATTTTCTCAAATAACATTATATGCACATAGTCACCATGAATGAATACACAATCAACTTTTAAACCTTTTGTCATTCTACATATGATTAGTAAGACCTTTATAATTCAAAAAAATGATACTCATGGATTATAAAACATTATCCAATATATAATTCATCATGAGATAATGAAAAAACATCAAAACAATCTTGAACAATCTTCTTAGGTCACATACAAAACAAACATGAACATGCAATCAACTTTGAACCTTCATAACTTTGAATGCACACACTTCCATATCTTAAAATATATATTTATAGATTAACCTTGGATTACTATACCATTTTATTTTTAAAACATGAGAAAATTCATCCTTGATCAAAATATATGGTTTGAAAACCATAGACTGGTTTTTTCCTTTGTTAAATTCAAATATTCAAATGTAAACGGTTAGAATTAAACATTTAACAGTTGACCTCGTCTCATGAAATATATAAACTTTGAATCAAAATGATCCATCAATTTATGTAGATTATTTAGTTATTTATATTATATCACTCACAATTTGATCTTGCTCAGAACCCCTATGATCATGACACTTGGCACCCTCACGTGCCTTCTAAACACTTTAACTATTAAACATCACTCACTTATTATTATCTCACTCAACATACACTATTAGATAAAAAATATATGACCACCTATGAACCGTTTGATATTCATTTGGTCCTAATATTTAACTCATGCAAAATATACTAAGTATGGGGACCATTGAAATCTATCTAAGATGCCAATTTTGAACCTCAATAACTTTTACCTTACTCACTCGCATGATCTCAAATTTAGACCATATGATCTCCTCTCATAGGAGAATCAAAACATGTGAAAAACTAATAGTATAACCCTCACACATGTTATATATATAACATTAAAATGTTCAATTAGATTTTTCTGCCATAGAACCAACTATGTCAAAAACTTATCTGGAAGGCCAACTTTGCACATGCACATCTTTTGACATGCTTCATCACATGATCTAAAATTTAGTAAAAATAAATTAAGATAAAAAATAAACAAACCCATATGATCATATTATTTTTAAACATCCACACATGTGATATATTCCATCAGCAAACTACTTACTCGGCTCTTTCTTGCCTCATACAAATTTAGCTAAGTATGGGGAAATAATGTCAAACTACTTGAGAGCCCATCTTTGTACTTACATATATCTTGTCATTCCTAGGTGTATGAATTGATATTTAGTGTATAATAAATATTCATAATAATAAATAAATCCATGTGACCATTTCCTCCTAAAACCTCTATGCATGCAAATGTTGACATCATTAACATGCTTACTCAACTCTATTTGAACATAGAAAACATTATCAAAATACTTGAGAGCCCAAATTTACACCCACATTTATTTTACTACATTTATGCACATAACCTAATATTTATCACATAAAAATATGGATTAATTTGATCAAAACCATATGACCAAATCCCCTGAATCGTCCACATGTGGTAATGGTGATGTCAACAAACTACCTACTCAGATTTTCTACCACTAAATCTAAAATGTCTAGATGAAAAGAATGATCAACCAGATGAAACCCATTTATAAAAACAAGAACTCAAATACTATAAAACCTCTTATAAGACCCTTTTCATATGCTCAATACTCCATACTCATCCTTGAACATATCTAACCATGCCAAAACTGAAGATCAACCAAGCCAATTTCAAGCACACTAGGACAATCACATTTCACACTTTATCATTATCATTTAGACTATCAAGGCACTTCATTCACTCACTAGGATACTTCCATGACATCACCATGACATAATTAACAATTATCTAACACTATATTGATTTGACGACACATTAAAGAGGTTATTTGTTGGCTCATGTTGAGATGACTATCAAAATTAACCTTGGCCACTGCTGACACATATAACTTCACACAACCACTTCAGTAAGATCCTTGGTCATACCATCTTCTCTTTGGGCTCTTTGGGGCCATTCCTCCACATGTCATTCCCTTAGTGACCTAGATATTTGGGATGTTTTTCAATTTCATAACAAACTATATTTATTGATGTTTCCATTGAGTTAGCAAGATGGTGAGATATGGATGGCTCCCAGTGATCTTCTTGACCATCATTTACCATAAAATTGATCTTGTTGTCATTACCCTAGGTTATAAGGATGGTGACACATGGATGAATCCTAAATATTTACTTACCTAGCATTGACTTTATAATGGAATTTATTGACATCACCAATAGGTAGTGGGATGGTGATATGTGGACACATCCCAGTGATCCATTTTCTTAATAATTACCATATAATATATCTTGTTGACATCAACCCTAGGCTAGTGATATGGTGACATGTGGATGGTTCTCAAAAATACACTTTCCCTACATCAATTATATAATGGATCCTATTAACATCACCTTTGAGTTAGTGGGTTGGTGACACATGGATGGCTCCTAGTGATTTGTTTTCCTGACATCAACTATAAAATGGAGTTTGTTGATGTCACCCCTAGGTAATTCTAAAAATTCATGAAAAAGAATAAGGTAAAAAGGATGTGAAAATACCAAACTAAGAATCATCTAAGTAAAATTACAAACAAACAAATTAGTCTACAAGGTAAAAGGTTGTAAAATGAAGACTCGATGATTGACTAAGGCATGATCTAAATAATAGAATAAGAAAACATCTTAGATGAATATGAATAGGCTAAACCTAGGTAAATTGTATATTTTAATGTACTGTCACCATTAATTCAATCAAAGCTAAGCCTATCTTTCTTAGTAGGTCTTCTCTATCATATAGGATCTTGCATTTGAATAAACATTAAACTAAACACCAAACCAATATTCTCATTAGTTCATTCAACTAGAAGAAGTCATAAAGCAAGCTCAACCTACCCAAACACTTCTTAAGAAACTTCTCAATTGAGTGAACTGATATGTCTATCCCTTAAAATATGGCATTTATATAATTAACACATAGACCTATTCATTTTATTCAAGAAGAAGATCAAATCACATTGATTTATTATGAAGCATAAATAACTCATATAATAAATATTACCAGAACTTATTTCATTAATTATTTGCAAGGGAGACCCCTATCAAACCTAAATATTTCATGCCTTGTTATAATTATAAAAATAGAGATAAAAATGAATAAATGTATTATTTGAATATGAAATGATCTTCATAATGGGAAGGTTTACAAAATTTTTACTTATTTATCCACTACGTATCAAGAAACTCTTCCACAAGACATAATCTGAAACCATAATAACATCAATATTTAGTTTACTCCTACAAGTTGTATTGTTATTCCCAATGATAATCTCATAGATATTTATTTTAGTTCCACTAATATTTATATAAGTTTGATTCATTAGATGAAATCATATTTATATCATAAAGAGAGACACAATGCTTATTGATAAGTTTCTCATAACAAATATTTAAGTAAGAGAATCAAATTGTCAATATATATTAAAGGGACACATAGGCCAAGGAATATTTCCTTGAAAAATGAATCCTTCCCAATGATATACATACATAATATACACCACTCAGTTACATCTCAGTTCATCATAGAGATTCAATAGAAAGATAATAGAAATCTTTACGCACAACTAAGTAATTATATAAAAGACTATCCTTCATAAGAATAATACAAGATGGTTGGCTACTATTAACATTTATCAATACAATTTATGGCATTCATCCTATACATAATCATTAGACACAAACATTTATCAATATAAGAGATGGATTCCAACTTATACATAATCATGAGACACAACTCTAAGCTTGATTCAATAATATAAGAAGAGTAATTATTTATCAATGGTCCTAATTTTCACTAAGAAAATATGGACCATTTTAAGGAAAGTTCATCACCCAAACTTTTTTCATCATCAAGATACTACTCTAGACACCCCTACGCTCGAAACTCCTTGCTTTGAGCATGTTTACATCAATTTTCAAAGGTAAGAATGGTTATCTAAGGGTACTATAGTCAAGATAAATATTATGTACACACCTATAGCTCTATTCCTAATTTTTACCCAAATATAATCTCAATCCCAAATAGAATTTAAATAAGCATTAAATTAACACATAAATGAATCTAAGCATTTATAAATATATAAAATCAACATGAAATATTTCACAACATAAATAAGGCTCATTGTTTGATTGGATAGTAAGAAGATACCTCACTCAAATGCTTTCATCTAATAGTCATAAGAGGTTCAAGGAATATACCATTGTGCCTTAGCATGTAAGGGCTTAACAATCTACCACCATGATGTTTATGGGAGGGTCAAGCATTCTACCACCATACCCAATATAAGAGGCTTGTCATTTTGCCACCATGAAAATGCTACTCATAGATAACCACCACATTATGTCACAACAAAAATACACACTCAAATAAGAAGTTAAAACATTCAAGTCAAGAAATGAGGAACACAACCTCTCTAAGGACCTTGATTGGGAAAGGATCTATAGGGTGGCCAATGCATAACCAATGTAAGATAATAAGAAAGGTAGAATAAACCAGGTGGTCTTATTGACCTTAAATCCAAAGAATCAAACAAAGTACACAATTAGTTTAATTAAAGGAATAATTTTTAAAATAATTAATAGAAATCCCACCCAAGTGTTTGAAGACCTCTTGAACACTATAATTAAGTTGTTTAAGAATCAACTCTCCTAACTAACTCTTCTTACTTGTTTCTCTCATTGATTTTTATTCTCTTTATAGTCTATACCCTTTTAAAAATGGCCAAAAGTCCCACATAAAGTTTTTTAATTCTAGATATAAACATCCTAGATTCATCCAACCATCATATGATCATCAGCTCATGCCTCATTACAGTGCATGGTGGCTTTGCAGGTTCCTACGGTTGCTTCATAGAATCCCTCACCTCTTCCCACTTGATTCAAGACTTTGGTAATAAATGGAAGATCTATCATTCAGTCATTAAACATTCTATATGTTGGTTATGAGATCTTAAGGCAAGGAGATAATAAGTTTCATCCACCAAAATTAAAGTTTAACCACCTAAAACTAAGTTAGAAAGAGGTGATGATAGTATCATAGACAAAGAACTAATTTCAATGAGTTTAATAAAGGTTTAAGGTAAGGTTGAATAGTGATATTATCATGTTTGGCATAGTCCCTCTCCTTCATTGTACCTTTCATGTTCCTACACACTCGACACAAACATAAAATTCCTCTAACCTAATAGTCAAATCTATTTAACTTAATCAAATAGACACTAGATCAATTATTCATAGCCAACCATACCAAGGAATACAAGTATTCACATAGATAGATTATTATGACCTTATACGCATGTAATTGTCAATATATAATTTTATTATCGATGATACAAAATTATCTAAGTCAACATATCTCATAAACATAATCAAATTCTTAATTGCAACATCAGATAATGGAAATGTAAGCATTACACTTTCATATGTAATAAAAACATGATTGATAACAATTTTCTCTCATGGCTCCCAATACATGATAAGTATCCAATAAAATCCTTGTATGCCTCAATTGGATGTGACTAACAACATAACTCCTAATTCTAAGTTTGAGTAGCCAATACCTCATAGTCATCGAATGTCAAAGATGATCACTATGCAAAATGGGGCCTTACAAGTCATTACTTTCCCTCACCTTAAAAGGGTTACATATTAGTGGGGGTATGCCATAGAGGCATGAATTAAAAATTACTTCAAAAATTTATATTACAGTGGGGGCATGTTTAGAAAATATTTTCTTCACATTTTTCATAGTTTTAGATTATAGTAGGGTCATGTTTTGGAAACATATTATTCATTCTTAGAGCATACCTAGATTACATTGGGGGCATATTTTGGAAACATGTCCTCCACATTAGCACTTATATGTATTCTCATATTCAGATTGTAATGGGGGCATATTTTGGAAACATGTTCTTCATACATACACCAATTTTTTAGTTTCAAATATACACAGTGGGGGCATGTTTTGGAAACATATTCTCCACACTTATTCAGTGTGCATCATACCTAAATTATAGTGGGGGTATGTTTTGGAAACATGTCTTCCACATTAGTACTTATATCAGTTTTCAAATTTATCCATATATCTTCAGAGCATGTTTTGGAAACATGTTATTCACACTTACATAGTTTCAAGTTGGCCACATTACATAGTTATATGATTCAAATACACATTTATGGCATAATTATATACATTGGTACCATTGTTATACATAATTTTAGCATGAGGCATATATAAGGTACATATGTTATATAATGCACACCTAGTATTATAAAATTAAATCAGTTTTAAAGTTCAAAAAAAATTAGGGACCATCATCACCCTCATGTTTGAAATTTTACAAACTATATTGAGCCAATCTACTATAATAGCTAGTTCACTTTTTGGTATGGTTGAGGTAATTAAATTACATAATATTTCCAAGTGTATAGCTTAGACTTGATTACATCATCCAACCTCAACATTTTTATAGTGTGATTTGACTTGGTTCACTCATACTCACTAGGCTATAAGAATGATTATGTTTCATGGTTGAGCTAATCTCAACTATCAGGTGGAAAATCACTTTTTATCAAAGGTTGGGGACATGTGTCCTCTAATTTCTCTCTATCTCTATAGATATATGCACTTTATAGATTTTATATTTTGTCCTAATCTTAGTTTTAGTAATTCATAATGATACATATTTTAAATCAAATTGTCAAAAGGCAATATGGTTGCATCGATACATAGGTGTTCTCCTAAAACTTATATCTTTCAATTTCAATCATTTTAATGATTTCAATTTTAGATTATATGCACTTATTATATATTATAACATGTTCTTAGTTTCAGGTCAATCACCAAAAAAAAATTCAAGTTAGACTCAAAAAAATGCAAGGTGTGTTATACACACCCAAGTACATATTATTTTGCCTTTAAACTAAAAATTTCATTACTAGATTAAGGGGGTAAATGTAGACATTAATTTTGAATTATATAGCACCCCAATCTTGTACACTTAGAAAATACTATCATAGATATACATTCAGATTCTAAACATTTTCCACTACCAAAAGTCTTGCATACATTATTCTCTATGTGCCTAATTACTTATCTCTTAATCTAATTAATGTTATTTTAATGACCTAGGACTTTTATCTTATCCAGAATGCTATAAACCTACTTATATTCCATCTTTGCAAGTTTTGAACCTACACTTGTTTTCCAACCATTTAGATACTTGCATCTCAATTAGATGTATACATCTACATAAGTGTTATATTCAAACATAAGTTTTAAGTTCTCTAAATTCTTATAATTTTCAAATGAAATGTATTTTGAAGGTTGGAATAAGTTTTTGAATGTGAGATATTATCCAAAGGGATTGGTATAAATATAAGATCAAACCTCATTCATTCCTCACCTATCATAGACCAAAAGGTAATCAATCAAGCACTAAAATTTAAAAAACTTCCATATTTTCTCATATTTCTATATCAATCATAGGGACAACTGATAAAAACATAGACTAGTTATGAAAAAGTATCAATAGGCATAAACCTGGAAATTACATGAAAGGAAACTTATCTATTGATTCTCATTGAATGAATAAAATATTACATAATATTATTTAAATAAAAATAAACTTGAAATTGGATTTGAAATGTATAATTAAAAAATCAAAAACTACTTAAAGCTAACTAACCCATGTAATTTTTATAAAATTATTATTTTTAGTAACTTTTATTTTCTACTGATTTTTTCAATCACTATTTTTAGAAGTTTTGCATGCAAGCTTAGATGGACCTAAAAATATATGCATATATTATCAACACTAAAATTAACCTAATGGATGAAATTTAAATCAATTTCATGTCCATTTACAAAAATATGTTATAAGACAAACGTTACTAAAAATAATAATTTTCTAATAATTGTATGGTTTGGTTAACTCTAGGTAGATTTTGATTTATTTAGATTTTTTAATTGTGCATATCACCTATAATTATAAGTTGAGATCTATTTAAAGACTCTTACATGATTTTTTATTCATTCAATGAGAATAAACAGAGAATTTTTCTTTCACGGAATTTTTGAGTTTATGCTTATTAATAATTTTGCTTAGCTAGTCTATGTTTTCATAATATAGTATCTATCTAGATTCAAATCTTTGATGTGTAAGAGATAGTGAGATGATAAGGATGAGAAAGAATTTATCATATAGAAATAACTATGTAAGAGATATAGATACAAGTGGAACAATTAACCACAATTATCACAAATCAAGGATAAAGGTGAGTATAAGATGAAATAAAAGAAAAGACATATCATGAAAATGAGGGTCAATGGAGAAGTTTGATTTAATGTAATATCTAATTTATGCCTATTGATAATTTTTATTATCTAGATTTTTTTTAAATCAATAAAATATCTATAGGTTTGAATTACTAAAAGATCTTTCCATGAACCACATTTCCCAAGTTACAAGATAGGTCACTCTATGTGCTTGATTATCACACATTACATGATTCACACACAAGCTTAAATATAGGGGAGAAAAACCTAAGTTTGAGGCCCTTTTTAGAGTATTGGTTATGTAATCAATGCTCATTGATAGAGGGGTATTTAGGGAAAATTGACATTATGTACCTACTAACCCATTTTTCCTACAACCACTATGAGTATGAATAACTTGGGTTTTGATCAATAAAAAAATATCAACATGTAAACATGATATCAATGCACCAAAAAAAATGCAATAGAAACCCAAAAAAACCTAATTGATAGATTCAAAAAAGGATCTATATTTTGGTCTAGACACTTATGGCAATATCAAGATGTTTGTATGTATACATGTGTCCATGGTGGATACAAGTGTTCATGGGTTAAATGTAGTAAAAATGTAGATCGAACAATACCCAGAATTCTAATACAATCTTATGATGATTAGTTATCATTGTTATATTCCAAAAGAGAACATCAAATAAGATATGCCCTCTATCATTCTTTTTCCATGTACTTATATAATGATTGTTGTAATTATTTCACATGTATGAATGAATCTAATTTCAAAATTTTGTATTAAATTTCAAAAATATGAATATATAAAAGTGTCACTTTTAAATGTTTTATTTGCTTAATGTGTTAGTTTATGTAGCCTAAATTTTGAATTATCTCTATATTACTATTTTTAGCAATAAAAACTAAAAATCTAAACAACATCAAACAAAAAGGATAAAGAGAAAATCAGATTTCCATGATGAGAATTATTACCATCATTTTAACTCTTGTATCTCCTCTCTAATATTTCCAAATGGAATTTTGATGCAAGATAGTTGAATGTTGGATTTCCTGACTATGCTTGACAATGACTTCCAATGGAATTTTTGGGCTTGATAATGTATTTGACAAGGGTTATATGGATTCAAGAGAGATAGTTATGGATATAATATATCAAGTTATCTTCCAAGTTTCCATGTTAGTTTCATGGAGGGAGTTTGCTTAGTTATACAAGAAATGGAGAGAAGAATCAATGGCTCAAATTTAATTTTGAGCCATTGAGATCAATGGTTAGGATATTTCCAAGGAATTTTAAATTCATTTAAAATCTATAGAATAAAAAATTATAAAGTAAAATAGGATAAATTGGAAGATATTTCTATAATTCTCCAATTCTAGAAATCTCTATTAGGGTTTAGGGGTGTAGGAATAGCTAGTTAGTAGGGTTGTAGATGGGTAGGTAGGATAAAATGTATTTTTAAATTGGTAAGTTGATTAATGAGAAGGTTAGTAGGTAAATAAGTTTAGTTAGTAGATCAATTAAGGGGATTAACTAGTTGTGAGGTAAGATAAGGTTTATGGGATGTAGGAAAAAGGGAATATGATATTAGTTAATTAGCTAGGAAATATAGTTATAATTTAAATTAGCAAAATTAGTGTAATTATAAGGGTGAATGGATTTACATGCATATATTTTTCCCCTATTTAAAATGGAATTAAAAGTGAATAGGATGGAGGGAGTAATGTTCTTTCAAATAAGAACCATAATCATGTGTAGAAGTGATGTTAGATGGTGTTAGTAGATCTGATGCCCCCTCAAAGGAAAGTACAGGGAAAACTGACCCAAATGGTCAATCCAACAAAAGTCCCAAGGGTGGGATGAGACTAAGATGATAAAATTAGGTTGGTATTTCACAAGTACTAATTCAACCATGATTGAGATGCCCCAAGTTTAGAGACAAGGGCAAAAAGTGTCTTAGTTGCAAGATGGGTTCTAGACAACTGAACAATGTTTAGAAAGGAAGTTGATTAATAAGACTGGACTCCTAAAATGAAGATATTGTTTAATAAATAAAAATATGAGATAAAGAGAAGCTAGTGATAAGTCCCATAACAAACACATATGTTGGGGATGGCTCAAAAACTGATTATAGAGATAAAAGGCATTGATTAATGATAGGGATCCACTTTTTATATGATATGTAGCATAAAATATCATTTTATTATTGAGTGATTAGTCTAGTGATGGGATAGGGATGAGAGGTTAATAGTGGTTGAGCTATCCTTGGGTACAATAATCATGATCAGGTGTTCCCTACATTGTCTGAGGAGACCTCAACCTAGTGTAGTTCTAACTCAATATTAGGTTGGACAATGAGGGAATGGGAAATCCATGCCCTAGACAACTTTATGAATTATAATGAATGATTGATTGGGGAATTCAATTAATTTTATGGGATTTGGATGTGAAAAAGTTTTTTAAAAAAGATTGATATGGGTTAAGGGGGGTAAATGAGGAGGGGTCGAATAGGACTAAAAGTGAAAAGAGAGTCATTTTAACTTTTATCTTTAGTAAAAGTTTGACTCTAAGCCAAAAGGCATGGATTGAATTCCTTAAGATTCACATTGTGGTGAGAGAGTCTAAGAATTCTAGAGACTCAAGGATGCTAGACCATCATTGAGTAATGAACCCTTTGCTTGTGTTTTTATCAAATTTTTTGTTGAATTTTTGGATTTTTAGCATGTTATTAGGTCAATAATGTTGCAAGTGTAATACCATGACTAAGGGAAATACTCTCAGTCATGATATTGTAGTCATGACTCATGTTATTACATGGGGAAGGGAACTCTTGCAATAGCACAAGGATAGAGCTATGATATTGTAATACTGCAAGTTGAGACTTACAATTTTGTAATACCATCAATTACTGAATTGTGGTTTTGCATAACTGTGTAGTTATGAAAAACCATAGGATGCAAGTAGTGGTTATATCAAATCTTTGGGTTAGGGAAAATTATTGAATTTTAGTTTTATTGAGGTTAGGAAAAATAGGTAAGGGATGGGGAATAGACAAAGGGGTTTATATATTTTTGAGAAATGGTTAGGTTAATTTGAGTTAGAGGGGGGTTGAGGGATGAAATTAGTTAGTTAAGATTAAGAATGTTTTAGGGTTAGTTAGATGAGTGAAGTTAGGATTGGTAAGTTAGGATGGGGTAGGTTGAAGTGATGTGATGAATATAATTAGATGGGTTTGTAGAGATGGTGATTGGTATTAGGGATGAAAGTGAGTTAGGAAAGGGATTATGGGTTATAAAGTAGAGTTATGTTAAGGTAAATGGGGGATAATTAGATAAGGATTAGTCTAAGGAATATGGATTTAGGATATTGGGGTGTTTGATTTAGGATAGGTACATGGTGGGAGGGGAGTGGGTTATAGGGAGAGGAGTTGATTTGGGATGGAAAAGATTAAGTGATAAGTTTGTGGTGATTTGTGTAGGATGACTTGGGAGTGATGGCATCTCAACTATGGTAACTTGAAGTGCTACATGAGATACACTTATTGATTGATGTTGATTATGGAGTACTAGAATTGATAGGGCTACACTATATTATGATGATGCTAGTGGTGTAGATTGACCATGCCCTAATCACTACCTTGGTGGAGTAATGGCACTCAAAGATGAGTACCTTTCAATTTATTATTAGAGAGGTGATGGTGACCTTAGAGCACATCTATTGGATTATTCATCTATTAATGCTAAGAGATAAAATTTATTAGAGATCACACACACATAATGTGACATTATAAATATTAGTAGGAGGACTATGTGTGTCTATGTGAGATAGACATGTGGATATTGATAGATGCCTCTGAGAGGGGACTATTGATTGGTTTACCTTGGTAGTCATGTCTCTTGTTATTAGCATACTCCTTTTAAATAAGAGTGATTAGTGGTTTCACTTGGGATTAGGGGATGTAGTAGCTGATATGGTACAAGACTTTAGCATTTTTACATGGGGTCTAATAGTATTATCCTTATTTATTAAGAGTTGTATTTAGAGGTGTATAAGGGAGCAGTGATCTTGGGTTCATCCTTGATATTACAAATTTTAAGATGTAAGCATATTACAATACAACTGCCTCTAAATTAATTTAGTAATGAGGGAGCCACATCAACCTATGGTATTTGGGTGGTATATATTATTAGGTGTATAGAGGGGCCATGATGTGGAGATGTTAATCTATCAACAAGTATTTTATAGCTTATGGCTAGAGAACATCATGTAAATTCCCTATAGGGGACTACAATTTGATTGAGATGGTGAGGTTGTGGTGACTTAGTATATGCTTATTGAGTGTGTGTAATAGGTCAAAATGATTTTATTATAAAGTGATATAGACTTGATTTCATGTAGAGACAGTTCAGGCTCATAAATGATGTTCTAGGGGAGGAGCATATATTTTCTATGAGTGACTAAGAGAGGGCATAGTGGGGTAGGCCAATAGATAGATCCCTTACCCATGAATATTATCATAGTATTTCCCCAGTCCCATGGGATTTTAAAACTTTGATACCAAATTCAATGGTAATAGTAGCCTATACAACATGGTAGACACAAAGAGTTCTGATAAGGTTACTCTGATGTAAGGTTCTGGTATAGAGAGGAGTTATGAGGAAAGTATTAAATGTATAGGGTATGTTGTAGAGGAGGAGGATGTAGGCACCAATGTAGGATGGGCAAGATGGTTAGGGAGATGCACATGTCATGAATGTAGAAAAAGGTGAAGGAGATTAGGTAGTAACTGCAAGATAGGTAGGAGGGAATGAGATTCATGTTGGGGGTAGTGGTGTATAGGTTGATACATAGATTGGGGCTAGTGGTAGTGGGGACAATGTAGGTCTATCTTAGTAGCCTTTGATTAAGGATGAGATATTTTTATTAGCATGGATTTAGATAGAGATACAAGCATGATTTAAAGAGATATTTGGGATCACTAGAGAGATATCAGTGACAAGCCTAGATAACACATAGAGATAATTAGCTAGCCTAGAATGAAGCATAAGTTTCTAGACTATAGGGTTAGATAACTTCTCTATAGGCTCAAATATTCATGCTTTAGAGATAAATCTACAATTAGGATACACAAATTATAGCTTTTTAGGGGAAGATTACCCAGATGCATGCATAGATTAGGGTTTTGATAGGAGAGGTAGAGGTTACTAAGATATTCAAGGAGGAGGATAACACAACAATGTGAGAGAGGGGGATGGTTGGATTCATGTATAACATTATGAGGTTGACATGAGAGGATAATATTATAAGAAGTTATATGAGGCAATAGTGCCACTAGGATAGTGTGCAGCTTCTTTTAGATCCATCTCATCTCATTTAGTGCATCATCCCCTGAGAAGACCACCAAGACCATAGCCATGACTTTTTGAGATAAGACATATATATGATTTTTTGTATTGTAGCACATTCTTACCCATGGGACCCCATATGTTGTATATATTTTTTAACATGGACTCCATATGGAAATTTAATATATATGATGAGATTTTGGATATGATGTGATGTGTTTTATGATATGCATTAATTATGGATGTTGGCTATGATGGATTTAGATGGATTTGATGGATACATTACTTTTATTTATATGATGGATTTATGTATTATGTGATTAGATGGGGTTGATTAGATGTATGTCATTTTATTTTGTATGGGCTTATAATTTTGTGATATGGATCATGGATATGTGCATGTGTTGGATTTATCTATGCTTTATATGGTTGAGGTAAATGTTATATGGTTATGATGTAATGGATTTAGATAGATATATTGTTTCATGTTTATAATAATGTGATAAATATTATTTCGATGCTATGTTTATTGATTTATATGTTGATGTTAACAAAATGATGTGCTTATTATGTGATCATGGCAGGTGATGTGTTATATGTCGATGGATATGTTAGATATGGAGTTAATTTGATATGGTATGCAGATGGTTAACTAGATGACACATTATATGATTTAGATGTTATGAGATAGTGGTTTGTTTGTGGATGCATGGGTATAATGGTAATGAGATATATAATGGTAAAGTGAAGAAAAAGAGTGAATCAATGTGATAATAAAAGATTTATCCATTTCATTCTTTATGTATCATTACTTAGTTTTAGGTAAGAATCCTCTTGCACTAATGGGGTAGGATAGTGATGAGATGGGGAATAATTAGGTTTCGATGGGATGGTGATAGGTCATATGGGATTAAGTGATAATATTGGTGGTAATGGGATCAGTGGAAATTTGCAATCCATAGAGAATGTATGCAATCCATTTAATATTGAATTGATTAATTATGTGCTAATGAAATAAAATAAGTTAAAGGTAAATTCAATCAAAGTATATGGGGGACCCTTATTTTTGAAGTGACTTGGCCTGAAACAAGTTTGGGAGTCACCAAGAACATCCTTGTTCTTGTAATAGTCAATAAGATAAAATATATAACAAGACTAGTAAAATAATCAAGAAAATCTAGTTATTGTGTTCAAAACTAAATTATTGAATCAAATATCTACACATATTCAAAACATACACATAGTTGTATACACACAAAGCAAACATAAGATAAGAGAGACTAAAGGTAGGGATAATAAAAGGTATATACAAGTTGATAATGAGGGGATCCTAAGGTAATTATGGATAATGGTCTTAATGATGAGGAGATATGTACATGGGGAAAATTGTGCCCAATAGTACTAGATTGAAACAAGAACCCAACCAAATAAATAAGTAATCATATATGGGGGTTAGGATAATAAATCAAGATTTGGTATCATAGTGTATGCAAAAACCCAAATTAAAGCCTATTTGTGACCCCTCCATAGTGATAAAGTTAGTGGGAAAGTGTGGACTATGGTTTTGGGAAAACAAGAGGTAGATGAGGATGGAATTAACTTGAGGCTAATATGAGACACACTTGTCAAAGAGGATGTGATGGGGTGAAGGATAAAGGATAGATATAAGGATGTGATAGGATTAGGGATATATGTATGGATACAAATATGGATAAAGTGACTTCATAGGACTCCCTAAAAAACATCCTTGTGATATGTAATGACTTATTTCTTTCAAAAAAAAACATTTGTCTCCTATTTCTACATAAAAACCTGTAATGGATGCCCACTTTTAAGACTAGGGTAAGGAATGCAAAAATGGAGTGGAATGGGAAGAGGAGGGATGGAATGGAAAAGGATATTCCCCCAAGAGTGGGGACCCATAGATGGAGGCAAAGTAGAGCCTATCATGTATAAAATCATTTTAAATGCATTATATTCATTGGATCATCAATATCTTCACTATCTAGTGTAGCCAACTTGTAGGCTTGAGATCCAAACTTAGCAATTATGATATATGGCCCGAGCCAATTAGATTTAAATTTTCCTTTCTTATCCTTGTCTACAGTCATATTTTTTAATTCTCTTTTAGGACTAGATGACCAACCTCAAACTCTCTAGATTGTATCTTCTTGTGGTATTGGCCTTTATATCTATTCTAATATGCTCGTAAGTGATTGAGGGCCCTTTGAAAATTTTCATCTATAAGCTATAATTCATGTAGTCTTTCCTATCAAAAATTATGATAAGTGATAATTCCCTATAGTGATATTTTCAAGGAGGGTATTTCCACTTTCATAGGCAATATAACTTTTATCTCATATACTAAATCATATGATGTGGCCCCAGTGGGTGTTCAAACACTTGTTTAATAAGACCAAAGTGTAGGATATAATTTTAGGTCCCAATTCCTACCTGCACCATTAACTATTTTCTTAATAATCTTGATAAGAGTCTTATTTATTTCTTTAGCCTATACTTTTCATTGGGGGTAGTAAGGGGAAGAAAAGTGCTACTTGATATGGTACTACTAGCACAAGACCTTGACTTCCTAATTTTTGAAGGACTTGTCGTTATTAGATATCATGTTGGCAGGAATGCCAAAATAGAAAATGATCTTATTTAGGATGAATTTAGAAATATGGAGAGCTATAGTATAGGTAAGTGACATTAATTCTCATAATTTGGTAAAATACTCTATAGCAGTAATAATGAATTTATGTCCATTGAAAGATGTAGGATTTATCTTTCCAGTTAGATCAAGTCCCCATATAGAGAATGCCCATGGACTCATAATAGATTCTAATTCTTATGAAGGTGTAAGGATATGATTACCATGTTTTTGACAAGATACACATTTTTTCACACACTGGTAGGCATCTTATTCCATGGTAGGCCAATAGTATCTAGTCTAGATAAATTTCTTAGCTAGCACCATTCCACTGACATGGCCTCAAAAAATACCATCATAGAGCTCCTTTATTGTGACAAAATCCTCTTTCAAGGTCAGGCATCTTAATAAATTCCCATCATAACCTCTATGATAAGGCATGTTATTGAGGATAGTGTAATGGGATGTATAGTGGATGAAGGCCTTGCACTGATGGTAATTGAGGTTATATTAGATAGGGATTTTATAGAGTTTTTGGAATATATATATATATCCCCTATAACTATATGGACAAATAATATCTATATTGAGAGGGGGAGATAGATCATATCACCTATATGGATGGGGGCACTAGATTGCCTCGACCTCCAGATAGATATGTTATATATAGTTAGATGGGCCCTCCCCAAAATCCCTATGTATCTATCTAGGTTAGATTTATATTGGGGGACCCTCTATCTAAACTAAACTCTATATAGGACCCTCCTTATCCACCTATGCATGTGTTAAATGCTCATATGGGGAAGTCCACTCATTGATCCAAGAAATCCATAGATATTCCCATTATTTGGGGTGCCATATAGATAGATGGGGGGTGTAAACATGCCTCTAAAGTAGAGTCTTGATGCCCCTCATCTATTCTAGTCTATATATACCTCTTCAAAGTTTTGGTGGTAAGATTTTATCTTGGAGGTAATTATAAATTTCATGATACTAGGGAAGACTGGGATCAGGAGTAACACATATTTTTAAAGGATCCATAGATTATTGAGCTAGTAATATTATATGTTATATAAAAAATTCCCTTCAAAGAAGTATTTAGGGATATTAATTAAAGATCCAATAGTGGTCATGGAGTGAGTTGCTTTATTACTCCCTCTGGGCACTTATTCAAATGAAATAAACTAAAAAATTTGCTTCAACTGGTCTACCAATTGTTTATAAGGGAGTAATTTTTAATCTTTTGTTTGGAACTCATCATTAACTTGATTGATTCTGATCTGTGACTCATTGAATACTTGTAAATTTTGGATGTTTGATTAGATGGCTAATTAAAGGCCAGCTATTAAAGCTTTGTATTCAAAATTATTATTATTTCATGGGAAAGTAAGGGGGAAGGCTTTTATCCATTATATTTTGAAGTATTCATTATATATTCATCTGGGAAGGTTCTAATAAGAGGATCAGTCATGACAAGAGACGTTTCTATTATTTGGTCAACTATCACTTGTCCCTTAATGGTATTTTTATAAACATATTCAATATAAAATTCTTTAAGAAACATAATCCACTTGGTCATTCATCCTATGAGGGTTGATTTTGATAGGAAATATTTGATAGGATCAATTTTAGCAATGAGTTGGCTTGATTTCAAAGCATATAGTGCCAATGTTTTTTCAAAGCAAAGACCTTAACTAAGCAAGATTTTTTCCATTGGAGTATAATTCAGATCATAGAAAATTAAAGTATGCCTATGATAATAAATTTCTTACTATTTTCCCTCATCATTGTGTTGTGAAAGTAGGGCACCTATTGCAAATGGATTTGTGGAAATATATAACAAAAAGAGCCTTCCTGTGATAGGGGTGATAACACAGTTGGATTTGCCAAATACTTCTTGAGATTATTGAAGGTCTATTGACATTTAGATTTATAATTAAAATTAATCCCCTTCTTCAAAAGATGAGTAAAGGGTTGACATTTATTTGAGAGCTGATAAATAAATCACTAAATAGCTTGTAACTTACCATGAAGAATCCTAATCTACTTTAGATTACAAGGGAGAGGCATTTCCCTAATATCTTTGAATTTATCTAGATCCACTTTTATGCCTCTCTTAGATATAATAAACCATAATAATTTACCTGAGGTTATTCTAAATACACATTTTTTGGATTCAATTTAACTTTATATTCTCATAGCCACTTGAAAATTATTCTTAATACCACATGATTCCCTGATATGAGTTTGGACTTCCCCAAAATGTCATCCACATAGTCATAATCTATGTGTAACTATGAGATTAAAGTAAAATTGAGATAATAAATTTCTTGATCTTTTCCATCATCATTGTGTTATGCAACTAGGGCACCTATCACACACAGAGTTTCATAAATATATAAGAGAAAGGGCCTTCCCATGATAGGGGGTGATAACATACATGGATTTACCAAATAATTCTTGATATTATTGAAGGTATGTTGAATTTAGATTTCTAATTATAATTTATCCCCTTATTCAAGAGATGAGTAAAGGGGTGAAATTTATCTGTGAGTTGAGAAATAAATTTCCAATTAACTTGCAGCTTATGCTAAAGACTCCTAAGCTGTTTCAAATTATGAGGGTGAGATATTTCCATAATAGCTTTGATTTTAGTTGGATCCAATTCTATTCCTCCTCTAGATACAATAAACCCTAATAATTTTCTTGAGGTTATGCCAAGCACACATTTCTTTGGATTTAATCTGACTTTATATTCTGACATCTACTAAAAGATTCTTATTAATCCCACATGATGCTCTGATTTGAGTTTGGACTTCCCCATAATGTCATCCACATAGTCTTCAACCATGTCATGCATCATATCATGGAAAATAACTATCATTTCCCATTGATAAGTAGTGCCTACATTCTTGAGTCCAAAGGGCATGACTTGATAGCATAAGGTCCCCCATGAAGTGATGAAGGTTGTTTTATGTTGATCTTTGGGTGCAATTTGGATTTGATTGTAGCTTGAAAAACCATCCATGATAGATAATATTTCATTTCTAATTGTCGAATCCATGATTATATCAATATTTGGGAGAGGGAAGTCATCTTTAGGACATGCCTTATTGATGTCTCAAAAGTCAATATAAATCTAAATTCCTCTTTACAACTTAGCCACAAGAATAATATTGATATCTAATGAGATTAGTTGATGAGATAGATAAATCCTACTTCCAAGAAATATTGTAGTTCCTCCTTAGCTATTAAGGCCACTTTAGGATGCATCTTTCTTAATTTTTTTCTTGATTGGTTTGGATTTAGGATGAACAACCAAATTATGCACTACTAATGACATATCAACTCCCATCATGTCAAAATATCACCATGCAAAAACATCTATAAATTCCTTAAGCATCTCAATAATGACCTGATGCTCCTTAGATGTGAGAGTTACCCCTAGTTGGATGATTTTGGGATGTTATTTAGTTTAAATGTTTACTTCGATCACCTCCTCAACAAGAGAGGGTGAATTATCTTGTAGATAAGGGGGAAATTATTTATCTGGGATATCTGAACAAAACCATCCAAGGGTTTTGTGTCTATTTTAGTTTATTCTTTTGATTTAGCTAAAACATGTGGAAATGCTTCTAGAATTTGGGGTGTCTTTTCTTATTCAGATTATTCTTCTTCACTTTGGTTAAGGGGAATATTTTTTTCCCCAAAATAAGCTGATTAACAAAGATTAATATAAACACCTTTCTTATGATTACTAGAAGGCATGAAACCTTGTGTTCCCATAAATTCTTAAATGGCATTATCATTTTGAAGCATATCAAAGGATGGCTCCTGATGTTGATCCTAGTAAATTCAAGAGGGATAGTGGAGGGATATGTTAATGGTGGAGATACTAGTGTCTAGGAAAAGGTTTATGGTAGCAATCTCTTCATAACAACTATAAATAGAACCCATCTCAATTTCTTCATCAAAAAGTGACTCCTTAGGGACTAAAATAGTATCCATAATAATGTTCTTTAAGTCATTACCAACTATTTTTTACCCTAAGATAATATATTGTGGATGTTCTTAAACTATTATGGGTTCAATCCTGCATTTCTTATTTCTCCCTAGTCCCTTTCCTTGATAATGCCTATTTTGTAACATTTTTTGGATGTGGGGGTATCTCTTTCTAGGAGACGTGAGGGCCTCATCTTCTGGGATAAATCATGATTCATCTAATTCATCAATATATTCTTTTAATAATAATATTTCACAAGAAAAGGTTGTCAGTCTAAATTGATATATGATAGGATTGGTCTTCCACATGGCCGGGGACCCATAACTAAATGGGGAAAGAGGTAAGTTACCAACATAAAATGTGTTATATTCATATTCCCTACACCATATGGATGTCATTTTTAGATGAGTGATGCCAGGTAATAGATTAGAAGTAGGTACAAGATCATTAGGGCATATATATTTAGTAGTTATTGCATTTAGAGTGGATCTATTAGTGTTAGTATAGTAGCATGAGGATGAGGATTGACCCATTTGGCAACTGCCAAAATGTTCCATTCCCCAGGAACAGTAACTTCCATGATTAAATGCAGTAACTTTAGACATTGATGAAGGGTGGATGGCACTACTTACATCTCATGAATCCATGGGAGAACCAATATTATATTATAGGGTAGATCTACATCCATAATGTGAAGAAGGGTTTGATGTATCATGGGTCCCATAGAAATGGCAAGGTAGATGGTACCTACAGATGGCCATTCATTGTCATCATATGTTTTTATCATGATCAGAGTAGGCCCTAAAGAAGCTTTGAAATACCCTAATATCTTTAAGAAATCCAAATTACATAATTTTAATGTAGACCCTCCATCTATGAGTACCTAGGGAATATGATGATTGGATATGGACACTTCTATGAATAATGGATAGTTATGATGGGGGCCAATAGGAGGCATGTCTTTGGAACTAAAGATGATTTGGTGAGAAGGGGATAAATGACCTACTAATTACTATAATTGATTGGTGTCAATATAGCTAGGAACCTTTAGGTCATTCAAGACTTGATTTAGTATCTTTTGATGCATAGGGCATGTTTTAAGAAGTTCCATTAATGATATTTAAACAAGTGTATTCTCAAGTTGTTGAATTATATCATAAGATTTATCAAAAGAAATAGAAACTTCCTTAGAGATATTCCCATTTTGAGATGTAGAGGTAGATGGGTCCTTTAGGAGTGCCCTAGGAACTATGATCTTGATATGTCTAGTAGTAACCACATAATCAGTAATGGCCTAATTAATAATTAATATGGTGGCTAATGTAGAGTGGGATATTGGGGGCTATGAATTTTGATGGTGTTGACATAGTAATATGGTATGGCATGATAGTCAGTATGATTGGGAGAGGAGGTCTGAACTTGGTCTCTTGGTGGCTTTTTATTTCTTTGATTATGCTTGGGTAGGGGGTCCTAATAAATGCCTAGCTACTAATTTGTAGATTGATTTAGAGTACTATCCCCTTCTATTTCAATAACACCCTTTTCAATGAGGTCCTGAATATAATACTTTAATTACAAACATCTCTTTATGTCATGATCTTTGAAGCTATGATATTTTTAAAATTCATTCTCATGGTACCAATTAGGTTGAGATTGAGAATCATCCAAAGGTTAGATTTTAGGAAGAGTAATCATGTTAGTAGCAATCAATTATTCAAGGACTATTTCAATGACTACTCCAAGGCTAGTAAGAGGTATTTGTCAAGTTTGAGGATTCAGTTTAGCGTATGGCACTCGAATAGAGGAGACATTACATTGATCTATGGGATTATTCATTTGCATTATTTGAACATGTTGTTTGGAATCTATAACCCTATCTCCCACAACATTCATATTCTTGTTGAAGATTTTTGACTTTTCTAAAAAAGAGTTATCTTGATTCTGATTGTGTTCATTTTGGGAATATAATTTAATTGTTACCTTTTTAATAAGTGTTGTTTTTATTTGCATCCCCTTTTCAATAATTTCATCAAAATTTTTAACACATTAGAATTTCAACTGATATTTTAGTTCAACATTAAGATTATCAATAAAATGTTGGCTATCTTTTTTTATAGTACTGTGCATCAAAGGTGGCTTTCTAAGCTTCTCCATCATTACAAAAAAGATGTCAATATTTCCCCACTTCTTTGTTTAGTGTTGTAAAGGTCTATAATAGATACATCATGTTCAATATTCAATGAAAAATGTCTTACAAATTATTTAGTTAATTCACCAAAACTAGATATAGACCCCTTTGGTAGATGCATGAACCATTCTAGGGCTCGTCTAGTGAGACTTTTTGGAAAAAGTCTTAATAAATAAACATGATCATATGTAAATTCATGACAATCCACATAAAAATCATATACATGGTCATGGGATTCACTTTTCCATCTATATTTTTCAAATTTAAGTACCTCTAAGTGGGGTGGGAAAGGTATTTGAAAAATGTTCATATCCAAGGGAGAAGAGAAAAAAATCTTCATACTTATATTTCATTGCTTGTGAGCACGGGTCAATTTTTTGGAGAGTCTCCTTCATCACTTTCCATTATTGTACAAATATTGGGTCCCCAAGGGGATTCAAGGTTTGGTTGTGACTATTATGGGGTCTATTGGAGTTGTGAATATTTTGACGGGGGGATGATGGTCATTGATTTTGTGCTGAGAGTAAAAGATTTATTTATTATGTAAGTTGATCTAAAATCCTCTAAAATAGTTTGCCTCTTGTTGGCCTCAATATAGTTATTTTAGATAGGTGTGGGTCATTCTTCTTCTTGAAATTCTTGGTCTAGAACTTCCTCTCATTTGGGTGCTTGATTGGTGTATGTATGTTGATGTGGTGTATTAGGCTAGATAGAGAGACATTCTAAGTGTTTTAGGATATTACAATTAAAGTTTGAGAGTAGTGTGGCCCCCATTTCAATGGATTAGGAAAGAACTTGGTTATGGTTTTCATATATCACTTGGTCGATTAGGTTCCTAACATCATCATTATGGAGGGGATTGAATAAATCATATTTTCCTCTATGTGTACACATATCACTATGTGTATTGTCATGATACTAATCTTGATCACCTAGACTCCCCAATAAATTATTTTCTTGGTTGGAATTTTGTCCCATCCTAAGTTTTTGGGCATGGGTTTGGATCACCATATTGGATGTGGAGGTGTGATGAGGTGTGATGGGTGATTTTTGAAGTTTTAACTTAGTCTAGAACTCAAATCCAATGGTGGTCAAAGAAGGTGATTTAGAAGAGTGGTGATTTTAAATTTAAATGCATGTGAAGATTGGGATGACTAAGAAATACTAAAATATAAACCCTTGTGAGAGTCCAATATATCAATGAAAGAAGGATATGATGGGATTAAATACCTTTCACTCTTGTAAAATAATGATGGGATGGGTGTTAGGTATGAAAAATTACTAATAGGGAGTGATGGGTGTTAGAATAAAGTCTTTTAAAAAGTCATGTATGTCATTGATACCAAGTAAAAAAGATGATAATGAAGATATGGAAGGATGGGTGACCGCTAGGATTTGGTTCCAAAATATAGTATTCAAGGATGGTGTTATGAATGATGGGAGATAGAGATGGATATTAGATGTGATTTGGGATAGTGAATGGAAGATAGAAAATACAGGGTGGTTATTAGATGTTATTTAGGATATGAAATGAAAGATATACGATGAGTGTTGTTTAAGATAATGAGATGGATATGGTGATGAGGTATAGGAATGGGTTTTAGCCTAAGTATATCTAAGGTGTCAAAAAGGGTATGGCCGACTTGTCTTACAAACATGACAAGTTTAACATAACACACAAGCAACACATGCAATAACAAGCCCTAAGTTGGTAAACTAAAAAGGGTGTGTAACTCGATGCTCATAACATATAATGGATTAATGGGTGAGGTTGTAGGCTGGTGATCTATTATGGATAACTGAACCCTCTTGACCCCATTTGCACTTAACAGCTTCTTAGGAGTTGATCTTGACTCTGATAGTGACATGCCTATTATAGATGAAAGGTCCTATGCTAGGTTTTCACAAGTGTTTCTAAGGGAGGCCCTGATATACATGAAGGTAAAGTGGGAACCAAGTCTATATAGAATGTTTTCTAACCGCTTTGAGTGTTGGAGCTTAAACACCCCACTCCATGGAACCCTTTATGGGGAATTCTACTTTAGCACTTAATGATAGCTCTCCTAATTTTTATACTCCACTAAAATATGGAGTTTGGTTTAGTGTATGGTGATGAAATCCACATCATTGAACCCTAATTACAAAAACCATATGTTGGAATGAATTCTATGTCACATGATCTCTTAGAATCAAAAGGGGATAACAAAAAAGCAATCACAATTAAATTTTCCCAATTAATTACCTATATGAGGAAGCACAAATATATACAATCAAATCATGAAACAAGTAAATAGAAACAAAATTAAAACATTTATAGCACCCCCACTCCTAAAAACACAAAGGTTAGGAAAATAAAATGGGGTACTCGATCTTGAGGGGTCGCACACAAAGGGGTTAGTAGTTTTATTTTATGCAAAACCACAATTCCCTTGCAAAACCATAATTACACAGTCAGTTAGGCATAAAATCACAACTAGCAAGTGTAAAATTGAAACATCAAAGCAAAAATCATAGATTGTGAGTAGTGATTTTGCAACAAGTAGCTAATCATGATAGTAAACCTATAAAATTGTGTGTGTTAGAGAAAAATTACAACTTTTAATGCAAGATCACAATTCTTAGAAATTCATGATTAGCATTTTTGCACTGAAATGAATTTTTTTTTTAGTTTTGTCTAATTTTAGATGAATACTAGTGAGATGATTAACCTCAAAATGTTTCAAAATACACAGGTCACCTAAGAAATTTTTAGTAACTAGCTTATGAAAATTTATAGATTTTGGCTATAGTACTAGAATCTAGATAATATTTTATAATGCACAGATAGAATAATAAACTATCTTATTTTTTAAGATTCGTTAAAAAGACTAAACTGCACCATAAACATAAGATCACAACTATGACTACAAAATCATGAATAACATGGCAAAACCATAGTTTCAAAAGTCATGATTTTGCTATAGGGGTTTTGATAGGTGAATGATGTGTTGTTTAAAAATGTATTTTCCTTTCTCCTCTTCTATCTGTTGACCTACACACAACAAACTCAAAATATCCCTTTCAAGCACATAGTTAGGCCAAAATGATCAAATTCCAAAATAGTTAAGATGGAAAAGAGATAGTTTTGGATTATCAAGGAGGTTTTATAACCATTTAACAAAAGTTGAGAAATATTTTTCTAGAAATAAAAAATTGACAGGTCAAATTTTTTACTAGTTTGTATAGAAAATTCAATACCATAATTCACAATGGCAATACCATGATTACTAGGACAAGGGCACAAGTAGGAAAGTTATGATATTTCATTTTGCTTACTAATGGTCAAAGGATTGATCAACTCTTCATTTCCCTACACATAGGAGATAAAAGACACTTCCAGAAAAAACAAAAATAACTTATATAGAGGTTAGTAATAGATAAAGAACGAGGCTATAAAGCAAACCAAAAACTTGGCAAAATTGCAACTCCACTTATAAAGTTGTTATTACTAGGGCAAGGTTGCTATTATGTAAGTTGTGATATTGTAGTTTAATATTTATGACCCATATCTTAACATAACCTTGTTTCTCCTTACATATAAAATAGATATATGCTTCCAAGCAAACAAAACATTTTTGTAAAGAGATTAAAATTAGAAGGAAAAAAGGACCAGTGATATTATGTCAATCATAAGGTTTGATAAACTGCAATTTAACCTATAAAAATGTGATTAGTAGGGAAATATCACTACTTTTGAAGTATCAATTTTTAACGAAAGGTAAAATCCTAAAAAATCCTAAACTATTAGTGGTTAAGACTAAAATGTCATGCAATATCACAATTTCACCTACACAACCCCTACTATAAGACCACAGATACTAGTGCAAAGTTGCAAATCACCTATAAGTAATTTTATTTTTTTTAAATATGGTGCTCAATTTACATCTATTTAGACTTAAAACTTTCAAATCACTTTCATCAAGCTTAAGAGGTTAGTTCAGGGAGTAGACTCCCACCGTGGTTGCCAATATGTAGCCTAAATTTTAGATTCTCTTTATATTACTATTTTTAGCAATAAAAATCCAAAATCTAAACAACATAAAATAAAGAGGATAAAGAGATAATTATATTACCATAATGATAATTCTTACCATCATTTTACCTCTTGTATCTCCTCTCCAAGATTACCAAATATATTTTTGATGCAAGATAGTTGAATGTTGGATTGCTTGACTATGCTTGGCAATGGCTTCCAATGGAATTTTTGGGCTTGATAATGGATTTGACAAGGTTTATATGGATGTAATATAGCAAGGTAGATTCCAATTTTTCATTTTAGTTTCATGGAGGGAGTCATCTTAGTTATATAGGAAATGGGGGAAGAATCAATGGCTTAAATTTAATTTTGAGCCATTGAGATCAATGGCTAGGATATTTCCAAAAAAAATTAAATTCCTTGGAAATTTCTTTTCTATTCTAGAGAAAAAGATGATAAATTGGAAGATATTTATATAATTCCCCAATTCTAGAATCTCTATTAGGGTTTAGGGGTGTAGGAATAACTAGTTAGTAGGGTGGTAGATGGGTAGGTAGGATAAAATATATTTTTAAATTGGCAAGTGGCTTAATGATTAGATTAGTAGGTAAATAGGTTTAGTTAGTAGATTAATGAAGGGCATTAATTTGTTGTGAGATAATATAAGGTTTATGGGATGTATAAAATAAGGAATAGGATATTAGTTAATTAGCTAGGAAATATAGTTATAGGTTAAAATTAGCATAATTAGTGTAATTGTTAGGGTGACCATATTTAGGTGCATACAGTTAATAAAACCCAAATAGCATAAAACACTATGTTCAAATGATTCCTCAATAAAATTTCCAACCTAAAATTAGCTCATTCAACGATCTTATCTAAAATACATAAATAGACATATTCTTCCTCTTATACAAAATTAATCTCTTAAAAATTTAGATTTAAGAGATCCAGAATTTGATTGTGATCATAAATATTACAATTTAAAGTTTATAATAATTCAAAATTAGTTGTTATAAATAAATATTGTTTTTTAGTTTTTATTTATAAATATTTCATTACTTGTGTATTTTTATGAATCTATTTACTAATGTAATTTAATATTTTTTGGGGGATAATAACCCATTAGGTTAGTAGCCATGTTATTTTGGTAAATTTCATTATTATTTTTGAATTTATGAATGATTCATAAATGTTAGAATAATATAATTATTTTATTTTAGTATATAATAATAAATGATTAATGATAAAGGATGTACACTTTATTATTTTATTTAGACATATCCTTAAAGGATGTAATGTTACTATATATTATTCATATTTAATATAATATATTATTATAAATAATATAATAAGTTTGATATATAATTATAATTAAATGATGTTAGAATAATTAATATTATTATATTACGATGCAATAAATGTTCTTTAAAACATTCTTAATGTCATACAAGTTGAAGGTATTGATGTATGTTAAAAACATAATTTCTCCACACATGTATAAACTTATTTTGAAGGGATGGATCTTAATTACGTTGATCCGAAATTCTACCTATAGGAGGGGATGTAATTATTATAGCATGTCTTCGGGGGGCTTCCCAAACTACACTTGTACTTTCCAAATTTACTCCATCCAAAAACTTCCTCACACTCACTTTGGCTCTATAGACACCAATTTGATGGGAGGCAACAGAGAAATACTAGAACCCATCTCTTGCACAGATGTTTATGGCTAGAAAAAAGTTTGAAATAAATTAAAATAGGGGGGACTCACTGAGTTCATGGAGTGAGTTATAGAGGACAATGCAGAGGTTTCCCATGATTTTGTTGTGGCCTGAAACAAATGTAAAGTGACCATTCACATAATCAGAATCAATATTTCTAAAGAATACATTGGCGAAACGACTGGTATGTTTTATGAATGCACCAAGGCATTTAAATACCAAATGAAGAAATAAGAGTTGTTGTAATGCTTCTTCCAGATGAATGACTTAGTAAACACTGATAAAAAAGGCTTCCCATAAATAGACCTCTCATGCTGCTGACATAACATTTGTTTTCAAGTCATGTGATACATGACACTTGAAATTAAAAACACTCTTATATTCTCCCACCACTTTTTGTTATTGAATCATTTTATTGGCTACGGAATTAGTCTATCCTTCTTCCTGCTTAAGTCCCTTGAAAGTACTATTTTGTTGAATCAATTAAATGACTCCAACCCTATCCTCTACCAAGGGTTGATCCTTCTCCTTGCCAAGCATGACCAAGCCCTACACGGTTAGGAGGTTCCCCCTCAGGGATCCTTTTTTGAGGAAGACTCCCTGATGGAGGATCCCACCAACCCTCTTAATGCACCCCCTAAGTCAGCCTTTCCAAGTCCCTTCTTGATGACCTTCCCTTTAAGTTGATCCCTAAACCTAAGATGATCTTATTTGAAGTGGGTACCCCAGTGGAGACTGTCTGTAAAGGGAAAGCCATTCTGAATGATGAGATGGAAAGAAATAAATTACAGTTGAAGAAATTTAATTCCAAGGTTCAACAAGCAGGGATGGCCCTTGCCAAATTTATTTAGGACTGGAACTCTTTGCAAAGATAGGTTGAGTCCATAGTTCAAGGTTGTGTTCATTTTGCCCAACCTACCCAGTCCCATGTCATTCAGTAGCCTAAAGCCTTGAGATCCCCCCTCCGGGTTCCCCCAAGGGGGTCCCCCCAAAGCAATCTCCCTTGCAGGTAAAAAGACAAAAGCGACCCTATATGATCTTCCCTAGCGAAGATGTTGAAGGTCTTAGAATCCACACTTGGGCAAAGGTTTCTAATGTAAAATAGAATATCCCAATGAAGAATTTTGAAGATGCTAAAGACCTTCCGAAGGACTTTCCTCCTAAATTTCTTTCTAGTTTCCTATTTTTTTGGCACTCAATTTAATACTGTAATTTTTTATTGCTTTGATTTTTTGATAATTTAGTAATCTATTTAAACTTTTTGTACTACACTTTGGTGGTTCCAGTTTCTCTATAAAACTTAGTTTTTACCGTATCAAATTAAAAACAAAATTAATTTTTAAAATAATTATAATCTCATAATTACATTAAACATATTTTAAAGTACATGATTATATTGACTTTTTTTCTTTAATAATTAAAAGTTACATTATGAAATGTAATTCTATTTCAAATAATATTGTATATAATTTATTTTTTTACAAAAATAATGTTTTTTTGGGGGTAGTATTTTAGATTTATTTATTTTGTTTATACTGGAAGAAACTGATCCCATTATCACTTTTGATATATAAGACATGTATATATAAACATAGTTATAATGAACTTTGCACCTCATCTTTCAAAGTATCCTTATGCTACCATCGTTGTCCACTTTAACACACAACATGATGAATTGTCTCTCTTACGGTGATTTTGTAGTCCCAATGACTCACATGTTCTATCTCTATGTTGCAGGAAAACATAATTGTATATGGTGTCTATCTTTCTAAGATACCACTCTTTGTGATCTTTTCTATCTGCCCAATGATTTATGAATTTATTACTATTTTATATATTTATATTTGAATATGTCTCTTGTGATTTTCACATGTCAAATTAAAGTATGCCAATGCCATAATTCCATGTTATTATTCTATTTATATTTTTATGAGATATCATTCAAAGTACGTTGAAACTAAAAGAACCAAGATTATATCTAAATTTGGGATCATATAAATTCATTTCCATTCCTTCTCTTTTGGGTTGGCCCAAGTATTAAAATGTATTATTAATTTTTTATTTGTTTTAAAATTTAGTAATAGAATTTTTAAAAATTATGTGGTAGTGGAAGCTCTTTTTAGAGCTAGAAGGCTTTATAATTTTCCATGATTATCACAACATGCATTGTTGTCAAAGGCTTTTAAACAAAACAAATAAAAATAATAATGATTTCAATATTTCATAAATAAGAAAAGAGTTGGGGTTTTTATAAGAAGTTTGAGTATTTTACAATCACAAATTTAATAATGATATATCTTAATGGTATACATCTGATAATGATAATAATATCATATTTTTTAAAATAGAATTGTGAATATTTTCAAAAGAGTCGATATTTAATTTATTAAATATGAGATATAAATATCTACAAATAAAACCCCTTAAACCCTTACTTGATCACACTCATTATAATATTTTAGACTTTCAAATCGACAACTCTACATCCAACTCTTATCGATCATTACTTTCAAAAAAAATATACATTATAATATTCTAGACTTTCGAATCAATAACACTACATCCAACTCCTATCAATCATTACATTCAAAGATAATGTTGTAATTTCAAATTGTTTATATTTATTAATATTTTTTAAAATTATAATTAATTCATAATATTTTAATAAAATAAATATTATTTTAAATCTAAGTTATTCGATAAATTATAAAAACATTAAAATTTTAAATTAAAGTAAAATTGTGAAGTCGTGTAATGAGTCAAACTCTTAATGTTAGTATGATATTTTAAAAATATATCTTTCAAATTATGTAGGTGAGAGAGGGGCCCACCAGATATGTCATGCAGATATCTATGCCTTTCCCGTGACTAGAAACCAGTTTTCAAAGTGCAATATTTCTCGTAGTTCGAATGTTTGGAATATCAAAGAAGAATCTTGGGAGTGCACGCAATAATTGAATGAATCATATTCATTTTTAATAAAGTAAATGTAATCAACTTCTTCAAAAACCCTGAAGCCAAAAAAAATAATGTGATGTATGAACATTGAGGTCGATATCACATTATCACTTCTGACTTGTCCATTCTAATCAACAAGTCGGGCTAAACAATGGTGGGGATGGGACGGAGGCTGGACGATTCGAGGTGCAGGTCCCACGGAGATATACATAAATTTTATTTTGGAATGATTATGTTCCCTGGGATGGCGTCGAGTTTCAGATCTCTTTCGTCAAATAATTTGTTTTGATATTTTAATGTAAAAAATAAATAAATTGAATTTAGTTAGATTTTTTTTTGGTAGTTTATAGAGGTAGTTTTAATTATGGGTTCAATTTGTGATTTATTTGTGGTATGTAGTGAGGGTCTTATTGTGTACTACTTTAATGTTTATAAGAGGCTTACATAATTTAGAACAATCAATTTTGATATTAGTCCAGATAGTCTCGATTCTCTCTAATTAATAAATAAAAATAAAACGTCATATGATAAATAAAAATACATAAATAATCCATAATTAAATGTTCAATCAGATATATAATTAAATAGAAGAAAATGAAAAAGAAAGTTTATATCTTCTTTATATATTCATAAATTTGTTATGATAATTTAGACTTAGAAACGTACATCCGAAGTTGCCATGATAAGTGCACTAAAATCTTGAAATGATCTTAGATGACTACAAGGATTGTACATATTCTCTTCACATGTTGTCAAGTGACAGGGTGTAAGAACCATACAACAATCATGATAAGTTATTAAGATTGTACAAATATTCATGGCTCTAACTATCAATTTAAATCTTTTTTTTTTTGGTTTTATTCACACGCTCCTTCTGAATCAATTTGGTGCACTCATTATGTGGGTTATGACACTTGCCTTCGTGTAATAAGCTAAATTTTTAGGATTAAAGTGTTAAGAAAAAATAAATTGGGCATTTGTATTAGGCTTTAGGTGTCTAGTATGAACTAACCAACCATCAAACCCCTCGGATTAGAAAAGATTAAACAAAAAATGAATTAAAAAAATAACTTTAGGATTTATGCCACAAGTGCTCCACAATAGAATGAGTTATCTAGAATATAAGAAGTGTGTGATTGTACTTCATGATCTGTTACATCCCGATTTCTTGCTAAGCTAACTATTTGACTATTTATAGATGATTATGGTAGATACACGTGATATTGACTATTTTTTTTATTATGCTTGAGATTATGCTATTTCAGGGTATTAGTATGTTGCTTAATTAGATGATAATTCATGATTGTTTAGTATGAGTTGGTTTATGTATGCGCTTTCATTTTTAAGTATATTAATAAATTGTTATAGTTACATATTATTGATTATGATTATCATGTGATATAGTCTAACTACATGTATGTTGTGAGGTGGACACGAGAAATTTTTCCTCAAATGTGCCAGAGGGAAAGTATCATCAGAGAGGATGGTGTATATGGAGACATCATTGATCGACAGAATACTAGCAAAACCTGTACACACCACAATAATTAGTCATATTAGAATGTATTTAAAAATGATTATTTAAATTGCTTATTTATATGGTTGCTTAAGTATGTATGCAATAGAAATAAAAGTCCCTTGTGTGGGTAATAAGTCATTATTACTTTAGAGATAAATTTTATTAATGTAGAATTTAAATTCGAGTTATTATTTATTATTCTATTATTCTTCCTCTAAATTATCAAAATATGATTTAATGCTAAAATAGTTCAATATGAAAATATAATTTTACAATTGAAATAAAATGGAAATGTTTGCTTTAAACACATTAAAAATATAAAAATAAATTAAAAATTTAAGAAAAACAAGAAAACAATTAAAATAGCTTGAAATTAAAAAATAAAAATAAAACAAAAACAAAAGGATGGAAGAGAAAATTAGTAATTTTTTCTCTATTTATGAAATGACATGAAAGAGATTTTGACATAATTTCGGCATTGGAAAAAGAGAGGAGGAACAAAGCATTGAAAGAAGAAGATATATGATCAACTAGCGAATTTAACAATAAGTGGTGTATTAAAATTCATTGCTATGCTGATGGTATAACTTTGTTAAACAATAGATCTAAATAGTAGAAAAACCATTGTTGAAAACAAAAATTAGGTCAAAAAATTTAGTTGTTGATATTATCGTTCTAAAATCTAGTTATGAATTTAAAATCTTTAGATCAATAATAAATCGATTCTGGATGGAACATTATAGTTTTGCCACAGATTTTCATATTTCATTGAATTCAGTATACCAGTGTATTCTAAAACATCAAAATAAAACCCTTGTCCAAAAAGCTTTAGGGTCTATAATGGAAAGAATGATGTCCCATTTTTGATCTCCACACTAAAACAATAAATTGACTAAGGAGCCGTACGGATTTATTGGTGAACAAAATATGAGAAAAAGTTGTCTTGTCTTTCCATGAAGGAGTAAAATTCCAGCTAAGTCTTTAGGCACCTCATATTTCAATTACAAATTTATGTTTTATAATTACAAAATTTTTAGTCCTTTGGTGACAACCCATTTTAATGATTTTATACAACTAAAAACTATTAAATATGTATTAGGCATCAAACTTATGTATTATTTTGAAAGGTATCAAAACCCACTTACATTTTTAATAAAATGTTGAACTCATCTATGGTGAACTGTGTGAAAATCTGGGGTATGGTGTCAAAGTAGAATTCTCTGCATACTCTCTTTCAAGCAAGCATAGGAATACATTAAAATATGATTACCCAACCACATTGAACCTGCAAGATGTGTGTGTGTGTGTGGCGGGGACCGTGGGGGGGGGGGCGGGGGGCGAGGGAGTGGGCGGTGAACCTTTTAAAATCTTTGAACTAATTAACTCTCTTAAAATATGTATTTTGCATTTGTATCAATTTGTTCAAATATTTCATTAAGCACTTTATATTAAATTACCATATTAGTATTATTATTATTTTTTTTTGGAGGGCGGGGGTTGAACCATGTTTGGTGGGTACCATTTCTTTATGAAGGTGTCAAACATAGAAGAACTTGTTAATGATTTATAAATGAGTCAATTTACAAATTTCGATATTCATTTTAGGGTATTGAGTTTTTCTTTGAATTTTGTGAGCATTAACTTAGTAAATATTGAAATATCCAGCGAATTAAAAACATCAAGTCTAAATAGTCCATTGCACCAAGCTATTAAGTAACTTGTTGTAGGCAACATCTTAAAATTGAATTAGCGTAGATATGGTATAAAATAAAGTTTATATATATATATATATATATATATATATATATATATATATATATATATATATATATATAAACTTTATTTTATACCATATCTACGCTAATCCAATTTTAAGATGTTGCCTACAACAAGTTACTTATAACCCCAAATTTAAGGAGTTTAATTAATTGGCAAAGCAAACTTTAATATAGAGCTTAGGCATAATGTAAATACTCTGGCTATAGGTATGCATTCACTCAACTCTAATAGAATTATATTACTGTATGTTTGTATAAATTTTAAAATTATTTTCGTAAGAATATATATTTGAGTTAATAAATATAAGTATTTAAATAATATACCAGATCTCCACATCTCAAAGTATGTGATGTTCAAATAAAGAGAATTTATATATGGGTTAGAAAATAATAGAGGTGATTATTGATAAATTGTATATAATTAGATGTGAAATATTATTATGATCTTAAAAGGCTATAAAACCACACTGTGAGGTTTCTTTTATATATATATAAAAGATGAATATCTCCTCTTTAGAGATCGGAAAAATAATTAGAGAAGATTTTTCTTAGATGGTTACCCCATAGTGGAACTTGGGAGGTTTCTTAAACTAATTTTGCATGACGGATTAAATTATCTTTTATCTAAGAATACATTTATGTATATAGTCGATAGATACAAGACATATGTGAGGGAAATAATAAAGAACTAGATTCTTAGGTAAAACTATGGTGACATATTTATGTGCAAATCGTAGATGAACGGGTTCACTAATCTACTTTGTGGAAAGAAAGTAAATGAAACTTTAGACTCTTTAAAAATACAATACATCTAATAGAATGTTGAAATTAAAGAATGTCAACATGGGGTTAAAAATTATTTAAATGAGTACTTATGGAAGTCATATTAATTGAAAAATAAAGAAATTTGAGTAGTAGGTTAATAAGGAGATTGCTTATTAAACCCCAAAATAAACCAAACAAACAAACTAGACCTTTTTATGTTTTTGAGATAAAACAAAGGTTTTGATTTCCTAGATTATTGATTGAAATGAATGTTTTCATATACTCATAACTACTTTATGATTTGAAATTATTAGTTACACTAGGTTGTGGTAATATGGGTTGCCATAGGGTGTAGAGAATTATAAACTAATTAGTTAAAAATATACAGTAGATTTATATATTTACCTAGATGATATGTTGATAAATATTATTTCTAGTATGAGATAGAATATAATGAAAGATTCATGCATATGTTAGACAAAATTAGTATATGTTGTTATCATTCTTATTTATAGCATGTCATGTGTTGTATCTGCTAAGTGGAATGTATGTTATTCAATATTATGGTTGAATTTATGTTTGACCAATCTACATTGTTAATGCAAAGTAAGAAGTGAGACGGACTTCAATGGCTTATTGGAATTACAATATTAGATGAAAAAAATCCAATCAAGTGGTGTGCATAAAATTGATGGATCTATAGATTATTTTATATTACTATTTATAAATCTTTGGCCAAAGTATGTTTAGTGAGATATTATCATTCATAGTTATGATTTACATATATATGTGATATCTTATAATAAATCAAGTTTTCTATGATATAGTGTATGTTTAGTTAGTTAAAAATCATACAACACATAAATACTAGCTAGTCTCTCTAGATTCTCATGCCATCACTATCTACCCATTTGTGAAGGGAGGGCCATTTATTTATGGAATAGTGCAGGGGATTGTTGGTCCATAGTTTGTGTAGAAAAGTTTTTGGATGATGCTTTCCCTCCCCACAATAGTACTACTTATCAAGATAACACTAGATATTGTCACAGATACTTGAAATTTGGGAACTGCGGTCTGGGGTAGCTAAGTATCTTATTTGTAAATTGTAAAATATTATATTTTAAATTGAGTAATTATAATTTACATTGATGCACATTTATATAGGTTATTGTGTAAGATTAAAATGTAATTATTACATTATTTACTGAAATGTTATACACTCATGTATTTAGACACATGTACCTTTATTTTATTATAAACTATTATCATTGTTGTACATGTTTATTTTATTATCTTTGATAGGCTCTCAGGTTGTAGTCTACTTTTTTTATATATATTTTATGTTAAAAAAGTTGTATTTTTCTAGTAGATCTCAGTAGGGATGTTACATGTGATATCAAAGCTATGGATTGAACTCTAGGACCTAATGAGTCCACTGGTATTTTCATAACCTTCTTTTGATATAAATAAAGATGGTGAAAGCAATATTTTTAAGAGAGGGTCCTTCGAATACTGGTGATAGTAACCTTCATTTTGATTCTAGCTAATTTACTATTGAGCAGTCAGTGAAGATGGATCAAATTTTCATGGTCATGAATGAGACTAGAGATCAAATTACCACTCTGGAATAGGTGGTTCATGGCCCTAAAGGAGAAAATCAATAGGATGAACCTTAAGATCATTTAGTTAAATAAGAAAATCTATAGGATGCTATATCTCAAGTTGTTATAGAGTTGGCTTAGGATATGAAGAAGGTGAATCTACCTAAATTTGATAGAACTATTCTAGGTGATAGAGTTGAGGCATGGTTGATAGAGATGGATAAGTACTTAAAAATTTGAAACTACTCTGAGGTCACCAAGGTGGTATGGTGAGCATACCAGTTGGCTGGTGAGGTAGCTACGTGGTGGGCCAACAAAAGGTTGAAAATGAATATGAATTTAACTACCATCACTTGGGATCAGTTTGTGAGTTTATTTAGATCATGATGGCTCCCATAGATATATTTTGATCAAAAGTTTACATATTTCTAGAATCTAAGGTAAGGTGGCAAGTAAGGTGACATGCCAATGAATAAGTACCAAGAATAGTTCACCAAATTCCTAAAATATGTTCCTAATTATCAAGGAGATGAGCAATTTTAAATCAAAAAGTTCATCATGGGGTTGAGTCCCTAGATTGGTGGAGAAGTAGATGTTCATGGTCCTTGTACCATGGACCAAGTCTTTGAGAAGGTAGTCAAGCAAGAATATAAGCTAATGTTTCTTTCACAGGTTAAAGATAGATTCATGATTTTTTTTGGCAATCTTAAGTCTAACTGTCAGGACCCCCTGCTCTTGAAGAGCACAGTTGATTACCTTTGTATAAGCAACTAAACACGAAATTTAACCAGAAGTAATAAGTAACTAAAAATTTAGAAATAACACAGAATATGAGAGACAATACCCAATTGTATTAATACTCTTCCAAAAAGAAATACAACAAAGAAGATGCCACAGTCTTCTTCACGCTCCTCTAGGGCTCACACACCTCTAGGGCATAAATAGTAAATCTCTTCAAGAGTTCTCTCTCTCAATCACAGTCACAACAAACAACTCAAACACAGAGTTGTTGTTCACCTCCAACCAGTCAGTATCACTACTGACAGTACACAAGTACTCAAAGTACTTCAAGTAGATCTCCCATGAACTTGCAACAACCTGCAAATCAAACCGATCTTACCATGTAGATCTCTCTACACCCTAAAGAACCCTTGTCCTTGCCTCACCAAGTCCTTATGATTCTCCAAACTAGTACCCCAGTGGATCTTCTACCAGATCTTACTATCCCACAGATCTACTTGATCATACACACTCGGCACCCCTGTGGAACTAGGAGGAGCTATCCTTGCTCTCTTTATTTTGAAGGAGCTAACCTTGCTCTCTCACTCTAATACACTTTACAATATAGCCCATGAGTCTATTAAATAGATCTCATACAAACAATAATTAGACTTTCCAATTACAATAATTAGAAACCACAGCTCAAGACTAAAATTAGTCCTTAACATGCAAACAACCGGTTCATTAACAAACTATTTGTGAAACTGATAGTTTCGAAACCACCTAGGCGATAGATGTCAGTCCATGTCTGTCTGGAGGTGACTGATGTCAGTCGAATACTGACCGATGTTGGTTGCTCTTGTAACTAGATATGACTGACGTTCGGTTGCAATGCTGATGTTGGTTGTTGTAACACTGAGCAACCTCCTCCTGTTTGCATTTTGGTGAAGCTTTTAGCTCCACAACCTAATAATCTCCCACTTGTAGATAAACAACTGCACCTATACCTATACCTGTACATCATCTAATTTGTTTCCTGGCTTATATCCCTCTTCAAGCTCAACCTTGAAGACCAACCACCACAAAACCTGTGATGCTCCTCCTGTCATCCAAGTAACCTACCACATCTGAATCTACATACCCATGTAGAGAAGTCCTTGACCCTGCATAGCATGAATCCCTGCTACTGGTCCCTCTCATATACCTGAGAACCCACTGAACTGCTCTCTAGTGCTTCTTTCTCGAACTGGCTACAAACTTGCTGACAACACCCGCTACTGGGGCAAAAATAGGTCTAGTACACATGTAATTAACCTCATCATGTGAATTGGGACCCTGTTTTGTGAACTATCCATCCATAGGTGTGCAAACTGGTTCTACATCTTGCATCACGAACCTTGCCACTACCTTATCCACACAATCATCTAGAGACAAAATCAACCTGTGACCTTCCATGTCTCTAGAAAAACTCATGCCAAAGAATTTCACTGCTCCCAAATTCTTCATGACATACCACTGAACTAACTTTACCCTTAGCTCAGTAAATCCCTATATGTATACACCTGTAACAAGCACATCATCCACATACAGTAATAGGATAATGTAGTGACCATTATCCAACTTGGTAAAGAAACCACAATGGTTACAATGACATTGTCTAAAGCCATGCTTTGTCATCCACCTGTCAAACCTGTACCACTATCCTGCAGCTTCCTCAAGACCATATGACCTGGCCTTCCATCTCACGTGTCCATCCTCTCTCTTCTTCAACCAAGGAATCCATTCATCTTTCAGTGTTTTTTATTTGGCTGACAACTCTACCAAATCTTTCGTTTAGTTATGCATTCAAGGAATCAAATTCCTCATTCATGCCATGCTCTCACTATTTCCTGGATCCTTCTTACTCTATAGTGAGCAACTAGTATAAAGAAGGGGAATAATGAATTTGAGGCTTACTTGCCCTTTCAGTCCTTTGTATGGGCATTTGAGACTCCTTGACAACTTGCTATCCGCTTGAAATCCATTTCTTGGTTGACCCTAGTCTGTACTCAACTGATGTTGAACCCACCTGATCACCAACACCAATTCCCTAACCAACATTAGTGTCCCTAGTCACCAACGCCAGTTCCTTGACTGGCGTTTGTATCCACCCTGACCGACACCACTAACTTTGCCTGTCTGCACATGACCGATGTTGGTACATATCTGTTCGACGTCGGTTCCACCTGACCGACTCTGATAACTGTGTTCTCCTGTGAGTGATGACTTTTTACCTGTGAGCTCTTTTTGGATCAAAACCTTGTCCAAACTGCCATGCTCAAAGTTATTCAGCCTTCTCCACTGATCTTTGTCCATCACCTCCTCCATGAACACTAAGGCTTTCCAATTCTTAAGTTTGTCAAAGACATCTATATTTCGCTTAAGAACATGCATCTCCTTCTTGCTCATGTGACCAAGCCTACAAAGCCATGTCTTGATGACATAAGAAAAATTAGTAATATAAGTAGATAGATAAAGGATACCTACTTTCTTACCACCTACTAGTTCAAGTGCATCCACTGTGAGAGTTACTGTGCATCTCTCATCACCCAACTTTCCTGAAGAAATCAGCCTCATCTTCAAAACTGGGACCTACATGACATCCTTCAACACCCATGTGTTGGCCGTCTGAAATTTTAGCTGCACTTCCCCTTTGCCAAAACTTTGACAAGGCTCACCAACCCCTAAATAAATCTTTCCAAAGTCTCCATGGACTTTAACATGGAAAAATACTCTATTTGGGGCTGCATGGAAAGAGGCAACATAATCTATAAACCAAGATTCTACTTTATCCAAGGAACATAAAAGAACAACCAGTGCAATAATACCTACAACACATGCTTCTTTATTTCCTTCATGTTGATCTCCCACCAACCAACAATCTTTCTTTACCTACTCTTTCTTTCCATAACACCGTAATTGATCATTCTTGCTTTCGAATTCCTCCATACTTTCTTCTGCCATTGCTATACTCCCACTCAATCAAAAATCCCTGAGAGTGACCTATAATCAGCAAACAGTTAACAAGCTCTGACCACTTGTTAGTTGATCCTAGCTCTGATACCAATTTGTCAGTGGTATCAAGCTCTGAACCAGCACCCTGGCTCTGATACCAATTTGTCAGGACCCCCTGCTCTTGAAGAGCACAGTTGATTACCTTTGTATAAGCAACTAAACACAAAATTTAACCAGAAGTAACAAGTAACTAGAAATTTAGAAATAACACAGAATATGAGAGACAATACCCAATTGTATTAATACTCTTCCAGAAGGAAATACAACAAAGAAGATGCCACAATCTTCTTCACGCTCCTCTAGGGCTCACACACCTCTAAGGCGTAAACAATAAATCTCTTAAAGAGTTCTCTCTCTCAATCATGGTCACAACAAACAACTCAAACACAGAGTTGCTATTCACCTCCAACCAGTCAGTATCACTACTGCCAGTACACAAGTACTCAAAGTACTTCAAGTAGATCTCTCATGAACTTGCAAATCAAACTGATCTTACTTACCATGTAGATCTCTCTACACCCTAAAGAACCCTTGTCTTTACCTCACCAAGTCTTTATGATTCTCCAAACCAGTACCCCATTGGATCTTCTACTAGATCTTGCTATCTCATAGATCTACCTGATCATACACACTCAGCACCCTTATGGAGCTAGGAGGAGCTATCCTTGCTCTCTTTCTTCTAAAGGAGCTAACCTTGCTCTCTCACTCTAGCACACTTTACAATATAGCCCATGAGTCTATTAAATAGATCTCATACAAAAAATAATTAGACTTTCCAATTACAATAATTAGAAACCACAGCTCAAGACTAAAATTAGTCCTTAACATGTAAACAACCAGTTTGTTAACAAACTATTTGTGTAATTGACAGTTCCAAAAATGCACAAGCGATCGATGTCAGTCCCTGTCTATCTAGAGGTGATCGACGTTGGCTGAATACTGATTGATGTTGGTTGCTCTTATAACTGGATATGACCGACGTCAATTGCGCTGCCGACATCAGTTGCTGTAACACTGAGCAACCTCCTCTTGTTTGCATCCTGGTGAAGCTTTTAGCTTCACAACCTAACACTAACTTCAAAAACAAAAATTAGAAATATAGGAGTGGAGACTCCAAGAAATAGTTAAAGAACCAGAATGCTAAGTTTAACAATGGTTCAGACAATAAGAAACATGATAATGAATCCAAAAAATGGTTTCAATGGAAACCAATAGAATTTTAAAAAAGGACCACCATGTTGGTACTTCATTTGTAGAGAGGATCACTATGCTCATGATTGTCTAGATGGAGAAGTCAAAGGGAAAAGGTCCTAATACTCAGTAGGGTGGTTTCTAGTAGCATATTCATGCAATAGTCAACAATCAATAAGTTGAATATCAAGCATTACCTATTAGATATCATGTACTTTTTTTACCATCTAGTTTCTATTTTGATAGATACAAGAGACACTAAATGTTTTATATCTCCTAAGATGCTTAATAATTTTTATAGAAGAGTTGGGGTAATGGAAAACACATGGTCAGTTCAATATGGGAATGATGCAAAGATAATGGTAGTTAAGTGTTTAGTATAAGTAGAGATTAAATTGCATGAATTCATAATAGTTATGGATTTATAAGTAACACATTTAGGATCATATGATGTGATCTTGAGAGTTAACTAGCTCACAAAGCATAAAGCCAAATTTGATTGCTATTTGAAGAAGGTGGAGTGGTTTGATGATTTCAAGAATTAGACATAAATCCAAGGTGAGAAGAGAGAGTTGAAGCTTAGGCATATTTTAGATATATAGATTAAGAAAGCTCAAGGAAAAGGGTATCAAAAATTTATTGCAAAGATAAATAAAATGGATGAATCTAAAGAACCATCTCTCAAAGATTACCCATTTCTTAGAGATTATCATGATGTTTTTCCAAAAGAGTTATCAGGTTTGCCTCTTAGACATGAGTTTGATTTTTCTATTGATATCATACCTAGATTGCAACCTAAGTCTAAGACACCTTATAAGATGATAACCAAAAAAATGGTAAAACTAAAGGCTTAACTTAAGGAGTTTTTAGATAAAAGGTTGATTAGGCCAAGTGTGTCACAATGGGATGCACCAATTATCTTTGTCAAGAAATGGTACCCTTTGACTATGGATCAACTACGGAATTTTGAATAAGGCAACCATCATAAATAAGTATCTACTACCTCATATAGATGACATTTTTGTTCAAATGTGAGGATAAATAGTGTTTTCTAAGATCGATCTTTCATCAAGATACCACTAGTTGAGGACTCAGGATGAAGACATTTGAACAATAATATTCATAACTCGATACAGGCACTATGAGTTTACAATGTTACTTTTTGGTCTAACTAATGCTCCAAAAACATTTATGAATCTCATAAATAGTCTATTCATAGATTATCTTGACCACTTTGTGTTAGTTTTTTTGGATGACATTCTTATCTACTCAAATATTGAAGAAGACCACCTTCAATATTTGGAGTTAGTTTTACAGTGGTTGCAAAAGCATAAGATTTATGGGAAGCTATCTAAGTGTGTTTTGTTTCAAAAATGGGTGCAACATTTAGGACACATAATCTCTGAAGATGGCATTTATGTATATCTAGGGAAGATTAGAGCCATTATGGAATGGTCAACACCAAAGAATGTGCATGAAATTTGAAACTTCATGGGGTTGGTAGGATCTTACAATAATTTCATGTCAATTTTTTTAAAAATAGCTAGCCCAATTAATTCCTTGTAATATAATAATAACAAGTTTGTTTGGTCAAAAAAGTGTGAGTTGGCTTTCCAAGGGTTGAAAATAAGTTTTATGTTTGCACTGGTTTTGAGAGTTTTAGAACCTAATGGCCATTTTTCAGTAGTCACAAATGCTTCAGGAGATGGCCTAGGTGGGGTCCTTATGCAAGATGGAATAGTAGTGGATTATGAGTCATAAAATCTTAAGAAATATGAGGTCAATTATGCCCCTCATGACCTAAAACTTGGAGTGATTATTCATGCTTTGTAAGTGTGGTAGCATTATTTGTTGGGAAAACCTTTTGAGCTTAAGACAGATAACTTGGGACTCAAGTATATTTTCACCCAACCTAATTTGAATGCATGATGGAGATGTTGGCTTAAGTTTTTGTCTGAATAAGACTTTGATATCAGCTATATCAAGGGAAAAGAAAATAGAGTAGCTGATGCTCTTAGTCACAAAAGGTATATTTTAGTTTTAGCTACTATTAAGAGTACTTTCAAAGATCAAGTGATTGAGTTCTCTCCAGGAGATGAATTTTATAATCAAATCAAGAAAACATTGGCAAAGGATGCTCAGAATGCTCAGTATAAAAGATTCAAATTGGAGAATGATGGTCTTTTACGTTATAATAGATAGATGCATGTGCCAGATCAAGAGAATATGTGGATCATAAAACTTAAGGAGTTGCATGATTCACCTTACTCAAGACATACAGGAGTAACCAAGCTCATGGAAAATCTTATACCATTGTATTTTTGGATAGGAATCAAGAAAGATGTAGTAGATTATGTGTCACTTTTTCTAGAGTGTCAACGAGTGAAAGTTGAGCATGTGCATCTGACTAGATTATTATATACACATGATATTCTAGAATGAAAATGGTAGGTGATTAGCATGGACTTTGTCCAAGGATTGTCAATGTCATGGAATAGACATGATATGATCTTGGTAGTCATTGATAAACTAACCAAAGTGGTTCACTTCATACTAGGTAATTTGATAAATGATGCACCTACCCTTGCAAAGACATTCATGAAGTGTATAGGTTTAATTATTTTATATAGAAGATAATTTTAGATCATGATTCGAAGATAAATTCAAGGTTTTGGATGAATCTAAATTCAAATTTGGTTACACAACTTAACTTTAGTACAACTTATCACCTAGAAACTGACGGTCAAACTGAGAGAGTCAATTAGGTACTTAAGGATATTTTATGAATGTATTTCATGGATCATCAGTATAAGTGGGAATATTATCTTTCATTGGTTGAGTTTACATATAACGACTCATATTAGTAATCATTGATGATGGAACCATTTGAGGCACTTTACTAGAAAAAGTGCAGGATACCCATTAGTTGGAACAAGTTAGAGGACATGGTAGTTTTCAGACCTGAGATGCTCTTAAAGATGGAAGAGCAAATTAGACTGATCAGATAGAGATTGGCAGAGGCCAATGATAGACATAAGAGCTATGTAGGTCTGAAGAGAATAAAGAGACACTTTGTAGTTGGCCATAAAGTGTTTTTGTAGGTAAAATGTTAGAAGAGTTGAATTAAATTTGGGAAGTCTACAAAATTATCTCCAAGATATATGGGACCCTTTGAGGTGTTAGAAGTGGTCAATCCTATAACATATAGGCTTGTATTTTCACTAACCTTAGTTTTTTTACATAATGTCTTCCATGTATCATATCTTAAGAAATATATAATTGATCCTACGCATGTGTTGGATTAGAATGATTTTTAAGTTATGGATCCATGAGTGGTCATGGTAGAATCAATTAGGGTAATTGACACACACAAATTTTGTTTATGTAATAGAGATATATCATAGTGCAAGGTCTAATGAGACCAATATTCTGAGGATAGTGTTGCATGCAAGGTTTAGGATGAGTTCTTTAGGAGATTTCCACATTTAATTGCTTGATTATATACTATGATGTTATTTCATTTCAATTGAACAATATTTTATTTCAAATATTATGTTTGAATAATAGTCATTTGGAATGATAACTAGTTTTAGGGGGAAGAATATTACATGTCGATTCCTCACTAAGATAACTATTTGACTATTTATAGATGACTATGGTAGATATATATGAAATTGACTATATTTTTTTATTAAGCTTGAGATTAAGTTATTTCAAGATATTAGTATGTTGCTTAATTAGGTGATAATTCATGATTGTTTAGTATGAGTTGGTTTATGTATGTGCTTTCATTTGTAAGCATATTAATGAATTATTATAGTTATATATTGTTGATTACAATTATCATGTGATATAGCTTAACTACCTATGTGTTATGAGGTGGATGCAGGAGAATTCTTCCCTCAATTTGCTAGAGGGAGAGTATCATTAGAGAGGGGGGTGTAGATGGAGATATACATGGTCGATAAAGTGATAGTGAAACCCTACACACACCATAATAATTAGTCAAGTTAAAATGCATTTAAAAATGATTGTTTAAATTACTTATTTCTATGGTTTCTTAAGTATATATGCAATATAAATACAAGTCCCTTGTGTAGTTAACTTAATAAACAATTATTATTTTAGAGGTAAAATTAATTAATGTAAAATTTAAATTTGAGTTATTATTTATTATTTTATTATTTTTCCTCTAAATTACTAAAATATAATTTAATGCTGAAATGAATAAATATGAAAATAGAATTTCATAATTAAAATAAAAGGGAATTTTTTTGCTTTAAAAACAACAAAAATAGAAAAATAAATTAAAATTTAAGAAAAACAAGAAAAAAATTAAAATAAATTAAAATTAACAAAAAAATAAATTAAAAAAACAAAAACAAAAACAAAAGGATGGAAGAAAAAATTGACATCTTTTTTTTATTTTTAAGAAATGACATGACAAAGATTTGACATAGCTTGGAAATTGGAAAAAGAGAGGAGGAATGAAGCATGGAAAGAAAAATATAGAGGATCAACTAGCGAATTTAATTGTAAGTGGTGTATTAAAATTCATTGTTATGTTGATGGTATAATTTTGTTAAACAATATATCTAAAAAGTATAAAAACAATTGTTAAAAATGGGAATCAGGTCGACAAGTTTAGTTGTTCATATTATCTTTCTAAAATCTAGTTATGGATTTAAAATATTTAGATCAATGATATATCGATTCTAGATGGGAAATTGTGCTTTTACCATGGATTTTCATATTTCATTGAATTTGGACTACCAGTCCATTCTAAAACATCAGAATAAAAACCTTGTCCACAAATATTTAGGCTCTATAATGGAAATAATGATGCCCCATTTTTGATCTTTACACTAAAAAAATAAATTGACTAAGGAGCTGTATGGATCTGTTAGTGAACAGAATATGAGAAAAAAATATCTTATCTTTCCATGAAGGAGTAAAACTCTAACTAAGTCCTTGGGTGCCTCATATTTCAATTACAAATTTCTATATTATAATTATAAACTTTTGAGTCCTTAGGTGGCCAACCATTTTAATGATTTTATACAACTAAAAATTGTTAAATATGTATTAGGCATCAAAATTATGGATTATTGTGAAAGGTATCAAAACTTACTTACATTTTAAATAAAATGTTGAACTCATCTATGTTGATCTATGTGAAAATTCGGGGTATGGTGTCAAATTAGAATTATCTGCATACTCTCTTTCAAGAAAGACATGGGGATAAATTGAAATACATTTACCCAATCACATTGAACATGTATATATATATATATATATATATATATATATATATATATATATATATATATATATGTTCAATGTGATTGGGTAAATGTATTTCAATTTATCCCCATGTCTTTCTTGAAAGAGAGTATATATATATATGATGAACCTTTTAAAATATTTGAACTCATTAACTCTCTTAAAATTTATATTTGCATTTATATATATTTGTTCAAATATTTCATTAAGCACCTTATATTAAATTACCATATCAGTATTAAATTTTTGGGGGGGCGTCGAACCATGTTTGGTGGGTACCATTTCTTTATGGAGGTGTTGAACCTACGAGAACTTGTTAATGGTTTATAAATGAGACAATTTATAAATCTATATACCAATTTTAAGGTGTTGAGTTTTTCTTTGAAATATATGGGTATACACATAGTAAATATTTAAATATCTAGCCAATTAAAAATACCAGGTCTAAATATTCCATAACACCAAACTCCTCAGTAACTAGTTGTAGGCAGCACCTTGAAATTTGATTAACATAGATATGGTATGAAATCAAGTTTATATATATATATATATATATATATATATATATATATATATATATATATATATATATATATATATATATATATATATATATATATCCCTAGTTTTTAAGGAGCTTAATTAATTGGAAAAGAAAACATTGAATATAGAGCTTAGGTATAATGTAAATACCCTAGCTGTAGGTATGCATTCTCTCAACTCCAATAAAATTATATTACTGTATGTTTTTATAAATTTTAAAAATATTTTCATAAGAATATAAATTTGAGTTAATAAATATAAGTATTTAAATAGTATACAAGATCTCCACATCTCAAAGTATGTGATGTTCAAATAAAGAGAAGTTATATATGGGTTAGAAAATAGTAGAGGTGATTATTGATATATTGTATATAATTAGATGTGAAATATTATTATGATCTTAAAAGACTATAAAACCATTTCACTATGAGGTTTTTTAAAAAATATATAAATAATATGAATATATCCACTCTAGAGATTAGAAAAATAATTACAGAAGATTTTTCTTAGATGGTTACCCCATAGCTGAACTTGGGAGGTTTTTTAGACTAATTTTGCATGACAAATTAAATTATCTTTTATCTAAAAATACATTTATGTATATAACCGATAGATACAATACTTATGTGAGGGAAATAATAAAGAACTAGATTATTAGGTAAAACTATGATGACATATTTATGTGTAAATGGTAGATGAATAGGTTCACCACTTTACTTTGTGGAAAGAAAGTAAATGAACCTTTATACTCTTTAAAAATAGAGTACATCTAATAGAATGTTGAAATTAAATATATGCCAACATGGGGTTGAAAATTATTTAAATTAATACTCATGGAAGTCATATTAATTTAAAAAAGAGGGAATTTAAGTAATAGCTTAATAAGGAGATTGCTTATTAAACCCTAAAATAAACCAATCAAATAAACTAAAACTTTTTATATTTTTGAGACAAAACAAAGGTTTTTTTCTCCTAGATTATTGGTTGAAATGAATGTTTCCATATAATCTTAACTCCTTTATGAGTTGAAATTATTAGTTACACTAGGTTATAGTAATATGGGTTGCCATAGGGTGTAGAGAACTAGAAACCAATTTGTTGTTAAAAATGTATAGTAGATTTGTATATTTACTCAGGTGGTATGTTGATGAATATTATTTATAGTATGGGATAAAATATAATGAAATATTCATGCATATGTTAGATGGAATTAATATATGTTGTTATCATTCCTATTTATAGCATGTTATGTGTTGCATTTACTAAGTGGAATGTATGTTATTCAATATTATGGTTGAATTTGTGTTTGACCAATCTGCATTGTTAATGCATAGTAAAGAGTGAGAAGGACTTCACTGGTTTACTGGAATTGCAATGTTAGATGAAGGCAATCCAATCAAGTGGTGTGCATGAAATTGATAGATCTATGGATTATTTTATATTACTATTTATAAAGCTTTGGCCAAAGTATGTTTAGTGAGAAATTATCATTTATAGGTATGATTTACATGTATGTTTGAAATCTTGTAATAGATCTAGTTTTCTATGATACACTACATGTTTAGTTAGTTAGAAATCATACATCACATGGGTACTAGCTAGTCTCTTTGCATTCCCATACCAGTACTATCTACCCTTCTATGAAGGGAGGGCCATTTCCTAATGGGAGAGTGTGGGGGATCATTGGTCTATGGTTGGTGTGGAAAAGTGCTTAGATGATGCTCTCCCTCCCCACAACAATACTACTTATCTAGATGACACTTGAGATTGCCATAAATACTTGAATTTTAAGAACTGAGCTCAATGTAGCCAAGTATATTATTTATACATTGTAAAATATTGTATTTTAAATTAAAGAATTGTAATTTACACTGATGCACATTTACAGAGGTTACTGTGCCAGATTAAAATATAATTATTACTTTCTTTATTGAAATATTATACACTCATGCATTTAGACATGTGTACCTTTATTGTATTATAAACTATTATCATGATTGTACATGTTTACTTTATTTATCTTTGATAGACTCTCATATTGTAGTCTACTTTTGTATATAAGTTTTCTACTAAAAAAATTTACATTTTTATAGTAGATCCCAATGGGGATGTTACATGAACAAATAAACCTAATCACTATACTATTCATAAATGACACAAGTTCACACATTGATAAGATTCACACTCATGTCAAATTCAAACAACTATAAATTAGAAATCAAGAAGGGTGAATGGACCATCTAGCTAAAAAAGGGACATGAAAAAATTGCTAGGACCATAGGGTAGGTCCCAACATGGGAGATGGAAATTGTTTTACTCTATTGTTTTTATCAAACACTAAATAAACTATTAAGTGATATTATGGATATAGGTGTAAAATTAGAAATATCAAAATTCTAAAAATATATAATATTTAATAATTATGATTTGAAAAATTTGTTAAATATAGAAATTCACCATTTTAAGAAAATACTAAGAATAAATATACTTATCTTTCACAATACTCTCTTTTTCCTGTTCAGGTTGTTTGATTATGCAAATTGGAAGAAGATGATTCTATAGGTTCAATATTAGAATTTAAAATAAAATAAAATATGGATAGGTCCATTGTAAATGGATAGTGGCTTAGTGCACACAAGTTTGTTGACCACATACTTGTTTGAGTGTGTTGGGTGAATATTTTGTCACCAATTGACTAATGGCAAAATAGGTGCATCAACCATAGCATGAGGAGATTTATACAACAAAGTGTGTAGGTCTACCACATCATAAGGAGATAAATCTCTCCTCTCATCAAGGGGAGGTTCCCTATAAACTACTATATACTATAAATATGCTAAAAATACACTCAGGGGTGAAATCATACCATCCATTTCTCTTTTTTCAGAGATGATGTTCATAGAATAGAGGAGGATTCTAGTGTAATTACTGAAATGGCACTTCTCTTCTTTCAAAATTGATATTCAAAAAATAGCAGGGGCTCTCCTAGGGTAAAAACAACCACAAGAAACCAACTAAAACACAAAGTTTTAGTTGTCTCTCCTACTGATTGGGACAAAAGAACATAACAAGATTAAACATAGCTCAAAATCTGCACCTAACACTGCAATATAGTAAAGGATTATGAATGATAAAGAGAACACAAAGTCTCTCTAGTATCCTTTACACAAAAAACACATGATAAAAGCAATTATGGTAGCACAAAGTCTTCCACAGTCAATTTTAGGACATCTTATAGCTTATTTCCACTAATTTTGGTTATTTGATTAAATTGACAAGACTGTATTTAGGAAATAGACATAAGAACAATTTCCTAAAAGACACAAGCTTATTCCAACACAGAGTCTAGAAGATCACTTGCTTTCTCATTCATTTAAAAGAATATGATTAATAGTCTGAGCTCAAAGTCTTAAGAATGCCTTTCAATTTGGGTAGAGCTTCGCTTCTGATAACTGAGAGATCTCCCTTATACAAAATGGGAGATTACAATATATAGCCTTCCAAAAAAGACTTTGGGCACTTCTTTTCATGGAAATGACCCATGCTAGAATAGGTCATCAGCCTTGACTATGGCATTCTGAATTATCTCAAATGTCCCTTCCTTAGCATGGGTTGTCTAGTCTTCTTAATGCTACTTACATGGCTGTCCATTCGCCTTTACTCAACAAAGAAAAATAGGCCACATCCTTGAATGTTTATGTTCCATGGCATCCACTTGGTGGACTATTCCACCTACTGGAAATAATTCTCCTATAGATATTTCTAATTTTCATGTAGTTGCTCTCTTTCCTTCTCATGTTTTGTCTCTTTTTAGCAATCTAAGCTCTCAAGGATATCTTCTCACTTTCAACTGGCTCTTTTGGCTCCTTTTTGGGCTGGTCGCTGAGCTTATTCTCAGTTTTTTTGAAAACCAATGGTTATTCCATTACCCTAAAATTGATTTCTATGGGGATGTCATTGGTTGCCTTGAACCTCTTTGAACCTTAAACCTTGAACTCTTTTGGTTCAAAGGTTCAATGGTTCATTGGTTCAATCATTTTGTGAAGGGCCATGTTTGCTTTCTTTCCTTCTTCGGCTAAACCATGTCTTTGAACTTATTTCTAGAATCTTCTACTTCATCCATTTGCTTGAAGCTTCCTTTTAAACTTATGAACTCTTTGAACCCATTGAACCTTTGAACCTTTTAAACCTTTCAAGTTCAAGGTTCAATGGTTCAATGAGTCATTCTCTTTCTTTGAAGCCTTTTATTCTCTAAGTACGTCAAACTTATTGAACACGTTAAACCTTTGAACATTTTTAACCATTTTTGTTCAAGGTTGAATGGTTCAATGATTTAATCTTATTTCTTTGATTTATTTTGAAGCATCAAACTCTCTAGATTTTCCAAGTCTATCTAAATCATTGAACCTTTGAACTCATTGAACCTTTTAACTCTTTTTGGTTGAAGGTTCAACTGTTCAATAGCTCAATCTTCATTCTTTGAAGCCTTCTTTTCTTTAAGTCTTTCAGATTTATTAAACTCATTGAACCTTGAACCTTTGAACTCTTTTTTAGTTCGAGGTTCAATGGTTCAAAGTTCAATCTTAACTCTTCAAAGCCTTCTTTTCATTAAGTCCACTAAATTTGTTGAACCTTTGAACTCATTGAACCTTGTGAAGGCAGGGTTCAATGGTTCAATAGTTCAAAGTTGTTCATTCTATTTGTTTAAAGCCCACCATTAAGTCTTTTGAATGAACCTTTACATTGAACCATTCTCAAAACACTAAGGAAAAGTCTTCTGTAGACACCAATATCATGTCAATCCCCCTCCTTGGTACCTTTCTAAACATTAACACTCCTAACCCACACCTTATTAATTTAAAAAAACTACTTATTTTAAATTAATTACCTCACCACGACACCTCACCTAGACACCTCACCCTAAGACCATTTCTTAGCCTATGAGTCAGCCTAAGACTAAGTCCTCTAAACTCTAACTACCCATGACCTATTCTAACCTCCTCTTAACTCCTTAACTAACTTCCACACCTCATAAGCCATTATTTTGACCGTTCTCCAATGGCAAAGGCACTTGGTAGGTGGAGAAATAGGCAAAGGGATAAAAATATCCCTTTTAACCTATTCTCTCTCCACCGACGTCGGTCAACCATCGACTGACATCGATCAACCGTGGCCGATGCCGGTGGGATCACCAACATCAGTTACATAAGCCTAGCTTTAACATTGAGCGGCCCCTCAGCCTTCTTACATTCACACACACATTCTAATTCAAGCATCAGAGCTCGACCATCATTCTCTTGGCTACCGAAGTTCAATACAAGTCATTCTAGAGACTAGATTAAAACATTGTACGAGGACCTCAACATCAACCACAATAGGAATAAACATTCTGACATCTCTGGGTCTTCACCATAGAGCTAAGTATTCTGGTTCTTATTTCAGTATTTTAGAATACATTGTTAACTAGTTTCCATTTGATATTTCTAAAGTACTGTCAAGAGACCCAACTTCCTCCGTGGAAGCGTTGAAAGGCTTTCCTCTTATTCTTAACCTCTTTTCACACCTACCCTCTACTTTAACCTTCCTCAGACTTTATTCACTTTCCTAAAAACCTGCACCAATCTCTAAATTCCCAAAAACCCTTCTGTGCACCACAGAAATACTCCAAAACCCATCCAAAGTCCACTGCCCCTTTTGACATTGGCAACCTAATCGACGTCAACAAATTTCTAGATCGACCTCAGTAGGATAACTGACATCAGTGACTATGTTAACCAGAAAACCTATCCAAACATCCCATAGACCAAACAAAACCTTCGCTCAACTTCCAACAACATTCAAAGACACTCAGACTACAATCAAGGAATAGGTACACACATTCTACCTTTCCAGTTCTTTAGTCTTTTTGTCATTTCTTTTTATACAACACTCTTTTTTAGAATAGTGGACTGTCATCCCTTATGGAGCTTTATGCTTCTGGGACTGAGCGTGTAGCTTAGCAGTCCACCATATCCTCCTCTAACATTTTCTTTGTTTGAGTTTCTTTCTTATTGCAGGTGTTTCCTCCATAGCCAAAGAGGAGCTCCCACAATGCTTGGATATGGTGCGCACTTAATCCAGGTAACGTCAAACCCAAGACCTTCTCAACTTTAGTTTCTTCTTCTTCCTTAAATGCAATTAGCAAAAAATACATAGAAACACCTTTAAGTGTTTTGAACTTCTTTTGAAAAAGGCCTGCCTATTGAACCTGTGGCTTTTTTAGCTGAAAAGGCTTAAATATTTAAAAAACTTAAGTAATCAAAACATTTTTGAAAAAGAAAAGAGAGAGTTTTGGTCTGTAGGACCAAACTGATTAGTAAGTTCTCCAAAAAAACAAGTGACAGATTTTGGGAACAACAGAGTGGATTGTGACATGTGGAAGCTATGAAAAGATAGAGAAAAAAAGAATTTAGAAATGACATCACATAATTAAAAGGCAAATATGTTTCTAGACATGAGTGTAGTAGTTAAAAAACACCATAGAGCACCCTAGCCTATTGATTATAGACTTTGTTTGGTTGACTATGCATCCAAAATGATCATTACACATGTTATGACTCTAGATAATAGTGAATATGAGATATCACACATAGGATTTTTTCTCAGGGAAATCATTAACTATCTTCTCTTAGATTTTAAACCTTTATAGTAATTAGATAGCTTGAAAAAAATTCAAGAATAGAAGGGAGTATAATGGGATGGGATGACCTTAATCACCCCCTTCATGATTTATTGTTGCCTACCTATCTAATATTTCAAGGAGGTAAATCAAGCCGACATAGTTCTCCCACCTAAAGTGAATGTGTGATCATGGTCCTTTGACTATATCTATGAAACTAGAGATGGATTTAATTATTCAAAATGATGGATTTAAACTTGTTTTAGAGGGACATTGACTTGGTTTATGACTATTCCTTATGAATAATGCATATTTTGGGGGGGATTAGGGAATATTTCTCAATATGAAGATTCATAAATGTTTGTACCAAGTGAGTATAATGTCCCTTGATGAATGCCTCTTGGCATGTATTTATGTGTGAATATTTTAAAATTTTCCTTTAGTTGACCATGTAAAAGGTGTGAGAAGACCCAAAAGGATAATTTAAAATTTATAAAGTAGAATTTCTTTAGTGCAGGATGTGGCCAACCTAAGTGGAAAATGATGAACTACACCCTTGTCTGCCTAGGGCAAACGTTTCTAGAGAATTCAATGACATGTGTCCTAAGCTATAGATAATATGATGGTGTTTTTTAGTAACTTAAACATATGAATTTGAAGGTTTTGTGTAGTGATAACATAAATCAAAAGGACAAACCCACATATATAGATGAATGGCTTAGAGGAAATGATGAATAAGATTCTTGTATTTGAGAATGAGTCATATGGTTTGGAATGTGTTAGGAATTATCATTTTGAAGTACTGTTGACACCCTCCCCACACTTTATTGTAGAGTTGAAATTGCTATAGTAAAGGAGAAAGAGTTAAACCTGAGTGTGTACAATACACTTTATCTTTGAGAAAATACTTTCATCATGCAAATCACTTTAATTTAGTCAATCCTGTAACAACTCATGAATTAGTCATTTTTAAAAAAAATTAAATAATAATAAATTTCAAAATTTCAAAATTGAAAAGAATATCAAGGGAGGAGTACAATTATATATGTGAAACCAAATTTCTATAACTTGTAACTGCTAATGGAAAACCATGCTCCCATAATTAAGCATTTGAAAAATTTGAATCAATGGAGAATTGTCACATCTTACCTTTTTATAACATAAACTAAACACTTGTAGTACTTATGATAGATTTATAATTTGATTTTTTTGAAAATTTAGTATATCAGTTGATATCTATATGATGATTATGTAGATGTTTTATTTATGATTATTAGTATCTATTTGATAAATGCATTAGTGATGTAAAATGCATGGTTACAAGCATAGTTGAAGAATGAGTTAGGCCTAAGGATGGATGCATTTCACAAACTGCTAAAAAAACAACACTATATAGGTATAGATGGGTCACATCCAAGTTGAGGATTCTAAAGCTCCACCATTTATTTCATTGGTATGTTTATATTATGGATATCCCATATTGTGCATAAATTAATATTCCAGTTCTAGTGGTCATTGGCATGGATCCAATTTTACATTTTTATTATCTTACTAAGTATATTGGTATTATTTTTCAACTTTGAATTTGTAAGGAATTAGGTCATCGATATTTGTTTTATTTTTTCATTGTTAAACTCATCTCATATTTATATTTATTATGCTTTACATTGTATTCATAGTTTGTTGGATTTTTCATATGTTATTATTATATTATGATTTAATTGAAGATTTGAATTATCTTGGTAAATGTGTAACAAGGTAGGTTTTTTAAAAATTAATGAGAAGAAGAATCTAGATTGGGTATAAGTCATGAAAATAATCATTAAGCATTTGATAAAATCCTTGATTAAGGTTAAGGTTTAATATTTTAAGTTAGACCTAGATTAGGTCAAGGACTTGCTCATTTGATTATTTTTTATCATTATGTTGTTTAGACCTAAATTTAGATAGTGGGGTATTTAGGTTTAATAAGATAGATTAGTCTAGGGAAAAAGGGTGCTAAACTACCTCTATAGTAGGCCAATTAATATAAAACTCAGAAAAATAGTATTTTAAATTTATACAATGAAGATTACTAAAAATAGTAAAGTATAAATATTAATAGATATTGTAATAAATTGGAAATAATAATACTTGGTTTATTTTGCATATGCATATATGAAAAGGAAAAAGTTGGAATTAGATTAGATGATGATCTTGGAATAGTTTTTAGTTTCTATAAATATCATTTTTGTGGCCTCAGACACTTGTGTCAGATGTGGATAGTTGTGTTGACATAGGTGTTTATCTCTGTTGTATGTGTCTTATACAAAATATTGACTAAAAATATATGAGACCAACTAGAGTCTTTTGGGTTTTCTATCACCTTTATTATGATGTGTTTAGTTAATACACATAGGTTTTCACTCTTTGTCAAATGGTCAAACTCTATCTCTTCACCCTTGTAGTGACTATGTAAAAAATGGGTCAATGGGCTCATAATGTCAAGTTTACCCAAAGACCTCTCTATCAATTAACATTGTCTACATAAATAATAATCCAAGGAGGGATCAAAATTATGTATTTATCCTATATGTGTTGGCTTGTGTGCACATAAGGGTGTAATGTGTGATAAGCAAAAGACATGAAATGATCTAGCTTATAACTTAGAAAATATGGATCGTGGGTTACTCTCTAAATGCTTCAGATCTATATAAATATTTTTCATATGATTGATATGGAAATAAAGACAAATAAGGTAGATTTTTTCACTTGAATGCTTTATTGAGTACTTTTTGGTATATTTCCTTGTGAGTTCTATGTGATTTCTGGATGTTTTCTAAGTGTCTAATGAATGAGGGTTGTGTTTAGACCTAAAATGATTGATCTAATAAATTGGGTTTAACCTTAGATCACCTTTAAATGTGTATATAGAACTGACAATATACAAGTGTGACAATAAGATCTACAATAGGCCAATTAGGTGCTAAACATAGATATAACATATAATAAAATTATAAAATTAACAATAGGCTAAATATAGAAAGTACAAGTAAGCTATATATGGAAATGATAAAGAATTAATGCACTTAGTTGGTTTTGATGCTAACATAATGTTGTATCAGGAACAAGTATAAGGTAGACTAGAAGATGATTGTAGAATAGTTTATTGATTCTAAACCTTTGACCTCT